>SJYX01003559.1:353444-392740 GCA_006410675.1 Oreotragus oreotragus | reverse complement strand
GATGCTTTTGAACTGTGGTGTTGGAGAAGACTTTTGAGAGTCCCTTGGACTGCAAGGAGATCCAACCAGTCCATTCTGAAGGAGATCAGCCCTGGGATTTCTTTGGAAGAAATGATGCTGAAGCTGAAAGTCCAGTACTTTGGCCACCTCATGCGAAGAGTTGACTCATTGGAAAAGACTCTGATGCTGGGAGGAATTGAGGGCAGGAGGAGAAGGGGATGACAGAGGATGAGATGGCTGGATGGCATCAGGACTCAATGGACATGAGTCTGAGTGAACTCCAGGAGATGGTGATGAACAGGGAGGCCTGGTGTGCTGTGATTCATGGGGTTGCAAAGAGTCGGACACGACTGAGCAACTGAACTGAACTGAAAAAAATTATGACATTTTGATTCCACTTGTTTGACTTAGTTTGAATAGAATGCTAGATTTCTAATTAAAAAATAGATATGCAACAAGCAGCAAAAGTTTACTGAATAGCATAGGCAACTGTATTCAATATCTTGTAACAACCTGTGATGGAAAATAATTTCAAAAATCATATATGTGTATTTGTATAACTGAATCACCTTGCTGTGCACCTGAAACATTGTAAGTCAACTATACTTCAATAAAATATATATATTCTTTAAAATTAAAAGATAAAAAGAATCAGAGAACTCGAAGATAAAACAATGGAAATTTTCAGTCTGAGGAAAAGAAAGAAAGAAGAATGAGGAAAAATCAATAGAACCCATAGGATGTCTGTGCATTGTGGATTCCCAAGAGAAACGAGAAGGGACTGAGATTATTTGAAGAAATAAGGACTGAAAACTTCCCAAATTAGATGGAAGACATTATAAACGTCCAGAAAGTTCAACAGACTCTAGAGTAAAATAAACCACAGGTGGCCCATATCCAGATACATTATAATCCAGCTTTCTAAAGACAATGAGAATCTTGATAGCAAGAGCAAAGCAACTCAATGTGTAGAAGGGATCCTTAGAATGATTATTAGCTGATCTCTTAATCAGAAATTTTGGAGGCCAAAAGTCAGTGAGCTGATACACCATGTGATTCAGGAGTTTCACTTCTGGATATATTCCCAAAATAATTAAATGCAGGGTAGTAAAGAGATATTTGTGCCCTTATTCATAGCAGCATTATTCACAGTAAGTTAAACAGCTTATTTACAATAAGCAAATCAAGTATCCATGAATGAATGGATAGGCAAATTGCGGTTTATACATCTAATGGAATATTCAGTCTTAAACAAGGAAATTCTTACATAAGCCACAACATGGATGAATCCTGAGGACATTATGATAAGTGCAATAAACCAGTCTCCAACAGACAAATGCTGTGTGAATCCACTTATGTGATCTACCTAATCAAAATCATAGAGGCAGAAAGTAGAACGGTGCTTGCCATGGGTTGAGAGTAGGAGAGAATGAGGAGTTATTGTTTAATGGGTATATACTTTGGGTTTTACAAGATGAAATTTATGAAGATGACCAGTGGCAATAGTTATGTAGCATTATGAATGTATTTAATACCATTGAACTGCATACTTAGTAATGGTCAAGATGGTAAATTTTGTGTATATTGATCACAATTTAAAAAATGAAAAAATCAATTAAAAATGGATTGTAAACTAAATTGTAAAACCTGTAACTATAAAACTCAAAGAAAACAAAGGAATATATTATGACTTAGAGTTAGGCAAATTTTTTTATACAGGATGTAAAAAACATGAACTATGAAAGATAAAAGTGATGAATTTTACTTCATTAAAATTGAAAAATTCTCTTCCAAAGACACTGGTAAGACAATGAATGGATAATACACAAGAAGAAAATATTTTTAAAGTACATATTTGATAAAGGAATATATAAATTCATATATGTGTATTAATACATGTATTTTAAAATATACAAAAGAAACTTATAAAAGAATATATCAGATCTCTCAAAACTCAGTTATAAAGCAAAGAGATATCAAAAAGATAAGGTGAGATCAAAAAAGCACTCGAAAAGATGCAGCATCATCAGTCATTAGAGAAATGCTAGTTAAAACTGTAATGAAATACATGCATTAGAATAGATAAAACTTTTACAAATTGAAAATACCAAATGATGTTAATGCATGATGCCAAAAAACTGGAATTCACATACATTAATGATGGGAATGTAAAATGGCATATAAACTTTTGGAAAAAAGTATGTCAGTTTTTTATTAAGTTAAACATACACTTAACAACAACCCAGCAATCCCATTTTGAATATTTAGTTGAGATAAATGAAAACATATGTTTATTCAAAAATATGTATGCAAATGTTTACAGCAGTTTTATTTAACAGTCACTTAAAACTTGAAACAATCCAGATGTCCTTCAGCTGGTAAATGTATAAACAAATCATAAAACATCCATGCAGTGGGAAAATATTACTCAGCAATAAAAAAGAATGAACTACTAATGTATCCAGCAGTACACATAAATTTTAAATACAGTGTGCTAAGTGAAAGAAATCCGATTTAAAGGCTGCACACTGTACGATTCTGTTTATATTCCATTCTGGAATGTGCAAAACTGAGGGGCAGAAAACAGGTCAGTGTTTCCCAGGAACTGGGAGTGGAAGAAAGGGATTGCTACAAAAGGACAAAAGAGAAGTTAACTTTGAAAAAGAAAATCAGAAGCTGGTGTCCAAAGTTGACTCTGTGTATGCTTGTGTGTACACGTTTCAGGAACAAAGATAAGTGTACATGTTCTTTACCACACTTCCTATTTTATCAGTTAAGTTCATTGTGCTCGGTCATGTTTGTCTCTTTTGTGACTCTATGCACTACAGCCCACCAGGCTTGTCTGCTGCTAAGTCACTTCAGTCGTGTCCGACTTTGTGCGACCCCATAGACAGCAGCCCACCAGGCTCCGCCGTCCCTGGGATTCTCCAGGGAAGAACACTGGAGTGGGTTGCCACTCTATGCATGGGAATTTACAGACAAGAATATTAGTGAGTGAGTTGCCATTTCCTCCTCCAGGGGATCCTCCTGACCCAGGGATTGAACTGGTGTCTTCGGTGTCTCCTGCATTGGCCAGTAGATTCTTTTACCACTGAGCCACCTGGGAAGCCCCTTGTAAGCTACTATTAAGTGCTTATTAGGAAATGCCTCTTTTAAACTCTACATGGTGAAAAAGAAAGAGACAAAGAAGTTTCTATTTATTCTTGTTTAGAATTGGAGAAGGAAATGGCAACCCACTCCAGTATTCTTGCCTGGAAAATCATATGAACAGAGGAGCCTGGCAGGCTACAGTCCATGGGGTGACAAGAGTTGGACACGACTTAGCAACTAAGAGAGAGAGAGAGAGAGCAAAGGAGAAACAAATTTTTACTTACCTTGTAAATGTGAATGAGGAAATGGCTGTATTAATTCCAAAAGAAGTTTAAAGATTCATGCTTCATTACTTCTTTAGAAACCTTTGAAATTTTGTTACTGTTATTAATTTTAGGTTGTTAGGAATTGAATTTCCTTTATGTTTAAATGTTTATTTCTACCCTATACCAAACTGCTGCAACTTTGTCCTTTAAATTTTTTTCTTATTCATTTATACCTTTCCTTTTTCATGGATACACCTTATTTCATTGCCATTGTACTTGTTTTGTGAGATGAGCACACTCATCTCACATGCTAGCAAAGTAATGCTGAAAATTATCCAAGCTAGGCTTCAACAGTACATGAACCGAGAACTTCCAGATGTTCAGGCTGGATTTAGAAAAGGCAGAAGAACCAGAGATCAAATTGCCAATATCCGTTGGATCATAGGAAAAGTAAGAGAATTTCAGAAAAACATCTGCTTCACTGACTACATCAAAACCTTTGACTGTGTAGATCACAACAAACTGTGGAAAATACTTAAAGAGAAGGGAATACCAGACCCCTTGACCTGCCTCCTGAGAAATCTGTATGTAAGCCAAGAAGCAACAATTAGAATGGATATGGAACAGCAGATTGGTTCCAGATTGGGAAAGGCGTACATCAAGGCTGTATATTGTCACCCTGCTTATTTAATTTTTATTCAGAGTATATTGTGCTAAATGCTGGACTGGATGAAGCACAAGCTGGAATCAACATTGCAGGGAGAAGTATCAATAACCTCAGATATGCAGATGACACTACCCTTATGACAGAAAGTGAAGAGGAACTAAAGAGCCTCTTGATGAAGGTAAAAGAGGGGAGTGAAAAAGCTGGCTTAAAACTCAGCATTGAAAAGCTAAGATCATGGCATCCGTTCCCATCACTTCATGGCAAACAGATGGGGAAACAATGGAAACAGTGACAGACTTTATTTTCCTGGGCTCCAAGATCACTGCAGATGGTGACTGCAGCCGTGAAATTAAAGGACGTTTACTCCTTGGAAGAAAAACTATGACCAACCTAGACAGCATATTAAAAAGCAGAGATATTACTTTGCAAGCAAAGGCCATCCAGTCAAAGCTATGGTTTTTCCAGTAGTCATGTATGGATGTGAGAGCTGGACCATGAGAAAAGCTGAGCACCGAAGAATTGATGCTTTTGAACTGTGGTGTTGGAAAAGATTCTTGAGAGTCCCTTGGACTGCAAGGAGATCAAAAGTCTATCCTAAAGGAAATCAGTCCTGAATATTCATTGGAAGGACTGATGCTGAAGCTGAAACTCCAGTACTTTAGAGTTTTAAAGAACTGACTGATTGGAAAAGACTCTCATGCTGGGAAAGATTGAAGGCAGGAGGAGAAAGGGACAACAGAGTATGAGATGGTTGGATGGCATCACCGACTTGAGGGACATAAGTTGAGTAAGCCCTGGGAGTTGGTGATGGACAAGGAAGACTGGCGTGCTGTAATCCATGAGGTTCCAAAGAGTTGGACATGACTGAGCAACTGAACTGAACTGTGTTTGTCTTATAATTTTATTTCCTTCCCATGAAACTAATGAACCTTAAACTTGAGAATCCCTTGCTCATTTAGGACTCTTTCAAGGCTCTGGGAAGATCTTGGGCAATTTTCACCGTTTTGTGTCTTGTAAAATTTATAGAAGTAGCCTAGTTAATCTTAATCGATTGAAAGATCTCTTTTCAGTTTATCATTTTCATGTATATGTACATACATAGACGTGTATTTATTTAATTGTCTGGTGGTGTTGGAGGTCAACAAGCATTTTATGTATCAGGCTAAGAGGAAATGGCATTGGGGTACATTTTGTTTGGGTTTATGTAATTCTGAGTAATTTCATTTGTTTAGACATTGTTAGGTAATAGTTCGCCATGCCAGTGTAGGAATGGCTTCCAGGAATACTCACAGTGCAAGGATGGCCGTTGTACTGCAATGTGAACTTGTCCTCTGTCACCTGTACTGGAAGAATATGTGTAGTGGAGGGAAACAAGGTTGACATATACAGAGCCACAGGATTAATACATAAATAATTCCAATTCTTACAGCTCACATATGGTAGAATCTTGATGGAAGTGTTTTCAAGCTTGACAGTTTCAAAAAATTTTATACAACATGCTGATAAATTATGAACCTGAAACATTATTAATAAGTAAAATTTGATAATACATGCTTGAGTAAACCTGAATTACCCTGTTTCTTCAAAGAAAATATTACAGAGTTGTTCTATGAAGAGGTAATCAGAGTGTAAGCAGTAGAAACTGTAAGAAAAACAGTATAGTTGTGATTATAGTTGTGTCCAGTCAATTAATAAAAATCTTTTCCTGAATTTGGAAATTTTTTTCCTGAAAATACATGTAGATATTTATAAGCTTTTTAAGTTGTGGAATTTGTTGTGATATTTTCTGAATTGAATTTTTTAAATTACAAAAGCATTTGCTTATTATAAACAGTTAAGATAGAATACAGGCATACTTCATTTTATTGCGCTTCTCATATAACATTTTTTAAAAAAATATTAATTGAAGGTTCTGGTAACCCTGCATCAAAGAACTGTATCAGCAGCATTTTTCAAATATTATTTGTTCACTGCATGTCTCTCTGTCACATTTGGATAATTCTCATAATAATTCAAACATTTTCTTTATTATTGTAGTTGTGATGGTATCTGTGATCAGTGATCTTTAATGTTATATAAAAATATTATGACTGAAGGTTCAGATGATAGCTAGTATCTTATAGCAATAAAGTACTTTTATTATAGTATATACATTGTTTTTTTAGACACAATGCTATTGTACACTTAAGAGAATACAGTATAGTGTAAGCATAACTTTTATATGCACTAGGAAACCAAAAAATTTGTGTGACTCGCTTTGTTGTGATATTGCTTCATAGCTGTGGTCTGGAACTAAATCCAGAGTATCTCTGAAGTATGCCTATAAAAACAAAATAGGAGTTTAAAAAAAAACAAAAACCAGTTTTTATGTTAACCCTTGTAATCACCATTACCCTCAAGATAAGCAATGTTATTTTGATGTGTATTCTTCTGGCACTGTTTCCATTATTATACAGATATATATACTTGTACAGATACATACACAGATATATAATCTTTCATATCAAACATATTACCCTGAACCTTCAGTTTTTTATCTGTCTTATGTCATTGATGTTTTTCTTCATACTTATAATCTAACTTGTTCTTAGTAAATAGTTGTTTAAGTGAAGTGAAGTCGCTCAGTCATGTCTGACTCTTTGTGACCCCATGGACTGTAGCCTAACAGACTTCAATGTCCATGGGATTTTCCAGGCAAGAATACTGGAGTGGGTTGCCATTTCCTTCTCCAGGGGACCTTCCCGACCCAGGGATCAAACCTGGGTCTCCTGCATTATAGGCAGACACTTTGTCCTCTGAGCCTCCAGGGAAGCCCTTAAATAGTTGTTTAATAGTCCATATTTGGCAGGACTTATATTTTATTTAACCATTCTCCCAAAAGAGTGGACCTTCTCATTTTACACATTTTAGCAGCTGCGAATCAGGCAAGAAAAGGCTAAGACCTAAAGTCAGAAATGTATCTTAGTCCCAGAATCTCCTGTTTTTGTACATCTCATCTCCCAACACACATACAAACTCAAGCATATCAAAATAATCCCAAGAACGTGAAATATAATGTTCGTGTTATTATATGAAAGTTGAGTTTTAGTCAAGTCAGACTGTGGAGTCAGATTATTAAACTCAGATTCCATTACCACCATTACCATCTCTGATACCATGGACAAATTCTTCAACCTCTCTTTGCATCTGTTTCCTCATTCATAAAATAGGGTTGATAACTGTTGCTTTAGCTGTCTTCTAGATTTGTTGAAAGTTAAATGAATTACTTCATGGAATACCCTTACTAAAGCTATTGCCATGGCCTTTAATGCTATAATTGTGTAGGTATTTCTTAAATACATATTAAGTTTGCACTTTGTTTTGGCATTGTGGAGCCAAAAATTTTCTTTTTACTTCATTTCTGATACTTTTTTAAAAGTCTCACATGCCTTTGAAAATTCCTTGGCCCTAGGCATTTAAAAAGCCCCTAGCCCAAGATTTAAAGCAGTCTGACCTCAGCTCAGGCACCTTTTGCTAAGATCAGTCTCCCTAGTGGGCTCTGGTGTGGAGGAATCCTGGAAATGTTCAGGGCAGAGACTGAAATGCAAATCCTCTGCACTTTTTTATATTAATAAACTTTATTATAAAGAGCAGAGCTAGGTTCACAGCAAAATTGAATGAAAAGTACAGGGAGTTCTGATATACTCTCTGTCCTCAGAAATCTACAACCTCTCCCACCATTGAAATTCTGCAACACAATGCACATTTTTACAATCATTGCACTCCACTGACACATCGTTATCATCCTGTGTCCACAGCTTATGTTAGGGTGCGCCCTCAGTATTATACATTCTATGGATTTTGCCAGAGGTGCAATGGCATATATCCACCATTGTGGTATCACATAGAATATAGTTCCACTGCCCTGAAAATTCCCTGTGTTCCACCCAATCATCCTTACCTCCTCTGTAGTTCCTAGGAGCCGTTTATCTTTTTACTGTCTCCATAGGTTTGCCTTCTTGACTGTGCTGGGTGATTGGAATCATATAGTGTAGCCTTTTCATATTAGCTTCTTAAGTTTTAAAGAACTGACTGATTGGAAAAGACTCTCATGCTGGGAAAGATTGAAGGCAGGAGGAGAAAGGGACAACAGAGTATGAGATGGTTGGATGGCATCACCGACTTGAGGGACATAAGTTGAGTAAGCCCTGGGAGTTGGTGATGGACAAGGAAGACTGGCGTGCTGTAATCCATGAGGTTCCAAAGAGTTGGACATGACTGAGCAACTGAACTGAACTGTGTTTGTCTTATAATTTTATTTCCTTCCCATGAAACTAATGAACCTTAAACTTGAGAATCCCTTGCTCATTTAGGACTCTTTCAAGGCTCTGGGAAGATCTTGGGCAATTTTCACCGTTTTGTGTCTTGTAAAATTTATAGAAGTAGCCTAGTTAATCTTAATCGATTGAAAGATCTCTTTTCAGTTCATCATTTTCATGTATATGTACATACATAGACGTGTATTTATTTAATTGTCTGGTGGTGTTGGAGGTCAACAAGCATTTTATGTATCAGGCTAAGAGGAAATGGCATTGGGGTACATTTTGTTTGGGTTTATGTAATTCTGAGTAATTTCATTTGTTTAGACATTGTTAGGTAATAGTTCGCCATGCCAGTGTAGGAATGGCTTCCAGGAATACTCACAGTGCAAGGATGGCCGTTGTACTGCAATGTGAACTTGTCCTCTGTCACCTGTACTGGAAGAATATGTGTAGTGGAGGGAAACAAGGTTGACATATACAGAGCCACAGGATTAATACATAAATAATTCCAATTCTTACAGCTCACATATGGTAGAATCTTGATGGAAGTGTTTTCAAGCTTGACAGTTTCAAAAAATTTTATACAACATGCTGATAAATTATGAACCTGAAACATTATTAATAAGTAAAATTTGATAATACATGCTTGAGTAAACCTGAATTACCCTGTTTCTTCAAAGAAAATATTACAGAGTTGTTCTATGAAGAGGTAATCAGAGTGTAAGCAGTAGAAACTGTAAGAAAAACAGTATAGTTGTGATTATAGTTGTGTCCAGTCAATTAATAAAAATCTTTTCCTGAATTTGGAAATTTTTTTCCTGAAAATACATGTAGATATTTATAAGCTTTTTAAGTTGTGGAATTTGTTGTGATATTTTCTGAATTGAATTTTTTAAATTACAAAAGCATTTGCTTATTATAAACAGTTAAGATAGAATACAGGCATACTTCATTTTATTGCGCTTCTCATATAACATTTTTTAAAAAAATATTAATTGAAGGTTCTGGTAACCCTGCATCAAAGAACTGTATCAGCAGCATTTTTCAAATATTATTTGTTCACTGCATGTCTCTCTGTCACATTTGGATAATTCTCATAATAATTCAAACATTTTCTTTATTATTGTAGTTGTGATGGTATCTGTGATCAGTGATCTTTAATGTTATATAAAAATATTATGACTGAAGGTTCAGATGATAGCTAGTATCTTATAGCAATAAAGTACTTTTATTATAGTATATACATTGTTTTTTTAGACACAATGCTATTGTACACTTAAGAGAATACAGTATAGTGTAAGCATAACTTTTATATGCACTAGGAAACCAAAAAATTTGTGTGACTCGCTTTGTTGTGATATTGCTTCATAGCTGTGGTCTGGAACTAAATCCAGAGTATCTCTGAAGTATGCCTATAAAAACAAAATAGGAGTTTAAAAAAAAACAAAAACCAGTTTTTATGTTAACCCTTATAATCACCATTACCCTCAAGATAAGCAATGTTATTTTGATGTGTATTCTTCTGGCACTGTTTCCATTATTATACAGATATATATACTTGTACAGATACATACACAGATATATAATCTTTCATATCAAACATATTACCCTGAACCTTCAGTTTTTTATCTGTCTTATGTCATTGATGTTTTTCTTCATACTTATAATCTAACTTGTTCTTAGTAAATAGTTGTTTAAGTGAAGTGAAGTCGCTCAGTCATGTCTGACTCTTTGTGACCCCATGGACTGTAGCCTAACAGACTTCAATGTCCATGGGATTTTCCAGGCAAGAATACTGGAGTGGGTTGCCATTTCCTTCTCCAGGGGACCTTCCCGACCCAGGGATCAAACCTGGGTCTCCTGCATTATAGGCAGACACTTTGTCCTCTGAGCCTCCAGGGAAGCCCTTAAATAGTTGTTTAATAGTCCATATTTGGCAGGACTTATATTTTATTTAACCATTCTCCCAAAAGAGTGGACCTTCTCATTTTACACATTTTAGCAGCTGCGAATCAGGCAAGAAAAGGCTAAGACCTAAAGTCAGAAATGTATCTTAGTCCCAGAATCTCCTGTTTTTGTACATCTCATCTCCCAACACACATACAAACTCAAGCATATCAAAATAATCCCAAGAACGTGAAATATAATGTTCGTGTTATTATATGAAAGTTGAGTTTTAGTCAAGTCAGACTGTGGAGTCAGATTATTAAACTCAGATTCCATTACCACCATTACCATCTCTGATACCATGGACAAATTCTTCAACCTCTCTTTGCATCTGTTTCCTCATTCATAAAATAGGGTTGATAACTGTTGCTTTAGCTGTCTTCTAGATTTGTTGAAAGTTAAATGAATTACTTCATGGAATACCCTTACTAAAGCTATTGCCATGGCCTTTAATGCTATAATTGTGTAGGTATTTCTTAAATACATATTAAGTTTGCACTTTGTTTTGGCATTGTGGAGCCAAAAATTTTCTTTTTACTTCATTTCTGATACTTTTTTAAAAGTCTCACATGCCTTTGAAAATTCCTTGGCCCTAGGCATTTAAAAAGCCCCTAGCCCAAGATTTAAAGCAGTCTGACCTCAGCTCAGGCACCTTTTGCTAAGATCAGTCTCCCTAGTGGGCTCTGGTGTGGAGGAATCCTGGAAATGTTCAGGGCAGAGACTGAAATGCAAATCCTCTGCACTTTTTTATATTAATAAACTTTATTATAAAGAGCAGAGCTAGGTTCACAGCAAAATTGAATGAAAAGTACAGGGAGTTCTGATATACTCTCTGTCCTCAGAAATCTACAACCTCTCCCACCATTGAAATTCTGCAACACAATGCACATTTTTACAATCATTGCACTCCACTGACACATCGTTATCATCCTGTGTCCACAGCTTATGTTAGGGTGCGCCCTCAGTATTATACATTCTATGGATTTTGCCAGAGGTGCAATGGCATATATCCACCATTGTGGTATCACATAGAATATAGTTCCACTGCCCTGAAAATTCCCTGTGTTCCACCCAATCATCCTTACCTCCTCTGTAGTTCCTAGGAGCCGTTTATCTTTTTACTGTCTCCATAGGTTTGCCTTCTTGACTGTGCTGGGTGATTGGAATCATATAGTGTAGCCTTTTCATATTAGCTTCTTTCACTTTGTTATATGCATTTAAGTTTCCTCCACATCTTTTCATGATTTCATAGTTCATTCTTTTTTAGCACTGAGTAGTATCTTTTTTCTTATTATATGGAATTCTGAACATAAGATTTTTTTTTCCTGTTCTGTTTTTTCTCAGTTTTATTAAGATACATTTGACAGTATTAGTTTTTTTAACCATGATGTCAGAATGTAATTATCGATTGTGAATGGAAAAATAGGTGACAGAATTGAGTAATAGCAAATATTTTTCTATTTTTGAAAAAAAAAGGAATTTATTTTATTGGAGAACAATTACCTTACAATATCGTGATGGTTTTTGCCATACATCAATATGAATCGGCCATAGATATACATGTGTCGCCTCCATCGTAAACCCCCCTGCCCAACTCCTTCTCCATCCTGTCTCTCCAGATTGTCACAGAGTGCTGGCTGTAGGTGCCCTGCTTCATACAGCAGACTCGGCACTGGTTATCTGCTTTACATATGGTACTTCGTATGTTTTGATGCTGTTCTCTCAAATCATCCCATCCTCTCCCTCTCCCACTGAGTCCAAAAATCTGTTCTTTACATCTGTGTCTCCTTTGCTGCCCTGTACATAGGATCATATGTACCATCTTCAGATCCCATATATATGCATTAATATATGGTATTTGTCTTCTTTCTGACTTATTTCACTCTGTATAATAGGTTCATCCATCTCATTAGAACTGACTCAAATGCATTGGCTTTTATAGCTGAGTGATATTCCACCATGTGTATATACCACAACTTCTTTATCCATGCATCTGCCGATGGACAGCTAGGTTGCTTCCATGTTCTAGCTATTGCAAATAGTGCTGCATTGAACATTGGGGTTATTAGTGTGTAAAGTTTTAATTCTGTGCAGACATAAAGCATTAAAGGAAGTCAAAATACTTCAATGAACAGATTTCAGTAATTCAACTTATAGCAGTTGTAACTAAACTTATTTTTTTTTTTACAATGCCAGCACTTATTTAAAAAAAAAAAAACAAGCAAGAATTTCTTAATGATGAAAACTAAATGGTGTCTGTCATTTTATCACACAGAAGTTTCGTCCGTTCACTGTATGTTTCTAATCAGCTCTACATGCAAATACATGTTTTTAATGTTTTGGGTACTATTCCTGTATGTTTGCTATCAAAATACATAAACCTAAAAAAGAAAAAATCAGTATAAGCAATTTACAGGTTTCTCAAAATAACACTCTGTATTAAAATACCACCAAACCCCACTAAAATGAAGCTATTTAATTGTTAATATTAATAATTGTAATGCAACCTAACAGGAAATTTTCCTTTGTTAATTATTCTCTGGTAGCTATTTTCAGTAGTTTTGGCTCCCAGAAGACCATTGTGAATTTTGTGGACTTGTGTGGGGTTGTCACAATGATAAAGGGATCCTTTTAGGCCAGCTGTCTTGATGTCCAAGTTCAGTACATCCACCACAAGTAATACCTACCCCCGGTGCTTGGTGCTTCCAACTCCTGATCTCAAAGATCTAGAGGATAAATTCCCTTTTGCGAACATTTTTGAGGTGTCGCTTGCTTTCTTTTGTCAAGCCATCTACTGCTTGTCTGACTTCTAAACGTTTGTTGAATATCCTCTGATGTTTTCTCTCCCAATCTCTTGTTCATAAGTCATATGTACCTTTTTCCCTGCCTTTGCTCTCAATTCAGTGGTTCAAAGGAAGAAGAGCTCACTAGGTGATCTGTCTGCTGGGCATAAAAGCTCAGTGGGAGATACTGTTGCCTCCTATAATTATAGAAAATGTTTTAGGTGGTTTTGGTTGTTACATAGCCTGACTGGTGTTCTGGCAGTTAGTGCTTAGTTAGGCCTAGATCTGCTAAACACAGTGCCTTATGTGAGGTCACCCAAAATGCCAATGGTATTCAGGGTTATCAGTTTTGCTCAGCCTTTTATTCAGTTCAGTCACTCAGTCATGTCCGACTGTTTGCAAACCAATGAACTGCAGCACACCAGGCCACCTTGTCCATCACTAACTCCCAGAGCTTGCTCAAACTCATGTCCATTGAGTCAGTGATGCCATCCAACCATCTCATACTCTGTCATCCTCTTCTCCTCCTGCCTTCCTTCTTTCCCAGCATCAGGGTCTTTTCTAATGAATCAGCCTTGTATTAACTCAATGTAAACACTATGCTTAAACATTAACATTTCCTATAGCTGAGAGTAATGTATAATCTTATTCATTACTATTTCTAAAGAAGAGTTTTTTTGAAACTAATTTGCATTCAGTAATAAAACTAAAAACAGTATCATGGCTACTTATCTTAAAAGGAAGAACACATTGGATAAATTGTTTTTTTACTCTAACATCCAGCTTTGCTACATTTTTTTTTTCTTCATACTAACAGATATTTTGGTAAAAGACCTCAGTGGGATTGCAGAGGGGCATCAAATCTTAATGAACTTCATCAGCTATTAAGTGACATAATGATTAGAAGATTAAAGACTGAAGTTTTAACCCAGCTGCCCCCCAAAATCAGACAGCGTATTCCATTTGATCTTCCATCAGCAGCAGCCAAGGTGAGAACCCATGTTTGATTGAAAGTCTTATCTGAAATCATTTTAAATTATAATATGAAAGATTGCACATATTTCATATTTCACAGAAGGAAAAAATTCACTGTCTTAAAATAGGTTTAATTAATAAAGCCATATGAATTGTCTTATATCATTTCAAGAAAAGAGCAGGAAGAATTTAAATTTAGTCATCAAATAATGTGAAAAGATTCAGTATCTTAGTCTTTAAAAAATATATTTCTGCTGAATGGTGAAAAAAACACTTCAATTGCTGCATAGACTTAGTACTAAGAATTCTAAGTATTTGTAGGATGTGAAGCCCAGTAATTAGCAAGAAAAGTTCAGTTTCATGCTCTTAAGTACACGTAGCTGTGTTCTAGAATAATTTGGTTGCATCCCCTGATTCTGGAAATCTTAAAACTCCGTGACCATGTTGTAGGATGTGAAGTTCAACTTACTAGAAAACCAAAATTGTGTTTTTTCCAGCCCTTATCTACATTTACTTTGGGGAGTACGATGCTTGTGTAATCTCTGAAATTTCTTCAAATCTGGACATAATTATCAGCAAATACTACTTATTGCCTTGTTTTATCTTGAAAGCTTAAAATAAGCATTTAGTATATTAAAAAAAAAAAACACTGAGCAATATAAGTAAAATAAAAGTGGTCTTATTTCCTGTATCCATTTTTTTAAGAAAAGAAAAATAAAAATGTCAATATCATATCACATTTTTTATGTGACAGTATTCCCCAAGTCTTAAGGCTTATTTAAATAAAATCATACTATTAAATTAAATACTCTGCTACCATATATATTTTTGCTACTGTGCTTTGTTTCTATTTTTACTTAAAGTATTTATTTTATTTAAATTTTTTCTTAAATTTTTATTTTTTACTTTACTAAATGTTCCTTTGTGAGAAGGCTACAACTGTTTGATTTATGGTGTTAGCAAAGGGCTTGGTTTTCTCCCACACCTAGTCATTGCCTTCTGTCATTAGCACAAACGTGTGTCTGACCTGCCTCCACACTGATGTTTTTAAATGAACACAGTGGTATCTTTGAGAATTTTTATATATATGTATTTTTTGTATATAAAAAAAGAAAATAAGTAGGACATGATTCATTATTACATTAATTGCTGTCATTTTTATACTGTATTTCTTAACATTGTTATTTTCTCCTACATAGGAATTGAATTCCAGCTTTGAAGAGTGGGAAAAATTAATGAGAGCTCCATATTCAGGTGCTACCGAGACTGTCATGGGATTGATTACTCGCATGTTTAAACAAACTGCTATTGCCAAGGTATCACCTGACCATCCTGTGTTTGTGTTGATGCAAATTATTTAATGTATTTAATATTTTTAATTAAGCAACCTAGTTGCATACTGCATCATGTCTTTGCCATTTAATTTTTTCAAGTATTTATCATGGAAAAATTCAGACATATTCAAAGTAAACAGTGAGCACTGTTATACCTGTTCATATATATATTCATATCCATATATATAAATGTGGAGTAGGAGTGTGGTGCTTATTTATTTGGCTGCATTGGGTCTTAGTTGCAGCATGTGGGATCTTTGTTGTGTTATGGAGGGTCTTTTATAGTGGGGCACAGGCTCTCTTGTTATGGCTCACAGACTGTCTAGTTGTGGCATGCAGGCTCAGTAAGTTGTGGTGTGAGCTTAGTTGCTCTGCAACATGTGGGATCTTAGTTCCCAAAAAGGGATCAAACCAGTGTACCCTGCATTGCAAGGCAGATTCTTAACCACTGGACCACCAGGGAAATCCCCTATACCTGTTCATATATTGATCCTTTTCTTTAGATGGGTATACTTTAACGAGGGAGTATATTTTATGCTTTCTCATTGAAAGGACTTACATATATTCATCATTTTTGCCAGCTTTGCCATGGTCTTACCACAAAATGGCTACTAGTAATCTTTTTTATATATCAATCATTTTTAATTGGTATTATGTTTTTACATTCCTCCAGATATAGTTTTGTTTACATTCTGTTTGTCCAAAAGTGCAAGTTAGAGTGTTAGTTTTTAAATCTCAATATGACTATCAGATAGGTTCATCACACATTGTTTGTTGCTGTTTTTACCAGCATGATTCAACCATATGTGAATTATACCCTAAGAAACCTCTTTTTAAAAAATTATGTTATAAAGGAAATCTCAGATTTGGAGAAAGATGACATGTTAGCATTGAACTTATATATACTAATATGTCATCTTTCTCCCAATCTGAGATTTCCTTTATAACATAATTTTTTAAAAAGAGGTTTCTTAGGGTATAATTCACATATAGTAAAATTCTTTGTAAAACATACTGTTTGATGAAACTTAACATATATAGTTGATCACCACTACAGTCGAGACAGAGAACATTTCTATTACCCCCAGGTTTCCTAGTGCACCTTTGTGGATGTTTCCTTCACACCTCCCTCTAGACCTTGGTGTTCACAGATCTGGTTTCTATCACTATTCAGTTCAGTTCAGCTGAGTCATGTCTGACTCTTTGCAACCCCATGGACTGCAGCATGCCAGGCCACCCTGTCCATCACCAACTCCTGGAGCTTACTCAAACTCATGTCCATCAAGTCGGTGATGCCATCCAACCATCTCATCCTCTGTCATCCCCTTCTCCGCCTGCCTTCAACCTTTCCCAGCATCAGGGTCTTTTCCAATGAGTCAGTTCTTCACATCAGATGGCCAAAGTATTGGCATTGCATCAGGTGGCCAAAATGTTCTATCACTATAGTTTTGTGTTTTTCAGAATGTGACAAAAATGGAATCCCATAGTATATAGCTTTGTGTCTGGCTTATTTCACTTAGCAGAAAGTTTTTGAATATTCATCCATGTTTTTGCATGTAAAATTAGTTTTTTCATTTTTATTGCTGAATAGTATTTCAATATATGTATATATTAATATTTATATATCTATATTAATGTAACGATTTTTAGAACTTCCTTTACCAGTTAGTGGTTATTTGGTGTAGTCTCAATTTGTGCTTTTATGAACACGTCTATTATAATCATTCATGTGCAAGTCTTTGTATGAACACATTTTCATTTGCCATGAGTAAATAACTGGAACAAAGACTGCTGGGTCATATGGAAAGCATAGACTTAACTTCATAAAAAGCTGCCAAATTATTTTTCAAAGTGTATAGCATTTTGCGTTCCAAGTATCAACATAGGAGAGTTCCAGTATCCTCCATCTTTGTCAGCACTTGGTATTGTCAATCTTTTTTAAAATTTTAGTTATTCTTTTTAGTATGGGTGGTGTCTCGTGGTTATTTTAACTTACCTTTTCTTAACGTCTAATGATATTGACCATATTTTCAATTTGCTTTTTAGCCATTCATTTTCTTTTGCAAAGTGTCTGCTCACATCAGCCTATATTTATATTGGGTTATATGAGCCCTTGATATATCTTAGAAACAAGTTCTCTGACATATCTGTCATTTACAAGTAATTTTTCCAAGTCTGTGGATCCATTTCTGTTTTCTTAACATTGTCTGTTTCAAGAACAGAAATTTTAAGTTTTGAAACAATCATGTTTATCAGTTATTTATCTTCAGTTCAGTTCAGTCTCTCAGTCGTGTCTGACTCTTTGTGACCCCATGGACTGGAGCATGCCATCTTCCCTGTCCATCACCAACTCCCAGAGCTTACTCAAACTCATGTTCCTTGAGTCGGTGATGCCATCCAACCATCTCATCCTCTGTCATCCCCTTCTCCTTCTGCTTTCCATCTTGCCCAGCATCAGGGTCTTTTCCAATAAATCAGCTCTTCACATTAGGCAGCCAAAATATTGGAGTTTCAGCTTCAGCATCAGTCCTTCCAATGAATATTCAGGACTGATTTCCTTTAAGATGAACTGGTTAGATCTGCTTGCTGTCCAAGGGACTCTCAAGAGTCTTCAATACCACAGTTCAAAAGCATCAATTATTTGGTGCTCAGCTTTCTTCATGGTCCAACTCTCACATCCATACATGACTACTGGAAAAACCACACCTTTGACTAGATGGACCTTTGTTGGCAAAGTAATGTTCTGCTTTTTAATATGCTGTCTAGGTTGGTCATAAGTTTTTTCCCAAGGAGCAAGCGTCTTAATTTCATGGCTGCAGTCACCATCTGCAGTGATGTTGGAGCCCAAGAAAATAAAGCCTGTCACTGTTTCCATTGTTTTCCCATCTATTTCATGGGAAATAGATGGGAATGGATGCCATGATCTCGGTTTTCTGAATGTTGACTTTTAGCCAGCTTTTTCCCTCTCCTCTTTGACTTCAAGAGGCTCTTTAGTTCCTCTTCACTTTCTGCCATAAGTGTGGTGTCATCTGCATATCTGAGGTTGTTGATATTTCTCCCAGCAATCTTGATTCCATCTTGTGCCTCTTCCAGCCCAGCATTTCTCATGATGTACTCTGCATATAAGTTAAATAAGCAGGGTGACAATATATAGCCTTGACATACTCCTTTCCCACTTTGGAACCAATCTGTTGTTCCATGTCAAGTTCTAACTGTTGCTTCCTCACCTGCATACAGATTTCTCAGGAGGCAGGTAAGGTGGTCTGGTATTCCCATATTTTGAAGAATTTTCCACATTTGATTGTGATTTACACAATCAAAGGCTTTAGCATAGTCAATAAAGCAGAAGTAGATGCTTTTCTGGAATTCTCTTGCTTTTTTGATGATTCACCAGATGTTGGCAATTTGATCTCTGGTTCCTCTGCCTTTTCTAAATCCAGCTTGAACATCAGGAAGTTTATGGTTCACGTATGTTGAATGCTGGCTTGGAGAATTTTGAGCATTACTTCGCTAGCATGTGAGATGAGTGCAATTGTGTGGTAGTTTGAACTTTCTTTGGCATTGCCTTTCTTAGGATTGGAATGAAATTTGACCTTTTCCAGTCCTGCAGCCACTGCTGAGTTTTTCAAATTTGCTGGCATATTGAGTGCAGCACTTTCACAGCATCATATTTTAGGATTTGAAATAGCTCAGCTGGAATTCCATCGCCTCCAGTAGCTTTGTTCATAGTGATGCTTCTTAAGGCCCACTTGACTTCGCATTCCAGGATGTCTGGCTCTAGGTGAGTGATCACACCATTGTGGTTATCTGGGTCGTGAAGATCTTTTTTATACAGTTCTTCTGTATATTGTTGCCACCTCTTCTTAATATCTTCAGCTTCTGTGAGGTCCATACCGTTTCTGTCCTTTATCGAGCCCATCTTTGCATGAAATGTTCCCTTGGTACCTCTAGTTTTCTTGAAGGGATCTCTAGTCTCTTGAGGAGACTAGAAATCTCTAAATTATGTATTTACTTTTTTTTTTTAATTGCAGTAGGTCTTCATTGCTATGCATGGACACTCTCTAGTTGTGGCTAGCCAGGGCTACTCTTTGTTACGGTGCATTGGCTTCTCATTGTGGTTGCTTCTCTCGCTGTGGATCACAGGCTGCAGGGGCATGGGCTTCAGTAGTTGCAGCATGTGGACTCAGTAATCGTGGCTCATGGCCCTAGACTGCATGGGCTTCAGTAGTTGAGCACATAGGTTCTAGGGAGCAGGCTCAGTAGGTGTGGCACACAAGCTTAGCTGCTCTGTGGCATGTGGAATCTTTCCAGACCAGGAATCGAACTCATGTCCCCTGCATTGTCAGGTGGATTCATATCCACTGTACCACCGTGGAAGTCCTCAATTTTTTCTTTTATATTTTATGCTTTTTGAGTCCTAATTGATTTTTGCTTAATCCAGATTTTAAAAGATTTTCTCCAATGTTTTCTTCTAGAACTACTATAACCTTACATTTTATATGTAAGTCTATGAGCTAGTTTGAGATAATTTAAAAAAAATATTTGTTTATTTATTTGGCTGCACCTGGCCTTAGTTGCAGCATGTAGGATCCAGCCTCCTGGCTAGGGATTGAACCCAGACCCTCTTCACTGGGTGCATGAAGTCTTAGCTACTGGACCACTAAGGCAGTCCTGAGATAATTTTGTGTGTGTGTGATGTAAAGTAAAGGTTGAGGTTCACTTTGGTTTTTTGTTTTTCTTACATATGGATTTTCATATTATTCCAGCCTTCTTTGTTGGAAAGACAGTTTCTTGCTTATTGAATTATCTTGGTACTTTCATAAAAAACACTTGGTTATGTACATATAAGTCTGTTTCTGAACTCTGTTCTGTTTCATTGATCTATGCATCAGACCTTAGAGGAATACTACACTGGCTTGATTTACTCTATAATAAGGCTTGAAATCACATAATGTTCATCTCTACTTGATTCTTTTTCAAAATTGTTCTGTGTCTTATATGTCCTCTGCTTTTCCTTATGATTTATAGAATTAGCTAGTTTAATATACAATTTTCATTGGAATTATTTTGAATCTATAATTTGTGAGAACTGATTGTCTTTAAATTGAGATATAGTCAACACAGTTTCTATTAGTTTCATATATATGACATAATTATTTGATATTTATGTCTATTGCAAATTATCACATACTTGATTCTTTTTCAAAATTGTTCTGTGTCTTATATGTCCTCTGCTTTTCCTTATGATTTATAGAATTAGCTAGTTTAATATACAATTTTCATTGGAATTATTTTGAATCTATAATTTGTGAGAACTGATTGTCTTTAAATTGAGATATAGTCAACACAGTTTCTATTAGTTTCATATATATGACATAATTATTTGATATTTATGTCTATTGCAAATTATCACGAAGTGATCAGTTAACATCCATCATTATATATACTTGCAAAGTTTTTTTCTTGTGGTGAAGACTCTTAAGATTCACCCTTTTAACCAACTTCAAAGATACAATATAGTGTTATTAACTATTATCACCATGCTGTAACTGTATCCCATGACCCATTTATTTTATAACTGGAAGTTTGTACATTTTGACCTCTTTTACCTGTTTCATTCTCCTCCCCTTCTTTGTTTTGCCTTTGTCAACAACCAATCTGTTCACTGTAGTGTGAGCTTGGTGGGGTGGAGGGTAGGTAGTTTGTTTTTTCAGATTCCACATATAAGTGAGATCCCAAGGTATTTATACTTTCCATAGTAGTTATACCAATTTTCATTTCCACCAGTAGTGCACAAGGATCCCTTTCTGTGCGTTCTTGCCAGCACTACTTTTTTCTTCCCTTTTTTGATAATAGCCAATCTAACAGATGTGAGATGGTATTGAATATTCTTTTCTTAATATTATTGAATTTCCTGATCCATAAAAAGAGTTTCTTTCTCCTTTGGTTTAGGTTTTAAATTTCTCCCAGCAATGTCTTCTAATTTTCTTGAATACATTTTGTTAGATTTCTTTCTTGGTATTTCATGTCTTTTATGCTGTTGTAGATAGTATTTTTAAATTTAAATTTCTACTTTTTCATTGCTAAATATAGATTATTGATTATTATATATTGACCTTTTATTTTGTAATCTTGCTATACTCACTTATGAGTTCTTATGACATTTTGGTAAGTTCTTTGGGATTTTGTGCATAGATATCATTTTGTCTGCATATAAAGATACTTTTATTTCTTCCCTGTAATCTGTATGCCTTTTATTTTTATTGCCTATCACATTGAAGGAACAGAAGTATAATTTTGAACAGAAATGGTAGTTTTAAATAACTTTCCCTTGCTGCTAATCTTAGAATGAAACCATTCAGCCTTTTGCCATTAATTCCAGTGTTTCTTTAAGATTTTTATTGATATTATTTTTTAAGCTGAGAAAATTTCCTTCTTTTCCTAGTTTGTTGAGAGGAGAGATGAGACATAAAAAATGTTTTCCTCTGTCAGAACAGTGTTAGTAAGAAGGTAGCTACCATAGAAGTGGGTAAGAAGAAGACAGCTAAAATCTAACAAAATTATGCAAGGTAAGTGTCCTTGATATTTATCCTGCTACTGCTGCTAAGTCACTTCAGTCGTGTCTGACTCTGTGAGACCACTTAGATGGCAGCCCACCAGGCTCCCTGGGATTCTCCAGGCAAGAACACGGGAGTGGGTTGCCATTTCCTTCTCCAATGCATGAAAGTGAAAAGTGAAAGTGAAGTCGCTCAGTTGTGTCCAACCCTCAGCGACCCCATGGACTGCAGCCTACCAGGCTCCTCCTTCCATGGGATTTTCCAGGCAAGAGTACTGGAGTGGGGTGCCATTGCCTTCTCCGTATATTTATCCTAGAGAAATGAAAACTTAGGTTTTACACAAACATCTTTACAGGAATTTATTTATAATAATTAAAAATTTGGAAACGACCCAAATGCCCTTCAAACAAATTGTAGTACTTTAATATAATGGAATATTTAATTAAAAGGAATGAACTGTTGACAAATGCAACAAATTGAATTAAAATCAAGAACATTGTACTAAGTGACAGAAGCCAGTATCAAAAGTTTACATACATCATGGCACTATTTTTACATTTTCAAAATAATAGAATTATATGATATGATAGAATTACAGTGATAGAAAATATCATTATTCCAATTAATTTTCTAGTGTTGAATTGCACTATAATTATATAAGAAATGATATATGTATCTTCTCATTAGGAGAAGCTAGGTTAAGGGCACAGGGGAGCTCTATAGTACCTTTGCAACCTCTCATGTGTCTAAACATTTCAAAATAAAAGTTTTAAAAATGTATATAGGTAGTGGAAAAGGAACCTGGAGGCTACAGTTCATGGAATCACAAAGAGTCAGACATGATTGAATGACTGACACACACAGGGGGGTTCATGTTTGGGAGTTTGTGTAAAAAAATAAATAAATACAAAAATATATATATATAAAAAAATAAAAAAAATAAAAAATAAAATAAAATTAAAAAAATAAAAAATTAAAAAAAAAAAAAAAAGAGAGGGAGGGAGAGGGAGAAAGAGAGAGAGAGTGATTGACAGGGGGTGACCAAGGTTCAGTGAGCGAGGCCCTTAAAAGAACTTTTATACCTTGACTTGTACATAGAGGGAAATGAAAGATGCAAAGTCATACAGTCAGCCCAAACATTACATCTGTTTTGTCTTTATCGAAACCAGGATTTTTTTCTGTATACCTTTCCCATAAACAATGTTGTGTACATTATCTTCTGCCCTTGGAGGCCTGTGAACATTTTATGGCCCTCTTTTGATAAAGGCTGCTCAACCAGAAAATTTATTTTCCCTTGAAATGTTTTTTCTTTATATTTCTAGTCTATGTCAGCCTCAGAAAGTATTAAACAGAGTTACATTTCTCATGGAGCAAAGGTGCAGTGAGTTACAACAAAGAAAGAACCAATTAGCTCAAAGGTCTGATGTGGTTAATTCCAAGGCTACGCTTGTTTTTCTTATATTCCAACTATGTTAACTAATGCACTCCCAGATGCACAGTGGATAAGAGATATGGGAACTTAGGAGCAAGTATTGGCTCAACAGTGAAATCCCACACCAGCACTACTCTAATAGTTTTTAACTCTTTGAAAGGCTCTATATTTTTAGGCTTCCTGTGCCTCTCATAGTTGGGAGGCTGTGAATAGTCACATGTTTAGCTGCAAGAGTCTGGATAAACCTGCCAAGCAAGCTGGAATGCTAACAGGGGTGTTTGATTTGTAATACTCCTTTCATGTCCAGGAGACTTATTAGCTAGAGCCCTAAGTTGATTTTCTCCAGAGAAAGGTGGTCAGGGATAGCCCCCTGTTAATGTCAGAGGAGTTGGTGAAAGGCACAAAATAGTAAAACAGACGGATTCTGGTTTGGGGGTAGATGCTCAAGCAGGTCCAGGAGGTCTCTCGAGTCCTGAAGCCTTGCTTATCAGGTCTCTTCCACATGACCTTGTCATGGATAAGATCTCCCGTGCTGGCTCTTGGCATAAGACATTTGATAGAATTCCACATCCATTCATGATAAAACATTTCAGCAAATTAGAAGTAGAAAAGGATTTTCTCATCCCAATAAAAGGCATTTTTGGAAAACTTACTGTCAACATCATAGTTAATGCTCAAAGACTGAATACTATTCCCTAAGATCAGAAACAAAATAAGAGTCTGCTCTTATCAATTCATTTCATCACTGTTTACTTCAACATTGTTTCTATAGCTGTGTAATAGGCTAGAAAAGGAAAGAAAATGTATGCAGATTGAAAAAGACAACATGATTCTTTGCATCAAAAAACAAACAACACTTCAACCTACTAGAACTGAGTGACTTTATCAAGGTCAAGGGTTCATGTTGAAGATAAAAAAGGATTTGTAGTTCTATATTACTAGCAATGAAAAACTGGAAATTCAAATTTGTAAAAAAAAATTTACGATAGTATCAATAAGCATGAGCTAATTTTGGAATAAATTCAAGGAAAAAAATCACTGAAAAGTATAAAACATTTTTTAGAGAATACAAAGCAAACTTAAATGACAAGATCATTTTCATGAATCAGATGTTTTGATATTGTAAAGATGCCCATTCTTGTATATAAATTAATTTATAGGAATAGATGGGAAAACAGTGGAAACAGTGTCAGACTTTATTTTGGGGGGCTTCAAAATCACTGCAGATGGTGATTGCAGCCATGAAATTAAAAGACACTTCCTCCTTGGAAGAAAAGTTATGACCAACATAGATAGCATATTGAAAAGCAGAGACATTACTTTGCCAACAAAGGTCCGTCTAGTCAAGGCTATGGTTTTTCCAGTAGTCATGTATGGATGTGAGAGTTGGACTGTGAAGAAAGCTGAGCACTGAAGAATTGATGCTTTTGAACTGTGGTGTTGGAAAAGACTCTTGAGAGTCCCTTGGACTGCAAGGAGATCCAACCAGTCCATTCTGAAGGAAATTTCCTTCTCCAATGCATGAGAGTGAAAAGTGAAAGTGAAGTTGCTCAGTCGTGTCCAACTCTTAGCGGCCCCATGGACTGTAGCCCCAGGCTCTTCTGTCCATGGGATTTCCCAGGCAAGAGTACTGGGGGAGGGGGGGTGCCATTGCCTTCTCTGACAGTTTGGCCTATCCTATAGTAAATCAGAGCTCAACAGCTTCCATTCTACAGCATGAATTATTTCATTTATTCATAATTATTTTAATAAACCATTTGCTACTTAAGTCTGTTGGAACTTTCTGACAGGGGCTACATGTTTTAGACTAGAAAAGATGGAATCAGTAGTGCTCTTTAGAGTATGATCTGAACAATGTGGACATAGAGGTGTGGGAATTAGAAGCTTAACCCAGAATAAAGCCTTGATCTCTGATTTAGGAGTAGCATTGTTTAGTGAGAAATGTTATCAGAAAGAGAAATCTTGTTAAGATGTTTAAATTTGGCTTCAGAAAGAAAAAGAGGCTTTTAACAGGTAAGGAGTATGGGTGGATGGGTGCAAGCAAGGGCTTTTTGGGTCCAAGCACAGCATATTCAAGCATCAGACCTGGGACTTGTGTAGAAAATTGCTAGTAGTTAAGCAGGGATAGATTGGATGCTACTTTTAGAAAGAGTGGAAAATCCAGTTTGATAGGGTGATTGAGATCACTTTGAAAGATTTGAAAACTTATTAGAGCGCTTAGATTTAATTGTGACGGCAGCAGAGGGTCAACAGCCATTTTACAAAGGGAAACAAAATGATCAGGTTTATGTTTTAGGGTGTAGAGGGTGGAGGGTGTGGAGTCATAGCCATCATCTTGGCAACTATTGTGGACCTGGGTTAGAAAAACAGTGGAGGAGAAGGGGAGGCAGTGTGGGGTCGAGAGCTGTTTCTGAATTAGAACTTGTAGGAATTGGTGGCATGTTGCATGCCCTGTGGGGTTACTGACATGTTACTTCCAATAGTATTTATTATATTTACTGTTTTGTATTTGCTCTAAGTGACTTTGGAAAATCACATGTTCATTCTATTATTAGAACATGGCTGATGGCTGAATTCCTGTTCAGAGGTGCTCAGGAAATGGTGGGTAAATAATGGAGTGAGTCCTGGCGGCTGTGAATAAAACACTCTTAAAATATTTATTTGAATTACTTGTTTGATATCTCTTGAGCAGGCATTTTGTTAAGGGCTGGGATATCACTGAGATAATAGGGATATCACTTATCTTGATCTTCAAGTGATTTGCCATGGGCATGAGGTGCCTGATAGACCTTGTTTGCTGTTCTTACTTTTTGTGTATTCTTTGGGCATATAATTTAACTTCTTTTTTTTAATTTTTTATAATTTTTATTAGAGTATAGTTGATTTCCAGGTGGTGCAGTGGTAAAGAATCTGCCTGCCAATGCAGGAGACACAGAGATGCAAGTTCAATCCCTGGATCAGGAAGATCCCCTGGAGAAGGAAATGGCATCCCACTCCAATATTCTTGCCTGGAAAATTCCATGGACAGAAGAGCCTGAAAGATTACAGTCCGTGGGGTTGCAGAGAGTCGGACGTGACTGAGGACTGACGCATAGTTGATTTACGGTGTTGTGTTAACTTCAGGTGTACAGCAACAAGAATCTGTTTGACATATACCCACTGATGAAGGATTCTTTTCCCATGTAGGCCATTACAGAGTATTGAGTACATTTCCCTGTGCTATTCATTCAGTAAGCTATTATATTCAGTTGAGTTCAGTCGCTCAGTCGTGTCCGACTCTTTGCGACCCCATGAATCGCAGCACAGGCCTCCCTGTCCATCACCAACTCCCGGAGTTCACTCAGACTCATGTCCATCGAGTCAGTGATGCCATCCAGCCATCTCATCCTCTGTCGTCCCCTTCTCCTCCTGCCCCCAATCCCTCCCAGCATCAGAGTCTTTTCCAATGAGTCAGCTCTTGGCATGAGGTGGCCAAAGTACTGGAGTTTCAGCTTTAGCATCATTCCTTCCAAAGAAATCCCAGGGCTGATCTCCTTCACAATGGACTGGTTGGATCTCCTTGCAGTCCAAGAGACTCTCAAGAGTCTTCTCCAGCACCACCTTTCAAATGCATCAGTTCTTCAGCGCTCAGCCTTCTTCACAGTCCAACTCTCACATCCATACATGACTACTGGAAAAACCATAGCCTTAACTAAATGGACCTTTGTGGGCAAAGTAATGTCCCTGCTTTTGAATATGCTATCTGCTGCTGCTGCTAAGTCACTTCAGTCGTGTCCGACTCTGTGTGACCCCATAGACGGCAGCCCACCAGGCTCCCCCATCCCTGGGATTCTCCAGGCAAGAATACTGGAGTGGGTTGCCATTTCCTTCTCCAATGCATGAAACAGAAAAGTGAAAGTGAAGTCGCTCAGTCTGTCCGACTGTTAGCGACCCCATGGACTGTAGCCCACCAGGCTACTCTGTCCATTGGATTTTCCAGGCAAGAGTACTGGGGTGGGGTGCCATTGCCTTCCCCGGAATATGCTATCTAGGTTGGTCATAACTTTTCTTCCAAGGAGTGTCTTTTTTTATACATAGCAGTCTGTATATGGCAGACCCAATCTTAATTTAACTTCTCACCCTGTTCATGTGGGATACTGCTTATTTCATGGTATTCTGAAGTTCAGTTAAGGTCATATGTGTAAAGTGTCTACCATAATCTCTGCCATAAGCAAATGCTTGTTTTCTTTTAATCTGCCATAGACATGGAAGCTGGGAAACAGATTTATTAGGATTTTGTGTCAAACAGGTGATAGAAGGAGTTAGTGAATGCATTTCTGAAAGAAATTTTAAAAGGTTACCTTTCCTGATGATTTGGCATCACAAGGTCTGATTGTGACTGTAGATAGATTACTTAGATAGGTTACTTGTGTTTCAGCCTCAACCTGTTGATCTATAAAATGAGAAAAATCAGTCCTACTTCACATGATGGGTGGTAGAAACATTATACATAATGGATATGAAAGAATCAGACAAACATAAGTAACATAGCAGAATGGTTGAGATTAAAAAGTTTGAATGTATATTTCTTCCCTTTACTAGCTTGAGAGGTGGCCCTTTGGCAGGGTAGTTAACCCTTTTAAGCCCTGATTTCTTTATATGTGGTATTGGGATAATAAAACATCTATACCATTGCAGTATTTTAAAGAGTAAGTGGGAAAAGGCATGAAAAGTAGTTTATACAATCAATGGTAAGCACTCAAAAGCTCATACTTATTATAAATTATGTGGTGTCCTTTTGATACTATTGAACAATGAACTCTTTGTTAACTTTTCTTTGGTTTTGCTCTGTGACTAAAATTTCCATACACACAGGTGAATTCTGGATATAAGGGATGTTGCCTTTCATGATAGTGAAAGAAAGCGATGATCCTTTTGGAAGAAAACTTCCTAACAGCTTTAACTTTGTCTCTTTAAAACGATGGAAAAAAAATGTTTCAGGGCTTGATCTTTGTTAACTTTTCTTTGGTTTTGCTCTGTGACTAAAATTTCCATACACACAGGTGAATTCTGGATATAAGGGATGTTGCCTTTCATGATAGTGAAAGAAAGCGATGATCCTTTTGGAAGAAAACTTCCTAACAGCTTTAACTTTGTCTCTTTAAAACGATGGAAAAAAAATGTTTCAGGGCTTGTGTTTAACCATAGGTGGTGATGGAATTTGAATATGATACTTTCTATTATTAAATTTCAGTTCAAAATTTAAAAAAGAGTTAGTGACTGTTAGTTGGGGGCATTACCTACATATCCTGAGAAACAGGGGCTGTCATGAGAGGTGTTGGGAATAGATTATGTTTGACTACCTGAATCATGTGTGGGTGGAAAAATGGGAGCCTCTGCACTATTTTCTTTGGTCCCAATAGTCATGTCCCATCTCAGCCAAAAAGATTATTTCATGAATTACATCAGTGTATTTCTGTGTATTATAGCCCTCAGTTACTTTGTTACCTTTTCTCTTTTGAAGTAGAATTATTATAATTTTTAAAGAACTTACCAAAAATAAAATAAAATAAAGAACTTACCTATGGATGTATGAATTGTCAAAGCCTTGAGGAGACAAATCTCTTGAAGAATTAACTGTCACTAAAGGTGGGAATTGATGCTTTTGAACTGTGGTGTTGGAGAAGACTCTCGAGAGTCCTTTGGACTGCAAGAAGATCCAACCAGTCCATTCTAAAGGAGATCAGCCCTGGGTGTTCTTTGGAAGGAATGATGCTAAAGCTGAAGCTCCAGTACTTTGGCCACCTCATGCGAAGAGTTGAATCATTGGAAAAGACTCTGATGCTGGGAGGGACTGGGGGCAGGAGGAGAAGGGGACGACCGAGGATGAGATGGCTGGATGGCATCACTGACTCGATGGACATGAGTCTGAGTGAACTCCGGGAGTGGTGATGGACAGGGAGGCCTGGCGTGCTGCGATTCATGGCGTGACTGGGGGACTGATCTGATCTGAAAGGTAGGAAGACATGAGTAAAGAACAGGGTGCCTTAAACATTAAAATTATATGCCAGCCTGAATGGTTGTGCTTAAAGAATGGAAACGTCCATCATAGTTATTTTCATTACCTTTTAAGCATTGTAAAAAGTTGAGAATGTTCTTTTGTGGGGGGCAGATGTGCTATTTGCATCTTTTAACATTTCCATTTAATTTGTTTGCCAAATAAACTGTTTTGTGTGTGGGCAGTTTTTTGAGTTTTTTCCTTTTCCTGAATAAGATCTAGATTCCTGTTTTGTCAATTTTGCCGGTCTTTAATGGAAAAAACTTGTGAGTTTCTCCCTCTCCCCTACCTCCTAATGACTATATAAATCATTATCAGTTGTCCTAAGATTGCTCCCATAGTTTGCATTAGTAAACAGTATGTGGGGCTACATCCTTTAAATGTAGTTACCTTGTTCTATGTTGTACACAGATGTGATCACAATGATTTCATTTTGTGGCAAATAAGACTATTATTCTTTGGGTGAGGTTTTTTAACTATCAGGAATAGAGTGGAGGTGCAGTTTTTTTTTTATTTCAGTTGATTTCAAGATGGTTTAAGCTAACATTTTGTGAGGAAAATCATGACCTCTAAATTTTTGTCAGAGTATTGTGTACTTAAAGTATCACAATATCCCTTTGCTCTATCCTTAATATGCTAAAATATGTGCTATTTTAATAAATACATTTTAATTTTAGGTGCTTTCATGTTGTTTGAGGTAAAGATCTCTTGGGGTCTAAAAGATTGAGTTTGGGATTTGTATCTGTTTTTTAATTACCTAAGTATGAGTTTCAAAGACAAAGTTGAATGCATCTTACTGTGGTTAACACACCAAGAGAGGAGAAAATAATCAGAATTTGTCTTTCAACCCATCAGTTTGGGAATGTAGGAAATAGGTTAATCTCCTCCAAATTAGAAATTGGTGCTGGCTTTCAGTATGGTCATCTCTCAGAACTGTAATGTTCTGATAATATGTTTATTTTGCATCTTACTGAGAAATGTAATATACTTTGTCTTAAATTTTCCATGAAGGACTGTCACAATTTTGTTTGTCTGTTTTAGAAGCGTGTCATCATTCTAGCTGTGTTTTGTATGTTTTGTAATGTTTTACAAAAAATTCCTCCTTCCTACCTTCGATATTTGTTCATAGTCTTATCTCTGTTCCTATGTAGAGAGATAGAAATACTTTTGCTTTCTCTTTCTCCTGTGAGCTGGCTCCACAAGAAAGAATTACTTTACAGTGTGTCTTGGATGTCACTTGGAGATGGAAAAAAATCCTGGTGATTTCATAACACTTGTAAGACCTTTGGGTATATGTCACCAAGTTCATTTTAGTTGTACTTGGGAGATTTCATTTTGGTGAGAATATTTTTACCACTTTTGTGTTTCCCTGTAGCATGTGAATAAAACTTTATATTTCCCCCTTCAGTGGCACAACTTAAAAATTCCAGCCTCTGAAACATGTGGTGCTTTGCTAGTCAGGAAGCCAGAAAAGTTATATAAACAAATCCATATTGAACATGCATATAAACTAAGTTTGTGTACTCTAAGAAATAACTAAACGGTTGGTGGCAAAAAAGTACAAGTTATGGATCTCCCTATTTCTAGTGACTCCCGCTACAGTTCATCCTACACACAGCTGCTCGATTATCAGAGCTGTTGGAATAATCTCCCTAAAACAAATCCTTCAGCAGTGGCTTCTGTCTGAAGAAATCTGGACTCCTAAGTACAATGCAAAAGGCCCTCTCTTACAACTTCACTCTTACATTTCCCCACTTTTTCCTTTGATTTTGTGTTTTGTATGTTTTGTAATGCTTTACAAAAAATTCCTCCTTCCTACCTTCAATATTTCTTCATAATCTTATCTCTGTTCCTATGTAGGGAGATAGACATACTTTTGCTCTTTCTCCTGTGGGCTGGCTCCACAAGAAAGAATTACTTTACATTACTTTATAATTATTTACAAGAATTACTTTGCAATTGGTTACCCTGTGGGACTGGGTCTTATATATATATACACACATAAATACACACACACACACACACATATATATATATATATACACACATACACACACATACTGTAATATCTGTTCTTCCTCCTCCTCCTCCCCCTCGCCATTCATTCAGATCATTTCCCTCACTCTTTTAAGTGCCTCATTTACTGTGTCTAACTTTATTTTCTCACCAACCTCTTAGGATTTGGGTACTTAATTCATATTCTCTGAATTTATTCTCAGTGTAGAGTGGCTCCACATTTGATTTTATGAGTGTGCAGTCTCTCTAGACAGGTGCCAAGTAAACATCAGATAGATTAAGTGATTTGTATTAATGGTGTAATTAGAGGGGAAATTGACTCTTCCTATTCTGATTGGTTCAGAAAGACTTCATAAAGTGGGATTTCATGAATTTGGTCTCAAAGACCAGAGTGTTTAGTCCAAGTAGGAAAGAAGGAAGGCAGTGTGGAGATTTTGAGAGAATAACTGTCAAATCTGCAATATCTCTGTGATCATGACAATCTGTTTAATATACTCAAGTCTCAGTTTCTTAATCTATAAAATGGAGATGGTGATAGCTATTTGGTAGGATTGTTGTGAAGATCAGAAGTGCCTGCACATAGCAAGCAGTCAATAAATGGTAGCTGTTATTATAGATTAAGGACTCATGGAGTGCTGCCATAAAAAATGATGAAGAAAGCTCCAAAAATTGGTTTCTTCCCCGAGATGACTGTTAAGGAGCATGACTGAGCAATTATTTTGGAATTCTGGTGTCTAGGCAAACATAGCATCCAGGGGAGTGCTTAATGAAGAAAGAGGCTGGCAGATTTTTGAGAACTTCATTGTTTTGCATAGTGGCTACCACTTTCCATCTCCTAGCTCTCTGGCAGAAAACGGTATGGTGGCCCCTGATTCCTGGTGTGGCTTTGCTTGTCTTTCAGAAATTGAGGTGGTTGTTTTTGTTGCTGCTTTTGATTGCTGAGGGTCTGGCCCAGAGGCTGGTCATTGTTTCAAACCCTAAAGTCTAAAATGACTTCCCTGGCTTCTGCCAAGGGGATTTAAAGAGACATACCCTTTCCCCCTTTTCTTACTGGATCCTGATGTATAAGGAAATCTCTGTCAGGCCACCGGATGACCATGGAGATGACAAAATAGAGACTTCAGTGGTAATACATGGCAAGGAATATACTATTTGGAAAAAAATAGTTTGGAAAAGTCAATAAATAAACTGTTGACTACAGCCTTCATCACATAATAATAGCAATCTCTAGGGTTGGAGAGAATCTGATTTCTTTAGTTACCACATTACAATATTCAAAATGTCCAATTCTCAAAAAAAATTACAAAGCATATGAAGAAATAGGAAATTATGACCCAATCACAGAGAAAAAAATGCAGATTGACAAAAGCCATCCCTGAGGAAGCCCAGACATTGGACAAAGACTTTAACCATTTCTAATACACTCAGAATGCTGAAGGAAACCATGGACTACTTAAAGAAGCAGGAGAACAATGTGTGGAGAAGTGCAGAAGATCAGTAGAAAGATGAAAATCATAAAAGAACAATAGCTAAAATAAAGTAATCAGTAGAAGGTTTTTCAATGACAGATTTGAGCAGGTGGAAGAAGGAATTAAAAAAAACAAAACCTTCAAGATAGGGCAGGACTAGAAAGAAAAAAGATGAAGAAAAATGAACAGTACCTAAGGAACCTATGAGACACCATTAAATGTACCACTGTATGCATTATGTGGCTCAGCTGGTAAAGAATCTGCCTGCAATGTGGGAGACCTGGTTTTGATCCCTGGGTTGGGAAGATCCCCTGGAGAAGGAAAAGGCCACCTACTCCAGTATTTTGGCCTAGAAAATTCCATGGACTGTATAGTCCATGGGATCTCAAAGAGTCAGACATGACTGAGCAACTTTCACTTCACTATGCATTATGGAAATCTTAGAATAGAGTAAGAAAGGGGCAGAAAAGAGTTATTTGAAGAAGTAATGGCGAACTTCCCTGGTGGTGCAGTGGATAAGAATCCGCCTGCCAATGCAGGGGATACGAGTTCGATCCCTGGTCCAGGAAGATCCCACATGCCAAGGAGCAGCTGAGCTCGTGTGTCACAACTCCTGAGGCAATGAGCAGCAAGTACTGAGTCTGTATGCCGCAGCTACTGAAGCCCATGGGTGTAGAGCCTGTGCTCTGCAGCCACCTCAATGAGAAGCCCAAGCACCACAGCGAAGAAGAACCCGTACTTGCAACTAGAGAAAGCCCATACAAAGCAACGAAGACCCAGCATAATCTTTAAAAACAGTATTAAAAATTAATGGCTGAGAGGAACTTTATCATTTTAGCCCTTATATTTAGGTCTTTGATTCATTTTGAGCTAATTTTTGTATATAGTGGAAGGTAGGGGTCCAACTTTTGCAAGTAGTTATGCAGTTGTCCCTGCACCATTTGTTGAGGAAAAGGTTCTTTTCCTGTTGGTTAGACCCTGTTCTTCTTTTTCAAGATTGTTTGGGGTCCTTCGCAATTCCATAGCATTTGAAGTTTGGCTTTTCCACTTCCCCATAAAAAGGCAGTTGAAATTCTGATCGGGATTGCATTGGATCTGTAGACCACTTTGGGTCTTATTGACACCTTAACAATATTTAGTCTTACAGCCCATGAACACAGGATGTCCTTCTGTTTATAGGCATATCTCAGAGATGTTGTGGGTTCAGTTGCACAACATTGCAATGAAGCAAGTATCACAATAAAGTGAGTCACACAAATTTTTTAGCTTCCCAATGCATGTAAAAGTTATATTTACACTATATTAAGTGTGTAGTAGCATTACATCTAAAAAAAATTGATGTATGTACCTTAATTAAAAATTCTGTGGGGGAAATGATGCTAATAAACTAGTTTGACCCAGGGTTGCCACAAACTTTCAGTCTGTAAGAAATGAAATATCTGTGAAGCACAGTAAAGCTAAATGCAGTAAAACAAGCTATGCCTATATTTGTCTTTAATTTCTTTCAGCAGTATTTTATAATTTTCATTTTACAAGTTTTTTATGTCTGATTACATTTATTCCTAGGTATTTTATTTAGATGCTATTATAAATTGAATTTCTTTCTTAATTTCCTTTTTGGATTGTTCATTGCTGATATATACCCACATTTGATTTTTGTGTGTTTGCCTTGTAAACTGCAACTTTGCTGAATTTGTTTTAGCTCTGTAGCTTTCTTGTGGGTTCTGTGGGATTTTCCTTATATAGGATCTTGTCATCTGTGAATAGACATGGTTTACTTCTTCCTTTCCAATTTGGATGCCTTTTACTTCTTTCTTCTTGGGTCTGGCTAGAACTTCAGTACAGTACTGTGTAGCTGTGGTAAAAAGCAGGCTTCCTTGCCGTGTTCCTGATCTTAGAAAGAAAGCTTTCAGTCTTTTACCACTGAGTATTATGTTAACTGTGAGTTTTTCATAAATGCCCTCTATCATGTTGAGGAAGTTCCTTTCGGTCTTAACTTTCTGTGTGTGTGCGTGCATACTTTAAATATCATGAAAGGGTGCTGGATTTTGTCAAATATGCCTTGTCTACATCAATTGAGGTGATTTTTGGTTTCATTTTTTTCCTTTTTTCTATTTCTGTGATATATTATATTGATTGACTTATATTGAACCACTTTGGATAAATCCCACTTTTTCAGCAAACCAAGTCACTGCTTTTCCGGCATGGGTGAGTTCTGAGTTAGTCCTTCAAGTAGCACCTAGACACGTTAGAGTAGATAGACACAATAATTTGCAGTTTGGGTCTGCTCTGCTCTCTTTGAAACCAGGTAGCTGTGTCCCATACTGGAAATACAGGCTGATATCTTAAAGGCTTCTGCTTTACAGAGGGAGAGAAGGGGACAAGGGTAAGGAATGCTACAACCATTTCCTACCATTTTTAAGTTGCCTTTTTCTTGATTCAGTGTTCACGTAGTCATTGTACAACTTTTGTTTTCCAGAGTTCTGAATAGTTGGTTCTGACTCTTTCAGCATGTATTTCAACATTTGTGTGGAGATGAGAGCTTGGAGCCACCTACTCTGCCATTTTGCTGATTTTACTTTCTTATTTCCTTTTTGATTCAGTTTTTCTCCTTTTTTTCTTTCTTTTCTTAAGGCATTATTTGCTTTACTTAGTTCAGTTTAGTTTAGTTGCTCAGTCGTGTCCGACTCTTTGCAACTCCATGGACTGCAACACGCCAGGCCTCCCTGTCCATCACCAACTCCCAGAGTTTACTCAAACTCATGTCCATCGAGTGATGCCATCCAACCATCTCATCCTCTGTTGTCCAGTTCTCCTGCCTTCAATCTTTCCCAACATCAGGGTCTTTTCAGATGAGTCAGCTCTTCGCATTAGGTGGCCAAAGTATTAGAGTTTCAGCTTCAGCATCAGTCCTTTCAACGAACACTCAGGACTGATCTGCTTTAGGATGGACTGGTTGGATCTCCTTGCAGAGACTCTCAAGAGTCTTCTCCAACACCACACTTCAAAAATGTCAATTCTTCGGCGCTCAGGTTTCTTTATAGTCCACCTCTCACATCCATACATGACTACTGGAAAAACCATAGCCTTGACTAGACGGACCTTGGTTGGCAAAGTAATGCCTCTGCTTTTTAATAGTTGGTCATAACTTTTCTTCCAAGGAATAAGTGTCTTTTAATTTCATGGCTGCAGTCACCATCTGCAGTGATTTTTGGAGCCCCCAAAATAAAGTCTGCCACTGTTTTCACTATTTCTCCTGCTATTTGCCATGAAGTGATGGGACTAGATGCCATGATCTTAGTTTTCTGGATGTTGAGGTTTAAGCCAACTTTTTCGCTCTCCTCCTTCACTTTCATCAAGAGGCCCTTTAGTTCTTCTTCACTTTCTGCCATAAGGGTGGTGTCATCTACATATCTGAGGTTATGGAATATTTCTCCCAGCAATCTTGATTCCAGCTTGTGCTTCTTCCAGTCCAGCGTTTCTCATGATGTACTCTGCATAGAAGTTAAATAAGCAGGGTGACAATATATAGCCTTGACGTACTCCTTTTCCTATTTGGAACCAGTCTGTTGTTCCATGTGCAGTTCTAACTGTTGCTTCCTGACCTGCATACAGATTTCTCAAGAGGCAGGTCAGGTGGTCTGGTATTACTTAGTTACTCATATCCTAATTTTGTACTCATTCCTGAAATGATTCCCCTTTTTTCTTGTTTCTTTTTTTGAGTTCTTTCCTACAGTTTTGTAATTGTAATTTATATTTCTTTTCCATGCCTTGAGTTATTTTCTTAATGTCTTTTAGCTTGTTCTGAAATAGTGTAATTTTGATCTGTTCCCGAGGTATGTCTCTCATTATGTGTAGGGAGTGTTGCTTTTATTGTTTTTTCTTAAAATAGCTATGAGATGGGACACTGATAATTTTCTGTTACTCATTTTCATGTAAAATTTGTTTTCCTGAACTTAGAGAAGGGAGTCATGATTCAGGATAACTTTTCTAATGTCACAGAGCTCCCTCTTCTGTTGTTTTTATAAACTGTTTAAAAATATAATGGCTTCCTTTCCCCTTTTCTACTTTTATCTGGATCTTTCTTTCCTGTCTCTGTTGTCTCTACCCTGCTCAGTTTTGGTTCCAAACCCTACAGCTTTTGAGGGAAAGCCCTACCCTGGAATGCAACTTTGGTTGGTAGGTTGGTTTTAAGAATTTATATGACTCGGACCGCTCCATCCTTTTTCAGAATTTACCTCACACTCCCTTGTTAGCGGACTGGGCTAAACCTTTCCCATTTTCAGATTCTCTTTTCAAATTGGCTATCATATTGTCCAGTGAATAGACAGTGACTCTTCTGAGGTACTCCAGTCCTTCAAGTGCCCATTGATCTGTATGCAGCCTCCTGCACAGATGCCGATTTCATGCAGGTCTCGTAACTGTTGATGCTTTTCCCCACTTTTGAGTTTCATATGGATAATTTCCACCTGTTGTTGTATATGTTCTCCATGGGATTTTGGTTTTGCTGTCTTGTCACTCTTTTTGATTTTAGGTGGTGATTCAAGTAAATTTAAAAATCTGTAATGTAGTATCTGCCACCAAGAGTCCAGGATCCACTCTGCATTCATATTTTTAAAATTTCCCTGTGTGGACTTGGAATTTCTGGCCTCTTGCTGATGACCTGTCTCCCGTGTTTGTGCTTCATTCTGAAACTTTAAAAAATCTGTTGGTAGTTGGATACTGGAAAACCTGTCAACTTGGAGAAGGTTAGAAAGAAGCAGTTTATCATTATAGTGGAAATGAAAGCATTTACACATTGAGGTGAAGTTGCAGATGGTACAGAACATGTTTGCTTACGGAATGAACAGCAGAAACTTTCTGAAGGCCAAAGAGCAAATTATGCAACCTGTGAAGTGCTGTGCTTGTGTCTTTGAAAGTAATCATAATAAACGAGAAACGGGAAAGAGTGACTGATAGGGCGAAGACAGCATTTCAGTTCAAGGATCGCCATCAATGCCTGATGTGGGGAAGCTTAACTTTAATTCAGGGGAAGGCACGTGGTTAATTGAGGATAAAGCCTGTTTGAAAACAGTGAGAGATGGACTTTGGCCACAAGCTACAGAGGTTTTATAAATTCAGGGCTCCTACGACACCTGCTCAATATCAAAGTAAATGCCCAGTGGCTAATGCAAACACTAGAGACGGATTGGGCATTCCTTAGGCTACTAGGAAATAAAGATAGTGAAAGCTTCAATAGGATTTTTTTTTTTCCCCAGCGAAGTGAAATAATAACGGAGAAAAAAAAAAAAAAAGCCTGATGGAAAAAGGTATCAGCATAGAGGAGAAAGTGATTTCTGGTTGGAAAGTGATAAAGAACCAAATGACATACCTACCAGGGGAAGTGCATCCAGGGACTGTTAGCATCGTCACTTCCCAGTCCCTTGCAAACATAGTCACTTCCCAGTCTCTTGACTTTTTACACCCACCTAGTGAAAGTGTGAAAGTCACTCAGTCATGTCTGACTCTTTGCAACCCTGTGGACTATACAGTCCATGGAATTCTCCAGGCCAGAATAATGGAGTGGGTAGCCTTTCCCTTCCCCAGGGGATCTTCCCAACCCAGGGATCGAACCCAGGTCTCCCACATTGCAAGCGGATTCTTTACCAACTGAGCCACAAGGGAAGTCCTACACCTACCTAACCTGATAGTAAACAGAATAGCCTTTATACAGTGTAAACTGAATAGTGGCAGNGTGGGTAGCCTTTCCCTTCCCCAGGGGATCTTCCCAACCCAGGGATCGAACCCAGGTCTCCCACATTGCAAGCGGATTCTTTACCAACTGAGCCACAAGGGAAGTCCTACACCTACCTAACCTGATAGTAAACAGAATAGCCTTTATACAGTGTAAACTGAATAGTGGCAGATTGTTTCACTGAAGGTGCAGAAACATTTTTAATATCAGTTTTTCACAACACGAAGGGGAGAAGGGTAAATCAATATAAATATTTCTGCAGGGAAGTAAACTATTGCTGTCTAGCTGTGCCCAAGTGCAGAGGCTCTGGGGCACGAATGGAGGTTAGTGGGGAAAATAGTGGGAGTTAATGAGATCGGAGAGGGAACCACGAGCCAAGTCATATGGGTTTTATTGGCTGTAATGGTAAGAACTTTGAACTTTATTACAAGATTTTTGGAAGCTGTTAGCAGATTGAGAGCAGAGGAGCAGTGAGCAGCTAATGTAAATGGTGTTTTCAAGCTAACTGGAGGTCAAAGGTACTATGGGTATGCTTTGGACATAATAATAGACATGTTAGAAGGTAAAGGAACTGGGTTAATATTGATTAAATTCTTTTAATTTGAAAATTTATGATTTTAGAGTTAAGAGCTACAAATATGAAGTGTTGAGATTTGTGTGCAGATGTGTACAGAAAAACACACACATT
>SJYX01003559.1:327757-345486 GCA_006410675.1 Oreotragus oreotragus | reverse complement strand
CTCCAGTACTTTGGCCACCTCATGCGAAGAGTTGACTCATTGGAAAAGACTCTGATGTTGGAAGGGATTGGGGGCGGGAGGAGAAGGGGACGACCGAGGATGAGATGGCTGGATGGCATCATGGACTCGATGGACGTGAGTCTGAGTGACCTCCGGGAGATGGTGATGGACAGGGAGGCCTGGCGTGCTGTGATTCATGGGGTCGCAAAGAGTCGGACACGACTGAGCGACTGAACTGAACTGACTGACTGTCCTCCCACTCTGTTATCCTTTATATGTTAGTTTCTTAAGCATTTACTTGTCACCTCATGGTTTAAGGGTGATGGCTTCAACCCAGGCATGATTTTCCCCACACCAGTGTTCTAGGCAAAAAAGATGAGATGGGGACAAAGTACCTTCTAGTGTGACTTTCTTTTTATGTTTGAAAGAACAATCTTTCATAGACTTCTTCCAGCAGATTCCTTTTGCTCACTGGGTACGTGGGTGGGTCATGTATATAGCTTTAGCTCTAGTTACAGAGAAGCCTGGGAAGGAAGTTACCTGACCAAGGGGAGCAGGAGATCCATGACCAGCGTAGATCAATTATGACGTATTCCTTTGGTTGTGCATTCATTGTTGGCCCAAACAAAATCAGAATTCTGTAGGCAGCTACTACAAATGTGAAATTTCATGTCTCAGTTTCTGAAATTAGAAGTTCTGTGGCTAAATAAATTTAGATTATTTTTACAATTCTGAGGCTTTTTGGCCTTAGCTACTTCACTGTATAGTTTATGCCTGAAATTTTAATGACTGAATCATAAAACTAAGAAAATAGGAACCGAAAGTATGCAGTAGCATTTGTCATAGTTTAGTATGCACAGTGGAATGACTGGCAAGTTTTTCCTTTTGTTTCTCTGAGCATCCTCTGATCTGAATACCCTAAGTTGTTAGCCTCTAACATTTTGCACAGTAGACAAGGGAATCCAGGTGTGATGGTGATGATGATGTGAATATATGTGTCTTAGTCGCTCTGTCATGCCCAACTCTTTGTGACCCCATGGACTGTAGCCTGCCATCCCCCTCTGTCCATGGAGATTCTCCAGGCAAGAATACTGGAGTGGATTGTCATTCCCTTCTCCAGGGGATCTTCCCAACCTAGGGATCGAACCCAGGCCTCCCGCATTGCAGGTGGATTCTTTACTGTCTGAGCCGCCAGGAAAGCCCTGTATGTATGTATGCGTATACATTTATGTACTACAACTGCAGTATTATTTTTGTTGGGTTTTGTTGGCCTCAGGGTGTGAGGTTTTGATACATGGATGTGTGCAGGGCCAACATCTTAGGAATTTTCATTTACAGTTGTAAAATAGAAAAGAAAATTTGTATTTTGATGCAAAATATTGAGTACTTCTTACTAAGAGAACTCCACTTCTGTATAACTATACTGAGAACAGCTGCAGTGAACACTGATATCTCCTGTTGCCCTATCACATCTCCTCTGCTACGGAGTCATTCAGCAAACATTTACTGAACCCCCGCTGTGATTAACCCAGAGAAGGCAGAATTTAATTACACTGTCTTTCTCTCCAAGGAATATCTATTTTCTTGTCTTGCATTTCTCAAAGAGAATTAAGAGGTGTTAATTGGCAGAAGAATGAGGTAATCAGATACATTTAGGAAATGCTTAGTTAACCAAAGGTAGGCAAGACATCTCAAGAGCTTTTAACATGCTAACAAATGGGCAGGTCTCTAAGGGGGTAATTGATTGAATGTAGGTAACTCCAGACTCGTTTCCACTTTTCTTCCTCATCTTGCTGTGCAGGACACTTTAGAAAATACTGTAGAAAGCTGAGAGGAAAACTGAGACTAAGTGTTAGTACAGTATTATTTCAGCAACATCAATTCTTGCAGGCTTCTTTGAAAATTTACATATCTTTTATGCCAACTTTAAGGAAATTAAGAAAAATTTTTTCATCATTTAAAATGTTTCTTTTGGCACTTAATTGGCTTGAAAAAGTTGACTTACTTTATGCATGGCCTCTTGGGATTCAGCTATGTCATGAATTGAGTATTACTATTTATGCATATGTTTTAAAATTTAAAAAAAGATGTTGGTCTATGCTAAACATTTTATCAGTTGGAAAATCCTTTTGAAATTGTGCAACACTATCAGATATCTGGTGGATCAAAGAAATAAAACGGAACTTCAAACTATGTGGAAAGGAAAGGAGACTTACCTACCAAAATACATTAAACTCTTTACTCAGATAAAATTTACAATCTAAAATTTTTCCATTATTAAAAAAGAAAGACGAACAATGAAGAACTTGGCACTTAGAATAAATTAGAAAAAAGAGCAAGAAAAAGAAGTTTGGAAGAAGAAAAATGAAAAGCAGAAATTAATGCAATGAACAAAAAAAATTTAGAAGACCCAAATTCTGGTTCTTTAAAACAAAACAGTAAAATCGGTAGTTCATAAGCCTTGATTCCTTTATAGGTTAAAAAATACAAGGAATGAGAAAGGAGATATAAACAGATATGGGATATACCAAAAGAATTCTTAGAGACTGTTACATGCCAAACTGTGGCAAAAAAAAAAAAAAAGAGTAAATTAATGTTTTCCTGGCAAAATTACCCCAAGATGTAGAGAACTTTCAAGTTAATTTTTTTTAAGAGAGTAAAAAAGTTATTAAAAATTGACTAGAAACATGCATTTAAAGTTGAATTTGGCCTTATTAAAAAAAAAGATAAATCCAGTGTTGTGTAAATAATCCATATAGGTAAAGGTGAGAAGCTCTGAAAATCCTTTAAAGAAGCCAGCAGCCTTTCATTAGTGCCAAATTCTGATACAGATATAATACAAAGGAAAAAGCCTGTAATTTCATTTGTAACGATAGATAAAAAATTCTGGTTAGGACAGTAGTAAATTCAGAAGTGAAGCTAGAATAAACAAAAGTAGGATTTACTCTTAAGAATGCAAAGATAATTCAACTTGGGGGAAATATGTCAACATCATGCACCAAATAAAGCTGAGAAACATGTACTGTAGAACCAGTGGATGTTGAAAAGGCAGTTGATCAAGTTCAGGAGTTATTCCTAGTAAAAGTTGTAAATAAATAGGATGAAAAGAAAAACAAATTATAATTAAAACAGAAGAAAAATAGCAAAAATGCTACACACCTATAAAAATGCAAGAACTAAGTTTGTATATATCAATAAAGATAAACCTTAAACATTGTCTCAAGAAAATTGCCAAAGACTGTATGTGGTATAATACCCTTTACATGAAACATGAATTCATGTACAACAATGTTCTATTGTGCTTTCTTTAATTATATCAATTAAATTCTTTAAGATCTTTTAAAATTGAAGTACAATTAATTTACCATCTTGTGTTGATTTCAGGTATGTAGCAAAATGATTCAGTTTTCTGTGTGTGTGTATGTGTGTGCATTGTTTTTCAGATTCTTTTCCATTATAGATTATTAAAAGATATTGAATGTAGTTCTCTGTGCTATGCATAGGTCCTTGTTGTTTATCTATTTTATATATAGTACTGTGTATATATTAATCGCAAGCTCCTAATTCATCTCCCAGCTTCCCCTTGCTATCCTGTTTGGTAACCATAAGTTTGTTTTCTATGTCCACAAGTCTGTTTTTGTTTTGTAAATGAGCTCGTTTACATTATTCTTTTTAATTCCATATATAAGTGGTATATGATATTTGTCTTTCTCTTATCTGACTGACTTAGTATGATAATCTCTGGGTCCATTGATGTTGCTGCAAGTGACATTATTTCATTCTTTTTTATGACTGAGTAGTCTTTCATTATGTATATATACCACATCTTATGGTTTTCTCCAGATATATGTTCAGGAGTGGGATTGCAGGATCATATGATAACTCCATTTTTAGTTTTTAAAGATATCTCCATGTTGTTTTGCATAGTGGCTGCACCAGTTCACATTCCTACCAACAGTGCAGGAGGGTTCCTTTTTCTCACACCCTCTTTAGCAGTTATTATTTGTGGATTTTTAATGATGTCCCTTCTGACCCGTGGGAGTTAATATCTCATTGTTACTTTGATTTGCACTCCTTTAGTAACTAGCAATGTTGAGAATCTCTTCATGTGCCTACTGGCCACCTGTATGTCTTCTTTGGAGAAATGTCTGTTTAGGTCTTTGGCCCATTTTTTGATTGGGTAGTTTGCTTTTTTATTATTGAATTATATGAGCTGCTTACATATTTTGGAAACTAATTCCTTGTCTGTAGCAAGATGCAAGATGTAGCAAATATTTTCTCCCAGTCTTTTCATTTTCTTTATGGTTTCCTTTGCTGTGCAAAAGCTTGTAAATTTAATTTAATTAGGCCCCATTTGTTTGTTTTTATTTCCATTTCTCTACGAGACTCTAATGGTCGCTCTCATGTTTTTGAACACATTTATAATAAGGATATCAAATTGGACACTTGAAATGATAAAAAGTAATGTGTGTGGATCTATGAAAAGGATTTTTTTTCTTCAGTGTGCATAGGATAAAAAACAGTGGAAGGATAATTTTTAAATTGCCATTCATGCAGTTATTAAAAAGAATACATTAGGATTGTATGAATTGCAGGGATTTCTGTAAGATGTATTATTATGTGAGGAAAGGATTACTTTGCATATTTTCATTACTTTTAAAAAGTCTCATCAGTTCCTATGCATTTGCCTATATACATGTGTGTTTATATATGCTTATATGAATATGGGAGGAAAACATAGAAGAATGTATATATATATACACTAATCATTAATGTGAATCTTTCTGGAGTATGATTGGAGAGAAGGAGTAAAGGAGCCGAGAGCCAATTAAAAAGGGCAAGGCTAGCAAAACTGCAGTAGAACCCCTCCAGAACGTGACATACTGTGCATTTGTATAAAACAATTATGTGTAAAATGAAATTTTTAAAAGGTACATACAATATATATAAATGTTTTTATATTTGTGTATATGCGTAAATCAGTATTTTTGTTAAAAATGCTATGAGTATGGTGTGATTGAACGTATTAGTTCATGTTAGTGTCTCTTCTGTTGCCGTCTCTCCAAAACAAGCTGATTTTGATGTTTCACTTTCTGCATAGTGTGGCTTCATGGAAAAGATCCATTGGTCAGCACTTTAGTAATACTCTGCCCTGTAGATGTAAGATGTTATTGCCAACAAATAGGATAACTTTGTAATAGACTGGGTTGGAGAGCAGGGAGAGAGAGAGAGAAGGGAGAAAGAGAAAAAGCCAACCTATCAGATCCCTCTGGAATGGGAGCCTTAACAACTTGCCTGCTGGCCACATAAGGCCACAAGATGCCCAGATGGCATGAGTTTTCTAGGTCGTACATTATAGTAACCCTCTGTTGTAGATCTTGGGACCATTTAGTTCTATAAAATTCACATATATTACTAACTCCAGTTAGCTCTTCAGTCCAGGTCCCATTTGACCCACTTCTGTTCCTGGGTTAAGCCCCTGGGAGCAAAGGGTCTATTATGAGTAAGGTCAGTGGTATCTTCCTTTTGTTTTCTGCTGCAGTTGCTCTGAATTACTTTTTACTCCCCACAGTATATCTTCTTTTCTGGCCTTCAAACCCTTGCACATGATTTTTTCCTTCCCCCATAAACCTCTGTAGGCTGGACAAGGTGCCCTTCCATGTCTCTATTGCACACTGTGCTCATCCCCTCCAAATGTTTGATTCCTTCACTGACTTGTAAGCTCTACAGGAACAAGCAGTATGGCTGTCTTTATTGCAGAATCTTGCCTGCTTAAACTGGCACATAATGGTTGAGTAAATTTTTAAAATGTGTCATAAGTCTTTATCTGCCATTTTACAAGAGTTCCCTCTACCACCTTATCTCAGCTGAGATTTTATTAGCCTTCCTCCTAATCTGGAGGCTTATATGATGATGGGATATTGGCAACCTTCTTGTTACTCGCTGCCCTTTTTATTCTGTTATAACTCAGTTACTTCTCCTTAACCTGTCTAAGCTTTAATTTCCTCATCTTATAAAGTGAGATTCATGATACTGTTAACCATCTGAAGGCTTGTGGTATGATATTCAGTGTTCACACTGTGGCACAGCAATCACTGTGAACACTGAAAGAGTGAACATGAAGTGCTTAACTCAGGATCAGGTGCTTTAATTATTACTGAAACCCTTGCCAATTATTTGTACATCCTTTTTTTTTTTTTTTTTTTTTTTTGCCATCTAGTTAGCTTCTCTTTCTCAGTAGCTTCTGCTCAGACTTCTTTACCCATCTGTCCTTTGCAACCCACAAGTGGCATTTCAGAGGTATACTCACCATCTTATAGACTACTCCTTGATTTGGTGCTGTGCTGTCTTGCTTGTATCTAGCTCTTGGAAACTTCCACCATAAGCTTTACACACTTCCACTTTACAGCTTCTAGGGAAAACACAAAGCTGAGTCAACAGAGACTGTGCCAGATTGATTGAGAGAAGCTTTCTGATGTCATGGCAGTCTTCTTTTGTTCATTTAAAAAATGTCTTCTCAACCCAGGGTATGCACCAGAATTACCTGCAGAGCTTGCTAAAGCTATAGACCTGTGGATCCCACCCTTCAGCTCTAAGAAGGAGACTTGTTAGGTGTGGGGCCTCAACATAGCTATTCTAAAAAGCTTTGGGTTGTTCTTTTGGGCAGCTAGGTTTAAGAACTCTGCTCCATTAAGTTTCTGGCAACTATTTTATGGGCTTTCCTTTATCCTCAGGTCCTAAGACTTCCTACTCATGTTGTCTGCTGTGACTCTGTACGTACTGGTTCTGTCCATGTATTTCCAGCTTCTTGCTTGGTTTCCTCTTAAATGTCCTCCTTTCACCTTATAATTGCTCCGTACAAAGCTTAATTTCTGCCTTCAAACCAGAGCGTTATACTAACTTCCCAGTTTCACTTGTCACTCTTTCATTTTGTAAACAGAATATTGGTATCTTTTCTGAATCCTGTCTCTTCTTTACCTTCAGCACTTGTCATCTAGACATTTGCCTCCTTTCCCTGCTTCTACTTGTTTTTCCAGATGCCAACCTAGAGTGTTATAGTAGCTGTCCACTTCTGGCCACCAAATTCTCCCAACCCACTGCCTCCAGAATATTATTCTGTTACAGCTCTATTGGTGTTATTATCCTGCTTTTAGAAGTCTTAAGGGTCTGTGTCATGCTGTAGAAGAAAGTCTGAAATGCTTAACTGTACACTTGAGGTCCTCAAAAATGTGGACTCAACTCAATTTTTTGATTGTTTCCATTACTTCCCTTAATATATGTTAAACAGTGTTACTTAGAGGTAAGAGGAAGAAAAAATTCTTTTGAATCCTAGTGCTGCCATTTGCCATAGATGAGATCTCAAGCAGGTTACCTTAGCTTCTTTAAGTTGCCTCAGCTGTAAAATGGAACATAAAAACAACTATTATAAATAGTTAGCATGTATAATGTGCTTAGCATGGGACTGGCCCCTAAAGATTCTTGAAATATGTTCTTTACCTCCTTTCTTCTCCAGGTGCCCGCCTTAGTTGTTCAATTCTCCCATCTTTCTTGTTTTCTTTTTCTTTGCTCATGCCATTCTTTCTGCCTTTCCTTTCATTTCCAGCTTTTGAAATTCTGTTTTTTCCTTTACCCTCTTCATAAATCCTTCTCTGCCCTTGTCCATTTCAGATTCCGTCAGTGCCTTGTAGCATTTATGAATTTTTTTCCCCTTTGTTGTTAGATATTTCTAGTTTTCTCTACAAACTATTATAAATTGAAATCTGCTCAAGGGCAAGGAAGTTGGTCATAGTTCTCTTGGTTTTTCCCATTGTTCCCAGCGTACTAGTTTGTAGCCAGCAGGTTTTCAGTGAGTATTGAGTGAACAGATAAAGCCAAAGAACAAACCAAGTCACTCCCAAGTATGCAAATTAATCCACATGTCTATAAGAAGGATTCCTCCCAGCAAATAAATAGATTGAACAGGATTCCTGGGAGAGAGAGCCGACTCTGAGTCCAGGGCAGTATGGGAAAGTAACAAGGTGGTGCCAGTCAGGCTGTCTCACCCCATGCTCTCACTCCCTCTCACCCATGTTCTGTAAACAGTGACTGCTCGGCCGTGTAACAGCTGAGATCACTTATAGCACTGCACATGTGCATCGTGAGGTACCCACTTGGTCATGGGCTGCTTTGTGTGGTATGCCTGTGTGAGCTTCACCATGAAAACGCTGGCTGCCCCTGCATTGGGGCTTCATTGGAGTGATATCACAGTTATGTTATATGAGGTTATGTTATGGCTACATTATAGCTACATTATGATTATGTTATGGCTGCTGCTATGGCTGCTGCATCAGCCAGGAACAAGGCTGTTTTATGGCCGCAATGCCAGCCAGGAGAGAAGAAATGTGTCTGCAGTTCCTATGGCTCCTCGCGCCTTCTTCCAGCCTCTTAGCTCCAGAGCTAAGAGGCTGAACCCTGGGTTCAGTGAACAGTGTGAACAGCAAGACAGTTGGCATCAAGATTTGGTCACCTCTGGACTTATTTCTCATTCTGAAAACAGGTAGATAAAGAGAAAGAAGAAAGCATTTGTGCTACCTTTACTATAGGAATTATACCTGAGATAAATAGTTAAAGAGAATTTTCCTTTTTTTTTTTTTTTTTAAATCATTGAACTCCAGCTGATAGATGAAGAGAGGCTGATAGAATATCAATTCAAAAAAAAGTTTGAGACAGTCTCTTCTGCAAAGGTTGTTTGAGAAGCCGGACAGACACATGTAAATCAATGAAGTTAGAACACACCCTCACACCATACACAAAAATAAACTCCAAATGACTTGAAGGCTTAAATATAAGATGTCACCATAAAACTCCTAGAAAAGAAAATGGACAAAACATTCTCTGACATAAATTGTACCAGTGTTTTTTTAGGTCAGTCTCCCAAGGCAATAGCAAAAGGAAAAATAAAAGCAAAATAAACAGATGAAATCTAATCAAACTTACAAGTTTTTGCACAGCAAAGAAAACCATAAACAAAAGGAAAGGCAGCCTATTACTGGGAGAAAATATTTACAAGTGATTCTACCGACAAGGGCTTAATTTCCAAAATATACAAACAGTTCATACAACTCAATTATAAAAAAGCAAACAACTCTTACAGTGGTCAGAATGGTCATCATTATAAAGTTTATAAATAACAAATGCTAGAGAGGGTATGGAGAAAAGGGAACTTTGCTACACTGTTGATGGGAATATAAATCTGTGCAGCTAGTATGGAAAACAGTATGAAAGTTCCTTAAAAAATCAGTTGTCATGTGGAGGTAGCAGTCCCACTCCAATTTATATCTGGGTAAAAGTTATAATTTGAAAAGATATATGCATACCAGTGTTCATAGCAACACTATTTACAATAGCCAAGGCTTGGAAGCTGTCTGAATGACCATTTACAGATGAATAAAGAAGATGTGGTATGTATACACAGTGGAATACTACCCAGTCATAAAAAGGAATTAAATCCTGCCATTTGCAGTAACATGGATGGACTAGAGATTATCATATGAGGTGAAGTTAGAGAAAGACAAATATCACATGGTATCACTTGTATGTGGACTCTAAACTATGACACACCACTACGATATTGTAGAGTAATAAAGCCTCCAATTAAAATAAACNGACTTAGTATGATAATCTCTGGGTCCATTGATGTTGCTGCAAGTGACATTATTTCATTCTTTTTTATGACTGAGTAGTCTTTCATTATGTATATATACCACATCTTATGGTTTTCTCCAGATATATGTTCAGGAGTGGGATTGCAGGATCATATGATAACTCCATTTTTAGTTTTTAAAGATATCTCCATGTTGTTTTGCATAGTGGCTGCACCAGTTCACATTCCTACCAACAGTGCAGGAGGGTTCCTTTTTCTCACACCCTCTTTAGCAGTTATTATTTGTGGATTTTTAATGATGTCCCTTCTGACCCGTGGGAGTTAATATCTCATTGTTACTTTGATTTGCACTCCTTTAGTAACTAGCAATGTTGAGAATCTCTTCATGTGCCTACTGGCCACCTGTATGTCTTCTTTGGAGAAATGTCTGTTTAGGTCTTTGGCCCATTTTTTGATTGGGTAGTTTGCTTTTTTATTATTGAATTATATGAGCTGCTTACATATTTTGGAAACTAATTCCTTGTCTGTAGCAAGATGCAAGATGTAGCAAATATTTTCTCCCAGTCTTTTCATTTTCTTTATGGTTTCCTTTGCTGTGCAAAAGCTTGTAAATTTAATTTAATTAGGCCCCATTTGTTTGTTTTTATTTCCATTTCTCTACGAGACTCTAATGGTCGCTCTCATGTTTTTGAACACATTTATAATAAGGATATCAAATTGGACACTTGAAATGATAAAAAGTAATGTGTGTGGATCTATGAAAAGGATTTTTTTTCTTCAGTGTGCATAGGATAAAAAACAGTGGAAGGATAATTTTTAAATTGCCATTCATGCAGTTATTAAAAAGAATACATTAGGATTGTATGAATTGCAGGGATTTCTGTAAGATGTATTATTATGTGAGGAAAGGATTACTTTGCATATTTTCATTACTTTTAAAAAGTCTCATCAGTTCCTATGCATTTGCCTATATACATGTGTGTTTATATATGCTTATATGAATATGGGAGGAAAACATAGAAGAATGTATATATATATACACTAATCATTAATGTGAATCTTTCTGGAGTATGATTGGAGAGAAGGAGTAAAGGAGCCGAGAGCCAATTAAAAAGGGCAAGGCTAGCAAAACTGCAGTAGAACCCCTCCAGAACGTGACATACTGTGCATTTGTATAAAACAATTATGTGTAAAATGAAATTTTTAAAAGGTACATACAATATATATAAATGTTTTTATATTTGTGTATATGCGTAAATCAGTATTTTTGTTAAAAATGCTATGAGTATGGTGTGATTGAACGTATTAGTTCATGTTAGTGTCTCTTCTGTTGCCGTCTCTCCAAAACAAGCTGATTTTGATGTTTCACTTTCTGCATAGTGTGGCTTCATGGAAAAGATCCATTGGTCAGCACTTTAGTAATACTCTGCCCTGTAGATGTAAGATGTTATTGCCAACAAATAGGATAACTTTGTAATAGACTGGGTTGGAGAGCAGGGAGAGAGAGAGAGAAGGGAGAAAGAGAAAAAGCCAACCTATCAGATCCCTCTGGAATGGGAGCCTTAACAACTTGCCTGCTGGCCACATAAGGCCACAAGATGCCCAGATGGCATGAGTTTTCTAGGTCGTACATTATAGTAACCCTCTGTTGTAGATCTTGGGACCATTTAGTTCTATAAAATTCACATATATTACTAACTCCAGTTAGCTCTTCAGTCCAGGTCCCATTTGACCCACTTCTGTTCCTGGGTTAAGCCCCTGGGAGCAAAGGGTCTATTATGAGTAAGGTCAGTGGTATCTTCCTTTTGTTTTCTGCTGCAGTTGCTCTGAATTACTTTTTACTCCCCACAGTATATCTTCTTTTCTGGCCTTCAAACCCTTGCACATGATTTTTTCCTTCCCCCATAAACCTCTGTAGGCTGGACAAGGTGCCCTTCCATGTCTCTATTGCACACTGTGCTCATCCCCTCCAAATGTTTGATTCCTTCACTGACTTGTAAGCTCTACAGGAACAAGCAGTATGGCTGTCTTTATTGCAGAATCTTGCCTGCTTAAACTGGCACATAATGGTTGAGTAAATTTTTAAAATGTGTCATAAGTCTTTATCTGCCATTTTACAAGAGTTCCCTCTACCACCTTATCTCAGCTGAGATTTTATTAGCCTTCCTCCTAATCTGGAGGCTTATATGATGATGGGATATTGGCAACCTTCTTGTTACTCGCTGCCCTTTTTATTCTGTTATAACTCAGTTACTTCTCCTTAACCTGTCTAAGCTTTAATTTCCTCATCTTATAAAGTGAGATTCATGATACTGTTAACCATCTGAAGGCTTGTGGTATGATATTCAGTGTTCACACTGTGGCACAGCAATCACTGTGAACACTGAAAGAGTGAACATGAAGTGCTTAACTCAGGATCAGGTGCTTTAATTATTACTGAAACCCTTGCCAATTATTTGTACATCCTTTTTTTTTTTTTTTTTGCCATCTAGTTTGCTTCTCTTTCTCAGTAGCTTCTGCTCAGACTTCTTTACCCATCTGTCCTTTGCAACCCACAAGTGGCATTTCAGAGGTATACTCACCATCTTGTAGACTACTCCTTGATTTGGTGCTGTGCTGTCTTGCTTGTATCTAGCTCTTGGAAACTTCCACCATAAGCTTTACACACTTCCACTTTACAGCTTCTAGGGAAAACACAAAGCTGAGTCAACAGAGACTGTGCCAGATTGATTGAGAGAAGCTTTCTGATGTCATGGCAGTCTTCTTTTGTTCATTTAAAAAATGTCTTCTCAACCCAGGGTATGCACCAGAATTACCTGCAGAGCTTGCTAAAGCTATAGACCTGTGGATCCCACCCTTCAGCTCTAAGAAGGAGACTTGTTAGGTGTGGGGCCTCAACATAGCTATTCTAAAAAGCTTTGGGTTGTTCTTTTGGGCAGCTAGGTTTAAGAACTCTGCTCCATTAAGTTTCTGGCAACTATTTTATGGGCTTTCCTTTATCCTCAGGTCCTAAGACTTCCTACTCATGTTGTCTGCTGTGACTCTGTACGTACTGGTTCTGTCCATGTATTTCCAGCTTCTTGCTTGGTTTCCTCTTAAATGTCCTCCTTTCACCTTATAATTGCTCCGTACAAAGCTTAATTTCTGCCTTCAAACCAGAGCGTTATACTAACTTCCCAGTTTCACTTGTCGCTCTTTCATTTTGTAAACAGAATATTGGTATCTTTTCTGAATCCTGTCTCTTCTTTACCTTCAGCACTTGTCATCTAGACATTTGCCTCCTTTCCCTGCTTCTACTTGTTTTTCCAGATGCCAACCTAGAGTGTTATAGTAGCTGTCCACTTCTGGCCACCAAATTCTCCCAACCCACTGCCTCCAGAATATTATTCTGTTACAGCTCTATTGGTGTTATTATCCTGCTTTTAGAAGTCTTAAGGGTCTGTGTCATGCTGTAGAAGAAAGTCTGAAATGCTTAACTGTACACTTGAGGTCCTCAAAAATGTGGACTCAACTCAATTTTTTGATTGTTTCCATTACTTCCCTTAATATATGTTAAACAGTGTTACTTAGAGGTAAGAGGAAGAAAAAATTCTTTTGAATCCTAGTGCTGCCATTTGCCATAGATGAGATCTCAAGCAGGTTACCTTAGCTTCTTTAAGTTGCCTCAGCTGTAAAATGGAACATAAAAACAACTATTATAAATAGTTAGCATGTATAATGTGCTTAGCATGGGACTGGCCCCTAAAGATTCTTGAAATATGTTCTTTACCTCCTTTCTTCTCCAGGTGCCCGCCTTAGTTGTTCAATTCTCCCATCTTTCTTGTTTTCTTTTTCTTTACTCATGCCATTCTTTCTGCCTTTCCTTTCATTTCCAGCTTTTGAAATTCTGTTTTTTCCTTTACCCTCTTCATAAATCCTTCTCTGCCCTTGTCCATTTCAGATTCCGTCAGTGCCTTGTAGCATTTATGAATTTTTTTCCCCTTTGTTGTTAGATATTTCTAGTTTTCTCTACAAACTATTATAAATTGAAATCTGCTCAAGGGCAAGGAAGTTGGTCATGGTTCTCTTGGTTTTTCCCATTGTTCCCAGCGTACTAGTTTGTAGCCAGCAGGTTTTCAGTGAGTATTGAGTGAACGGATAAAGCCAAAGAACAAATCAAGTCACTCCCAAGTATGCAAATTAATCCACATGTCTATAAGAAGGATTCCTCCCAGCAAATAAATAGATTGAACAGGATTCCTGGGAGAGAGAGCCGACTCTGAGTCCAGGGCAGTATGGGAAAGTAACAAGGTGGTGCCAGTCAGGCTGTCTCACCCCATGCTCTCACTCCCTCTCACCCATGTTCTGTAAACAGTGACTGCTCGGCCGTGTAACAGCTGAGATCACTTATAGCACTGCACATGTGCATCGTGAGGTACCCACTTGGTCATGGGCTGCTTTGTGTGGTATGCCTGTGTGAGCTTCACCATGAAAACGCTGGCTGCCCCTGCATTGGGGCTTCATTGGAGTGATATCACAGTTATGTTATATGAGGTTATGTTATGGCTACATTATAGCTACATTATGATTATGTTATGGCTGCTGCTATGGCTGCTGCATCAGCCAGGAACAAGGCTGTTTTATGGCCGCAATGCCAGCCAGGAGAGAAGAAATGTGTCTGCAGTTCCTATGGCTCCTCGCGCCTTCTTCCAGCCTCTTAGCTCCAGAGCTAAGAGGCTGAACCCTGGGTTCAGTGAACAGTGTGAACAGCAAGACAGTTGGCATCAAGATTTGGTCACCTCTGGACTTATTTCTCATTCTGAAAACAGGTAGATAAAGAGAAAGAAGAAAGCATTTGTGCTACCTTTACTATAGGAATTATACCTGAGATAAATANCTGCAGTTCCTATGGCTCCTCGCGCCTTCTTCCAGCCTCTTAGCTCCAGAGCTAAGAGGCTGAACCCTGGGTTCAGTGAACAGTGTGAACAGCAAGACAGTTGGCATCAAGATTTGGTCACCTCTGGACTTATTTCTCATTCTGAAAACAGGTAGATAAAGAGAAAGAAGAAAGCATTTGTGCTACCTTTACTATAGGAATTATACCTGAGATAAATAGTTAAAGAGAATTTTCCTTTTTTTTTTTTTTTTTAAATCATTGAACTCCAGCTGATAGATGAAGAGAGGCTGATAGAATATCAATTCAAAAAAAAGTTTGAGACAGTCTCTTCTGCAAAGGTTGTTTGAGAAGCCGGACAGACACATGTAAATCAATGAAGTTAGAACACACCCTCACACCATACACAAAAATAAACTCCAAATGACTTGAAGGCTTAAATATAAGATGTCACCATAAAACTCCTAGAAAAGAAAATGGACAAAACATTCTCTGACATAAATTGTACCAGTGTTTTTTTAGGTCAGTCTCCCAAGGCAATAGCAAAAGGAAAAATAAAAGCAAAATAAACAGATGAAATCTAATCAAACTTACAAGTTTTTGCACAGCAAAGAAAACCATAAACAAAAGGAAAGGCAGCCTCTATTACTGGGAGAAAATATTTACAAGTGATTCTACCGACAAGGGCTTAATTTCCAAAATATACAAACAGTTCATACAACTCAATTATAAAAAAGCAAACAACTCTTACAGTGGTCAGAATGGTCATCATTATAAAGTTTATAAATAACAAATGCTAGAGAGGGTATGGAGAAAAGGGAACTTTGCTACACTGTTGATGGGAATATAAATCTGTGCAGCTAGTATGGAAAACAGTATGAAAGTTCCTTAAAAAATCAGTTGTCATGTGGAGGTAGCAATCCCACTCCAATTTATATCTGGGTAAAAGTTATAATTTGAAAAGATATATGCATACCAGTGTTCATAGCAACACTATTTACAATAGCCAAGGCTTGGAAGCTGTCTGAATGACCATTTACAGATGAATAAAGAAGATGTGGCATGTATACACAGTGGAATACTACCCAGTCATAAAAAGGAATTAAATCCTGCCATTTGCAGTAACATGGATGGACTAGAGATTATCATATGAGGTGAAGTTAGAGAAAGACAAATATCACATGGTATCACTTGTATGTGGACTCTAAACTATGACACACCACTATGATATTGTAGAGTAATAAAGCCTCCAATTAAAATAAACATATTAAAAAATAAAATATGACACAAATGAATTTATGAAACAGAAACAGACTCACAGAAAAACTTTGGTTACCAAAAGGGAAAAAGGATGATGCAGAGATAAATTAGGAGTTTGGGATTAGCAGATACAAATTACTGTGTATGAAATAGACAACAAGGTCATGTTGTATTACAATACTATATTTGATACCCTATAATAAACTATAATGGAAAAGAATATGTATATAATGTATAGCTGAATCACTTTGCTATACACCAGAAACTAAGACAACATTGTAACTCAACTATACTCAACTTTTAAAATAAAAAAATATATATTTTTTAATCTGATGAATACTTGTCTAGCTCTATCTCATTTTTAAACTTTAAAAAAAAAAAGTCTTGGAATAAAAGCTTTATGTAGCAAAAAGTACCAGAATGAACATTTGGTAACTTTCATCTTAGGTTGCAGTCACATGGCAATTAGATGAATAATTTTCCAACCTGGGAACACTGCTCATTTGTTTTTTGTTTTTTGTTTTTTTTTAATGTTTTTTGAACTTTTACTTCCTATTACTGCTGATCATTTCAAGAAATCCTTCAAACCACTCCAGTGGAGTATAGTATTGACCTTCCTCCTCAATGCAGAAAAGGAGATAGAACCAGACTCCAGTATAGCCCCGGAGTTTCAGTCTCCCAATCAAGTACTATAAAGAGTCTTTAAACTTATCAAAGTCAGCGTTGGTCCTTTAAGTAGTGTATGAGTGAAGAGGTAATAGAAGGAGCTGACTGTATATCATAAAGTAAATATAGTAACTCAAAAGCAAAATAAATCATCTGTATAAGATAAAAGAGAAAGAACTCATGTAATGGTAGGTTGTATAGTCTTAATTCTAATTTGTAATAAAATATTGTAATTACAGCAGGCAGTTGTGGATTTTTCTCTTGCATGCACCTTGTTTTCCTCACCACATCTGTTTTGCAGGTTTTAGCATTTCTGAAATTTTGTCTTTAGCTTACAATACATGTATACATTTAGCATGGCAGTGTTCCTGCAGCCACATTGCCCTACCCAAAAAACTTGAAAATTGTGTCTTAACATTAATTTTGTCTTTGATTCATAGCAATATGACAGTAATAGTATTTCAGGATGAATTTTGAGACGACAGTTTGTTTTAAAGTGCTTCATAGAAGGCTTTACAGCAGCATTTTCCAAAGTAATTTCTTTATATGGACACAAAGTCTATTAAGCTCTGAGAAAGACTGTGGTTTAAAAAGGTAAAAACTCTTTCAGTGTCTCTTAACCAAGTATTTTCCAAACTTTTCTGACCCCCAAATCCTTTTTTGTATACCTGCTAGCACTCTATTTTAGGATATGATGCTATCAGTTCAGTTCAGTTTAGTCACTCAGTCGTGTCTGACTCAGCGACCCATGAACTGCAGTACACCAGGCTTCCCTGTCCATCACCAACTCCCAGAGCTTACTCAGACTCATGATCATTGAGTTGGTGATCCCATCCAACCATCTCATCGTGTCATCCCCTTCTCCTCCTGCTTTCAATCATTCCCAGCAACAGGGTCTTTTCAGACGAGTCAGTTTTTTGCATAAGGTGGCCAAAGTATTGGAGTTTCACCTTCAACATCAGTCCTTCCAATGAATATTCAGGACTGATTTCCTTTAGGATGGACTGGTTCGATCTCCTTGCTGTCCAAGGGACTCTCAAGAGTCTTCTCCAACACTACAGTTCAAAAGCATCAATTCTTTGGGGCTCAGCTTTCTTTATAGTCCAACTCTCACATCCATACATGACTAATGAAAAAGCCAAAACTTTGACAAGACGGATCTTGTTGGCAAAGTAATGTCTCTGCTTTTTAATATGCTGTCTAGGTTGGTCATAGATTTTCTTCCAAGGAGCAAGCGTCTTAATTTCATGGCTGCAGTCACCATCCATGGTGATTTTGGAGCCCCCC
>SJYX01003559.1:247359-324517 GCA_006410675.1 Oreotragus oreotragus | reverse complement strand
GGACAGTATTAGCCCTTGGTTCACCTTACAAATTTGTACATTGTTTCAGTTGCTGGGCTTCATATAGAATATGTTTGAGCAAAAGAAATCCTTAGGTAACTCTCTGCATCTTTAAAAACAAAAAACACATTTACTGTCAATTTAAATACATTGGTAAATTGTCGGTATTTCTGGTCTTCTTGTTTTGTGCTCCTTGTTGTAGGCGTTTATAATAAATCTCTAGGGGAGTCACCAAGCTGGGATAAATTCATTCATTCCCTGTCTTCTGCCAAGAAAAGGAGGCAGTTAGGTGTTTTTTGCAAGTGGAGATGAGCACTGCTCCTCTTCTTCTCTGAGTATTGAAAGAGAACCTGAGTACTAAAGAAATGATGCCTTTACTCCTGAGTATTGAAAACTATAACATATTGAGTTGGCAAAAAAAGTTCATTTGGGTTTTTCTATACTATATTACAGAAAACCAGGATGAACTTTTTGACCAACCCAGTATGAATGAGATACGTTTTTTGGAAATATTCATTGAGCATTTATTAAATACTGTCTTTGTACCAGATAATTCTGCTAATTACCAGATTTTAAAAGTGAGAAGCAATATTTATTGCTCCCCCTAAAGAGGATTGTGTAAATAGTAGATATTCACAATGCAGTGTCTTTAGTCTTATAAGCAGAAATAGGAGGCTCTGGGGATAGCTAACGCAAATACTTTGGCCACCTGATGCGAAGAGCTGACTCGTTTGAAAAGACCATGATGCTGGGAAAGATTGAGGGCAGGAGGAGAAGGAGACGACAGAGGATGAGATGTTTGGATGGCATCACCATCAATGAATATGGGTTTGGGTGGACTCCGGGAGTTGATGATGGACAGGGAGGCCTGGTGTGCTGCAGTTTATGGGGTCACAAAGAATCAGACACGTCTGAGTGACTGAACTGAACTGAACTGAGTGAGGGAAATAAAAAGTCTGATCCTGGATGATAAATATCCTTTGGTTATGCAGGCAAAGGGATAAAGCACATCATAGACAGAGGACAGCTTGTGTAAAAGTCATGGGGTTATGAAAAGTAAGAAATTTGGAGATGCAGATAGCTTTGTTTTGTACAGCTTACATATGGTATCAATAGAAGGGACTTCCCTATAGCTCAGATGGTAAAGAATCTGCCTGTAATGCTGGAGAAAGAAAAGAAAGTGAAAGTGAAGTCACTCAGTTGTGCCCGACTCTTTGCGACCCCATGGATAGTAGCCTGTACCAAGTTCCTCCGTCCATGGGATTTTCAAGGCAAGAGTTCTGGTGTGGGTTGCTGTTTCCTTCTCCAGGGAATCTTCCCAAACCAGGGATCNACTCTTTGCGACCCCATGGATAGTAGCCTGTACCAAGTTCCTCCGTCCATGGGATTTTCAAGGCAAGAGTTCTGGTGTGGGTTGCTGTTTCCTTCTCCAGGGAATCTTCCCAAACCAGGGATCGAACCCAGGTCTCTCACATTCTAGACAGATGCTTTACCGTCTGAGGCACCAAGGAAGTCCAACACTGTGAACAAAGAAAGTGAAGTCGCTCAGTGCAATGCAATGCTGGAGACCTGGGTTCAACCCCTGGGTCAGGAAGATCCCCTGGAGAAGGAAATAGCAATTCACTCCAGTATTCTTGCATGGAGAATTCCATGGACAGAGGAGGCTGGTGGGCTACAGTCCATGGGGTCACAAAGAATCGAACACGACTAAGTGACCAGCACATACACACATGGTACTAATAGCAAAACGAGAGAGTGGGCCCGAAATGAAGGTCAGTAGTTTGCAGCGGTAATTGCTATATGTTAGGCAGAGAGTTTAGAAGGATGCTCCATATCATAGATGATTCTTGAATCTGTGCTAGCTAACACTTTACATATAATAAATTAGATATTAAAATTAGTATTGATTAAACCATGCTAAATTTCTGAAGCTTACTGTACATTTCCAGATAATAGCATAGTCATATTACTTTGTGTTAATAATGCCATCTTCACAATTCATGAACCTGATCACTTAACAGGTTGCCCTCATGATGCATTAGCTCTCTAAAGTCGGTTTTCCTGAGATGTAATTTACTTACAATACCAGTGTTACACGTATAGTTCATTGAGTTTGACAAATGTATACAATCACATGTCCACCACTCCTATAATCAATTCAGTTGCATTCAGTCACACAGTCATGTCTGACTTTTTGTGACCCCATGGACTGCAGCACATCAGGCCTCCCTGTCCCTCACCAACTCCCAGAGCTTGCTCAAACTTGTGTCCATAGAGTCGGTAATGCCATCCAACCATCTCATCCTCTGTCATCCCCTTCTCCTGCCTTCAACCTTCCCAGCATTAGGGTCTTTTCTCAAGAGTCATTTCTTTGCATCAGTTGGTCAAATCTAATCATGATGTAGTATATCTTCATCACTCTCCATTAACTTCAGTTGTTTTTTTTTTTTAATATTTTAAAATATTTATTTGGCTGTGCAGGATCTTAGTTGTAGCGTGTGGGATCTAGTTCCCTGACCAGTGATCAAATCCAAGCCCCCTACATTAAGAACACAGAGTCTTTGCCACTGGACTACTAGGGAAGTCCCTCCATTAGTTTTTTTTTTTTTTTTAATCCTTCCATTAGTATTTAATTAGAGTTTATTAAACTAAGTTAAAAAAAAAACTCTTTGAACCCTGAAGAACATAGTATCTGAATAGAGAATTTGTTTTTAACTCAACTTTTAAACTATGGAAATAATTTTTTCTGTAAAATAAAGAGATATTCTGTACAAGTACTGCTTTTAAGAGGTTTTATCTCTTGAAATCTTCAGAAGGAGGAAGGAAGAAGCAAAGCAACTGTCTACTGAGTGACTGGTATAATGTTACATAAAGATGTTTGGAGGTGGAAGAACAACCATATCAGAGAGTTGTAGAAGTCCAAGCTGTTATACAGATTTTTAGAGTTTTGTGAGGTATGGATAGGAGTTATAGGTTGGGCGCAGAAGATTTAGAAGTAAAGACTGGCTAAAATTTAAACTAGGGAAATAGTTGTACTTAGGTTTTGATACTGGCATATAGGGGAGAAAGTACAACCCCCTCACACACACTCATTTATATATTTCCATATACTCAAATGACTTTATTGATTATTGCTATAGCATTGGAGGTTAGGATACTTTCAAGACAATTGTATTTGATCCTGCCTTTTTTGTTGTGATTCGATATGAATAGGAATGAGTTTCTCCAAGGGAATGAATATTGCTATTAAACCAACAAAAATTTTCTTTCCCAGAAATTATTATATTTAAAAATAAAATATGTGTTTAAATATGAGAGGTACAGAGGTTTATGTTTAACTGATTATTTTATCCATGTTATTTGTTTGTTTTAACCAGTTACCCATGGGTGTATTGTTTCCACAATAAAACTTTTTCTACCCGATGGTATGGAAGCCCGGCTCCGCTCAGAGTGAGTATAATTTAATGCTATGAAGTTTCTGTATTAATTACATTGGTTAATAATATTCCAGATATTTTATAGTTAACACCTCAAAATTATTCTAATAATGTTAGAAAATTGATGTAGTGCTTTTGGAATATAATGTACTTCTGTTTAATATAATTCAATTTCACATTAGTTATAAATCTAGTAAATAATATATAAGAAAGCACAGTTATTTTGTTTCCAGAATTAACTTTGCAATGTATATTTTGATGAGAAATTAGTCTTTTAGACTATTTGGAGTATGCCAGTTATTAATGAATGATAATTGTATTCCTTTTAATCTGCATGTCATATGACTTCTTAAACTATGGTTGCCTGTGAAGTTAATGCCAGTATCGTAATCTTACAAGACTTTGAGGATGTTGACACAGTAATCTATATTGGTGGGAGTTTTTGGAGGGATTTTCCAATTATGTAGGTTTTTTTTTTTTTTTTTCCTTTTTTTAAATGAAGCAGTGGAAAGGTCACTTAGAGGAAGACAAACTTGAGAGGGAAATTTTCCTCGTAAAATACAGATGTTAAAAGATAAACATATATACATTTTGATCTTGTACTTTTCACAGGTTATTATTAGGTGTTGCTGCTGCTAAATCGCTTCAGTCATGTCCGACTCTGTGTGACCCCATAGACGGCAGCCCACCAGGCTCCCCCGTCCCTGGGATTCTCCAGGCAAGAACAGTGGAGTGGGTTGCCATTTCCTTCTCCAATGCATAAAAGTGAAAAGTGAAAGTGAAGTCACTCAGTCATGTCCGACTCTTAGCGACCCCATGGACTGCAGCCCACCAGGCTCCTCCATCCATGAGGTTTTCCAGGCAAGAGTACTGGAGGGGGTTGCCGTTGCCTTCAGGGACTTAAGTAGTCTTTAGACTTGAGCATTTTTTAATTTTGAGGGGAAAACTTTGAATATGCTACAGGCTTATTTCTATCCCCAACAAAGTATTTTCTGTCCTACAAAAGCAGAAATGAATATCTAAGGGTGGGAGGTTGAGAGCAACAGTGATGAGAAGATACAGTAGAGTGCTGAGTAGGAGAGAGAGAAGAAGAAAGGAAGCAAAGAGAAGTCCTCCTGTTACTGTGATAGTGCTTTCATTAGGATTCTTGTATATTATGCTTCAGTTAGAGACTACCATTTTTTTGTTTTTAACCTTTTAGGATATCTGAAGAAAACAAATTTTAAAACATTTTAAACTTAAAACATTAATCTGTTTCTGATTCTAAATTATAGTTTAATTATTAAAATATAATTATCTTTGGGAACATTAATGTGACTTAGTTTCTAATATGACTTAGTCAAGAGTTAAGGTTTTAAAAATAAGGTGAGGTGAGGTGAAGTCGCTCAGTCGTGTCCGACTCTTTGCGACCCCGTGGACTGTAACCTACCAGGCTTCTCCGTCCATGGGATTCTCCAGGCAAGAATACTGGAGTGGATTGCCATTGCCTTCTAACTGTTAATTGACTAATAATGAATGGCTTCTTAAAGACCTTGATGTTTGTATTTAATGAGATTTTTCTTTCATAGATTCAGAAGCTTTGAGCAGCTTCTTAAAGGGTCATCTCTGTTCTCAGGTTCTATCCAGTAGGGCATGTGAATTTTTTCACAGTCTGTACTAGTAAGTTGTGTTCCTGTCCCTCTTGTTTCCCCACTACTTTTCATCTTTGTTCCTGTTGCTTTCTCTTTGTTTGGTTTTTCTTATGTAGTTGAATGTTAGCATCATTTAAAATTTTACTGCCAGTTTCATTGTACATAATCTAGCTGACTTTCTGAAGAAGGTGAATTTTTGAACAGACAATTCTCTAGAGTTGCAAGAAGGTCAAAATGGTCTTTAAAAATAAACAGTCTGATTCAAAGCCCAACTTCACCTATTCTGTGACTTGATCAGGCCTCCTTTTTCTCATTTGAAAAATGAAGTTAATAATGGCACCTATTGAACAGAAATTTTCTGAGAAGGATTAAGCAAGATTATGTACACTTAAAGCATTTGGTGTAATACCTGGTTCAGAATGAGCACACGATGAATAGTGTTTCTTTTATTGTAATCTAATATTTTTTTAGCAATCAAGACGCTTTTAAGTATGCCAGATTATTTGGAGTTTAAGATACATTATGTAGATATCATATAATATTTTTTTCAGGTTTTTCAGTGGGTATACTACTTTCAAAAAGCTGATTCTTCTTTCTTCTTTGATTTTTATTATATTTCACAAATAATTTTCCAGTAATAAAAATCAGAGAAATTGCCTATAATCCCACCACCTTGACACTAAATAATAGTTTTTCTTTTCTACATTCCTTGTTGCATATCAACTCTTTGCATAATTCAAACGAAATACACCTAAGTCCACAATGGTTTTTGTCAAGTACAAAATATATTTTATAGAATGTTTTGCTAGATTTTTAGACTTCTGTTTATTGAAGAGATATTCATGAGAACAGACATTATTGTTCTTGGGTCACTAAGAAAACTATATTGAAAAAAAAACTTCCATTAATAACATTTGCATCTATTTAGACTTTTAGTTCATTTCCTTGTATGTGCATATTTACAGAGAAAAGGATACGTATCCAAAATAGCTATATCCAGGTGCTGGCATTGGGTTCAGTTCAGTTCAGTCGTTCAGTTGTATCCGACTCCTTGCGACCCCATGAACTGCAACACGCCAGGCCTCCCTGTCCATCACTAACTCCTGGAGCCTACCCACACTCATGTCAATTAAGTCGGTGATACCATCCAACCATCTCATCCTCTGTCATCCCCTTTTCCTGCCCTNTCAGTCGTTCAGTTGTATCCGACTCCTTGCGACCCCATGAACTGCAACACGCCAGGCCTCCCTGTCCATCACTAACTCCTGGAGCCTACCCACACTCATGTCAATTAAGTCGGTGATACCATCCAACCATCTCATCCTCTGTCATCCCCTTTTCCTGCCCTGAATCTTTCCCAGCATCAGGGTCTTTTCCAGTGAGTCAGCTCTTCGCATCAGGTGGCCAAAGTATTAGAGTTTCAGCTTCAACATCACTCTTTCCAATGAACACTCAGGACTAATCTCCTTTAGGATGGACTGGTTGGATCTCCTTGCAGTCCAAGGGACTCTCAAGAGTCTTCTCCAATACCACAGTTCAAAATCATCAATTTTTCGGTGCTCAGCTTTCTTTATAGTCCAAGTCTCACATCCATATATGACTACTAGAAAAACCATAGCCTTGACTAGATGGACCTTTGTTGACAAAGTAATGTCTCTACTTTTTAATATGGTCGTAATTTTTATCTAGGTTGGTCATAAGCATCTTTTAATTTCATGGCTGCAGTCACCATCTGCAGTGATTTTGGATCCCCTACAAATAGTCAGCCACTCTTTCCACTGTTTCCCCATCTACTTCCCATGAAGTGATGGGACCAGATGCCATGATCTTCGTTTTCTGAATGTTGAGCTTTAAGCCAACTTTTTCACTCTTCTCTTTCACTTTCATCGAGAGGCTCTTTAGTTTTTCACTTTGTGCCATAAAGGTGGTGTCATCTGCATTTCTGAGGTTATTGATATTTCTCCCCGCAATCTTGATTCCAGCTTGTGCTTCATCCAACCCACCGTTTATCATGATGTACTCTGCTTATAAGTTAAATAAGCAGAGTGACAATATACAGCCTTAACATACTCCTTTTCCTGTTTGGAACCAGTCTGTTGTTCCATGTCCAGTTTACTCTTGCCATCTCCTGTTTGACCACTTCCAATTTGCCTTGTTTCATAGACCTAAGATTCCAGGTTCCTAGGCAGTATTGCTCTTTACAGCCTTGGACTTTTCTTCCGTCACCAGTCACATCCACACGTGGGTGTTGCTTTTGGTTTGGCTCGTCTCTTCATTCTTTCTGAAGTTATTTCTCCACTGATCTCCAGTAGAATACTGGGCACCTACTGACCTGGGGAGTTCATCCTTCAGTGTCCTGTCTTTTTGCCTTTTCATACTGTTCATGGAGTTCTCAAGGCAAGAATACTGAGTGGTTTGCCATTGCTTTCTCTAGTGGACCATGTTTTGTCAGACCTCTCCACCATGACCTGACAGCCCTGCCTGGCATGGCTCATAGTTTGATTTAATTAACAAGGCTGTGGTATATACACTCAGTAATATAAGTATTGGAACAAAGCATTGTTGTCTGGTTGCTTTAAATACTTGCCTTTTTCAGATTGAAAAGATAACTAACACTTCTATACATTAGTTTATCTAGTTGACATAAGTGAAGTGACGTGAAGTTGCTCAGTCGTGTCTGACTCTTTGTGACCCCATGGGCTGTAGCCTACCAGGCTCCTCTGTCCATGGGATTTTCCAGGCAATAGTCCTGGTGTGGATTGCCATTTCCTTCTCCAGGGGATCTTCCCAATCCAGGGATCGAACCTGGGTCTCCTGCATTGTAGACAGACGCTTTACTGTCTGAGCCACCAGGGAAGTACCTTTCCAAAAACAGGATTGGCTAGACTAAACTGTCAGCTTTGTCAGACATGATCTTTAACTGCTTTCAGTAGNTCTTAAGATGTGTATAAGAGACAGCTCCTGTACAGTGTCACAAACCTCTGTCCATAGTTCATCAACCACTCTGTCTATCAGATCTACACCCTTAAAATCTATTTCTCACTTCTACTGTATAATCGTAAAGGATTTGATTTAGGTCATACCTGAATGCTCTAGTGGTTTTTCCCTACTTTCTTCAATATAAATCTGAATTTGGCAATTTGGAGTTCATGATCTGAGCCAGAGTCCACTCCTGGTCTTGTTTTTGCTGACTGTATAGAGTGTCTCCATCTTTGGCTGCAAAGAATATAATCAGTCTGATCTCAGTGTTGGTCATCTGATGATGTCCATGTGTAGAGTCTTCTCTTGTGTTGTTTGAAGAGGGTGTTTGCTATGAGCAGTGCGTTCTCTTGGCAGAACTCTATTAGCCTTTGCCCTGCTTCATTCTGTACTCCAAGGCCAAATTTGCCTGTTACTCCAGGGGTTTCTTGACTTCCTACTTTTGCGTTCCAGTCCCCTATAATGAAAAGGACATCTTTTTCGGGTGTTAGTTCTAAAAGGTCTTGTAGGTCTTCATAGAACCGTTCAACTTCAGCTTCTTCAGCGTTACTGGTCTGGGCATAGACTTGGATTACTGTGATATTGAATGGTTTGCCTTGGAAACGAACAGAGATCATTCTGTCATTTTTGAGATTGCATCCAAGTACTGCATTTTGGACTCTTGTTGACTATGATGGCTATTCCATTTCTTCTAAGGTATTCTTAGTGTAGGACTACTGAGTAGATATAATGGTCATCTGAGTTAAATTCACACATTCCAGTCCATTTTAGTTTGCCAGTTCCTAGAATGTCGACATTCACTCTTGCCATCTACTCTTTGACCACTTCCAGTTTGCCTTGTTTCATGGACCTAACATTCCAAGTTCCTATGCAAATTGCTCTTTACAGCATTGGACCTTGCTCCTGTCATCAGTCACGTCCACATCTGGGTGTTGTTTTTCTTTGGTATTGGGTAATTTTTATTTATTTCCTCATGCTTTACTTTACATGTTTTCTATAGTCAATATTTATTACTTGTATAAAATCAAGAAAAAGAAACTAACATTTAAAACATCTGTTCCATTTTTATGGGGCAGAGAAGAAAAACTAAAATTTTATATACCTTTTTAAACCTTCAATAGGCACCACATATGGTTTCTAGAGGTGCAGAGGTGAATTGTTCAGAGTGCCTGAGAACACAGATGTAAAATCAGAGGAACAGGAGTCTGTACAGCATACTATGGGGGCTCAGAAGGGAGGTCGGTGATAATACTTAATATTCCATTTTATTCAGCATCTTAGTGTCCTGTGACTAATTGAATTGAAATATTTCTTAGAGGTTTGTAGTTACTACAGTGAAATCAGAATTGCCATTCCTATTTTTAAGTCCTGCAAGATCAGTTCATCAGGAACTTACCTGATGAACTAGCTGAATCTAAAAACTTTACCTAATCAACTATCAAGCTGACTATGACTTGATTGGCCCCTTGGATATGGAGTGAGGAACAATTGGTAGGGGGCATGAGTGGCAGCCTTGATTTGTGCTCCATCTGCTCCCATCCCCCTCATCCTCTTGCCCCCACCCGCTGACACACACCCACGTTACAGTATCTTACAGGGCATTTTAAGCAGGAACCCTGGCTTCCATAGCTGCTCTGTTCTCATGTGAGTGGTAGTAGTGATCAAGTGCTACTATGTCTTATTATAAGCTGTTAAAACAAGGTACTGTTTTAAGCTTTTTATTTATATTAGCACATTAAACGGGGGAGTCTGGTGGGTTGCTGTCTATGGGGTCGCACAGAGTCGGACACGACTGAAGCAACTTAGCAGCAGCAGCAGCACATTAAAATACTCAACAGTAATCGTAGAGCCAAAATTTGAACCCAGTCAGTATGGCTTTTGAGCCCCATGCTTAACTTCACTACACTGCCTCTTTTATACTTTACAAGGCCAAAAAGGGTGATTAGTACCAAGTGATAGTGTGTTAATGTTTAATTTCAAAGTGATATACTGAGTTTAGCCTCATAACTACATACAAACTTGTAATCAACAGTAATCGTAGAGCCAAAATTTGAACCCAGTCAGTATGGCTTTTGAGCCCCATGCTTAACTTCACTACACTGCCTCTTTTATACTTTACAAGGCCAAAAAGGGTGATTAGTACCAAGTGATAGTGTGTTAATGTTTAATTTCAAAGTGATATACTGAGTTTAGCCTCATAACTACATACAAACTTGTAAGTGTGTGAGGTAGCTGGGTAGAGAAGAATAGTACTTATGTTTTGATTGCTAAAGTTGTACTCCACTAGAACATATTTCCGGATTCTAACCTTCTTCACTGTAGAGCTTTGCTTTTTAAGACTTTCTGTGTAGGACTACTTAATTTTAAAAGAACTTAATTTACATGTTACAAAATTTTAAATGGATAGTTTAAGGAGTGCTTCTTTTCTGTTTAGTTCTTAAAACCAAGGAATTCACCATAGACCTCATTAATAGTAGATCCAGCAAAGGCATTTAATGTATTTTGGATTTTGAATTTGTGTTTAGAAGTATATTAATGTGTAAAAGGTAGGTTTGTGTATTTATTACCTTTTTTTCCAAAAATTCTATTTGTTTATGAAGGATTACAAATAATTCACATTCTTTTAATAAAATGAAAGAGAGTGTAACAACTTTGGGGTTTAAAATATGCTAGTACTGTCATACTCTTTTCCTCTGTTGTCAGAAAGTTAGATAAAAATTCTAAATATTACTTTTCAGTGTCATCCATGCTCCATTACCAAGTCCTGTTGACAAAGTAAGTTGCTAATGATTTTTTTCCCAAACTGATTCAGCTATATTGCTTTTGAAAATGTTTTTGTTTGTTTTTAATATGCTTTACCTAGAAACTTAATTCTCTTTTGTAACAAAATGTAAGAGCGCATTTGGCTGTATAGTTATCTAGTCTGATCTTCAGTAACTAGAGAATGTACAATGGATGTTTCTTAGGGAAAAAGCCTTTGTTATCTCAATTAGTGGCTGACTCTAAACTAGAGTTAGCCGTAGGGAAGAAGTGTTAGCTACTACTTTTTATTATGCGATATGTTTCTGCCTAGAAATATTTGTTAAAGCTTTGTATTTAGATAATTTACTCAAAATATACTTACACGTGGAAATAAAACAGAAGTACAGGCTTACATAAATTGCTCTTTTATTGTCCCTGAAGATCAATTTACTTGATTTGGACAGAAACTTTGCATTAATTAATAATTAGGAAAAATTTTTTTCTTTTATTTAGAAATAATGTATTAAACTGTAGATATTCTTGCTAAATAGCAAAAAAAAAAAAAAAGTCATTTGTATCTTTTGGCATTAAAATGGAGCTATTGGGAGAAATATTTTCCTTTTTTTTTCCTTTCCATTTGGATAAAGAATGAAAGCCTACCTGAAACTGAAGTTATCTGTTAGATTCCTTTTTTAGAAGTAAGCATGGTTAATCATCAACTTTAGCAATACCAAGAATCATTTTAGAAGTAAATAGTGGCCCTGCTTATTCAGGACTAACTTTAAAAAAATAATAATATCACCTCTTGTCTTCTAGTTAGAATATTAATTTAAAAAATAGACTTTCTGAGCTTAATAAGGAATGACATTAACATTACTAGTAAGTTAATATACAAAGCTAGGATAGTATTGAAAATGTTACAGCAACCTGTTAGTGCCTTTTTCTTTTTTTTAATAATGCTATGGTTCTGTATTTCACACCCAGGAGAAACCCTTTATAGAGGTTATTTCTTCCCATACTCTTGCATTCTAAGCATTTCTGCTGTGACTTATAATGTTTCAACACCATTATTTCCCATCTTTTTCTTCTTAAAACCTACCTATCATTAAAAGGAAAAAAAAAAAAGATAAACCATTTTTCATTGCCTCTGGCCATTGGACAAAGTATTGTATTTCTTGTCCTGCTTCCTACCCTACACCCCCCACGTACAAATATCATTTTGAAGATGGCTACTTCTAAATGAATTGTGACATGTTAACATATTGAAGAACTATTTAACAGTGTATTTTAAAGGAAAAAAATGTTGATTTAGCAAGTATTATTTCTGGGTAAAGAAAAAGCTATATTGCCTTTGTGCTGTAAGTTTGTGATTTGGTTTATCAAAGAATGTTTTCATGGATAGCACTTGTCGTACCATCCTGGTTGTAAATCTCAAACTGATCACTATAATACAATACCATCTATAGGTTTTAGACACGGAGCAGAAATATTTTGAAAACTAAAGGAAATCAATTTGAAAAATAATTAATTATTTTGCATGTTTCAGTAAATAGGCATTTCAGGGACTTGGTTTGGCTTTAGTATCTTCTGCAAATATTTTGTGTGACTGTTGATGGTATGTCCTTTTGTTTCTAGGTTGCTGCTAACACTCCAAGTATGTACTCTCAGGAACTATTCCAGCTTTCTCAGTATCTTCAGGTAAAGTAAATCTTGAGATTTCTTTGTCTTTAAAAGCAGAACTTAGATTTGATTTTGCTAGTTCACAAATATGGGCTATAGAAATATTGGCTACATACAAATACAAAGGAAATACCTTTTCAAAGTAAAAAAAAAGGCAATTAAAAATAGTTTTTATAAAAAAATAGGATTTAAAAAGTCGGAATTGTTAAGTCTGGAGAAGATAAGGTTCTATACAAGAGAAGTTTTTTTCCTTCAAATATGAAGAAGTTCCACAGTGTTTCTTTATCCAAAGGTGAGTTTTAGATAAAATTAAACCTGGAGAGATTTTGGGTGCTATTTATAGCTATAATAGCAAATAATATGAACCGTTGGAATATTAATTGGGTTTCGTTGGTGGCTCAGATAGTAAAGAACCCCCCTGCAGTGCAGGAGACCTGGGTTTGATCGCTGAGTTGAAAAGATCCCCTGGAGGAGGGCATGGCAACCCACTCTAGTATTCTTGTCTGGAGAATCCCCATGGACAGAGGAGCCTGACGGGCTGCAGTCCATGGGGTTGCAAAGAGTTGGACATGACTGAGTGACTCAGCGCACAAAATATTAACTATTTATAGCAAATATATAGCGCTTACTATATGCCAGACTCTAGTCAAGCACTTTACCTATATTAATTCACTTGATCTTTACAAAAATCCTATAAAATACATATTTTATGCCGAGGAACAGGAAGTTTAAATAATTTGCACAATATCACGTACCTAGTATGTGAATGAGATAGGACTTGAACAAAGACAAGTCAGACCTCAGAGTCTCTGCCCATAAATACTGCTCTATGCTGCTCAGGCTGTAGAAAGATTTCTTGACAGGACAGATACTTATTGTAGAATGGGCTCTTGAAGAAGTTAATAAATACTGTAGTTAAAGAGCAATAGAAGTCTCGAGAAAAAATATAAGTGATTATTCTTTCTTTTTTTTCCTTTCTTATTTTGGTAGATTTCAACTGTATTATGGTTCTGTATCTATAGAACCATATGTGTATATATAGATATATATCTATAGAGCATATCTATATATGCTCTTAATATCTGGAGAGCATATCATAGGCAGCATGATTAAGGAAAACTTTCAGGTTAGAGAACATAGACTCTGTCCAGAATTCCCTGGATTTGATCCGTGGCTTTAACTTCGGACCTGTTGGAAAGTTGTTTAACTCTTGTGTGCCTCACTTTCCTCATCTATGATATATTTATAGTAGCACTTACATCACAAAATTGTAAAGAATAAATGAATTAAAACAGGGAATTCCCTGGGAGTCCAGTGGTTAAAACTCAGTGCTTTCACTGCTAAGGGCCCGAGTTTGAGCCCTAGTCAGGAACGAAGATCCTCTAAGCCAAGTGGTGTGGCCAAAAGGAAAAAAAAAAAAACATGTAAAGCACTTAGAACAATGTCTGGCATGTAGAACGTATGCTATAAATGTTGGCAGTTGTTTACCATTCAGTAGGAAGTCACATTAATTGACCTAAAAAAAATGAGCTCTCTCTCATTTTTTTGAGGTAGAAGACATTTTTTTTTTCATTTTCTCACCTCTTTTGTTATTTTATTTTTATTTGGAGGATAATTGCTTTACAGTATTGTGTTGGTTTCTGCTGTACAACAGCTTGAATCAGCCATACGTATACATAACACTCTTCTCTCTTGAGCTTCCCTCCCGACCCCAGCCACCCACCCACCCACCAGACTGGGCCCTAGCAGCTTCCCTCTAGCTCTCTGTTTTTACATGATAATGTATATATTTCAGTGCTGCTCTCTCAATTCACCNTTTTCATTTTCTCACCTCTTTTGTTATTTTATTTTTATTTGGAGGATAATTGCTTTACAGTATTGTGTTGGTTTCTGCTGTACAACAGCTTGAATCAGCCATACGTATACATAACACTCTTCTCTCTTGAGCTTCCCTCCCGACCCCAGCCACCCACCCACCCACCAGACTGGGCCCTAGCAGCTTCCCTCTAGCTCTCTGTTTTTACATGATAATGTATATATTTCAGTGCTGCTCTCTCAATTCACCACACCCTCTCCTTCCCTCAGTATCTACAAGTTCATTCTCTACATCTTGAGGTAGGAGAAACTTTGACATTAATCTATTCTAACCTTCATTTTTCATATGAGGAAATGGGGCTTCTGTGGGTAAAATGATTTCCCAGGGCTATGTACTAGAGTTACTAGTCATTGTCAACTGTGAATCTAATGCTCTCATGCTAGCTCTCTCATTTCTGCCTTCTTGTCATTTTTTTGAATATTCATAGTGGCATAATCTTTCACTGTTCTTTTTCTAATTCTTTGAGAGAAAATTATACTGGCTTGTCTTTTCTGTATACATCTCTTGGAATTGCTGAAGTTCTAATGTAAGTTGTAAACCTTTTGAATAAAAACTGAAATAGATACATTTCATGTCTCAGAACTAATCAGCCATTCCTGGAAGTGTTAGATATCTGTTAGGATGTGGTTCATGGAGTTATGAAACTAAATGGAATTGAGTAAAAAAGGTTAAATTACACCATCTAGTGGAAGTAGTGGTTGTTTGCTGGGTTTTTGTTTTTGTTTTTAAGTAAAACTTTTTGTATCATTAGTGTAATTTCCTGGATATTAGGAATGTTTTAGAAGCTTAAAATAAACTTGGCATCTAGTCACTTTTAAGTGTAAGCTGTATTTTAATGTGGGTTCTGAGGTGGTATGACTTTTATTAGATTCCTTCATCTATACTTTCAGAGTTATATTAAAAAGCAGTTCCTCTAACTCTAATTCGACCAGATTTTCCCTAATCATTATTTATCAAGGATATGGAGAGCAATAAATGCATGCTTTAACCTCAAGTGCTATGTTTGAAGTATACACTTCTCAGTTGACGTAGCTCAGAGGTCTTAGTAAATCATCTTCTTTGGATAATGACAGGAATAGAAGAAAGTGAAATTTAAAGTTTTGCCAGAACTGCAACTGAATGATGTTTTAACATTTTCACCTTGACTTGCAGTAAAGGAGACCTTCTTAACAGCTATCACATGTTAACAAGTGACCTAGAGATAAGGCTTTGCTTGCCAGTGTCTTTGGAACAATATTCCTTTGGAGCTACCAAATAGTTATTTAACTCATTGACTCCCAATTACATTGAATTAACACTTGGCCTCGTGTTTATGTTTGACATGTTTCACAGAGAGATTTAGAACACCTGAAAGTGGAGTAGACTGTGAGGATAAAATAGTCTGTCTTTTTAAGTATATATAACATATAAAATTTTTTAAAGGAAAAATGAAAAGATACTTCCTTTTTAGATGTCATACTCATGTGGCTAAGCCATTATGAAGTATTTTTGCTGCTCGCTCGCTCTCTGTGTGTGTGTGTGTGTGTGTGTGTGTCTGACACACACACACATACACACACTTTTTAAAAAAATGTATATATATATAGAATGCAGACTTATATCATTTGTTGGATTTTTCTATTCTAGGTTTTGTTCTTTTTTTTTTTTAAATCTGCCTCTCTTTTTTTTTTTTTTTTTTTTTTTNACTTCTCAACTTGCTAAATCTGAATTCCTGTGAAAAGACTAAAAAAAAAAAAAAAAAAGACCCTAACTTGAGTCCTGGAAAATCAAAGCCTTCTTAGTGCATTGCTGGTTCCTATTGTTTATAAGAAGCACAGAGTGAGATAATATGAAGTGTAAAATATTCCTTTTGAGAAGCTTTTTTGTCTTGGCAATTTTTGTCTTCCTCCTTTTGGTGGTGGGAGTGGATGTTGAGGTTTTTCTGAAGCAAGGCATATTTTTGGGTAGCCAGATTTTGCAGAGAGCTCATTTAAATCATAGGCCTCCTAGCACATGGCAGGTAGGCAAGTTATGAAGAACAGAAAGGATAAAATAGGCTTCAGGAATTTCTTACCATCTTGGTATGCTTTTAAAACCTTCTGCTTGGGGAGCCAACTCTTTCTAGTACAAAGCCATATTGCTGAGATGCAGTTCTTCCATATCATATTGAGAGGGAAAAATAACTGAATATGGATCAAACAGAAAAGAAATAAATCACTGAGGTTGTGGGGTCAATAACTAGCTCCTTGAAAATAGTAAAGTAACTCTTTTAAATCATCATTTAAGATTTCTGTCATTGATTTAGAAAATCTAAGTCACATATCATCTGTAAGAATTAGAAGGCAGAAAGGAGAAAACGGTGGAATCAGGGAAACCAATTAACAGCATTTTACCATCTCAACATGATAACAGTTTAATCTAAAGGAGTTGAACTGCGGACAATAAGAATGTGTGATTTTGAGAGAGAGAGAAGACAAAATTTCTAATACACAGAATTGTGAAGGAATCAATTGCTAGAATTTTAATGAGACAAGACCAGAAAACACATAACCCTTTATATCTATGATACATATTTACAAAGGCCCAAAAGTTCAGATAGCTGTAGGTTTTCATGTTCAAATGCGAGCTTCACAAGTTCCAGTTCGCTTTTATTCTTCCAATGGTTAAAATCTAACTGTCCCAACTTATATGAATAATTTTAAAGTGGATTTACTTTACTACGTTTATATGGAATACTAGCCCTGGAATGCTCTTTATAGGAAGTTTAATAGCAATGTGTTTCTTCCCAAAGTAGTGTTGGGCTATACTCTTAGACAGTGACAAAAGTCTGGAAAATTCACATATTCAATTACTTTGAATTCACTTATTGTCACTCTCAGTGTTTCTGTAAGGACATCGACCTAAAATGTTTAGGTATTTTTTAAATGATAGACAAAACAGTCTGTACTGGATAGACTATAAATGAAGAAGTTTGAGAGCTGAAGCTTTAAACAGAAGAATGGAGAAGTGCCCACAAGTGGGAGTGAAAATAAAGACATGATCAAGCTTGCCATTTGGGTAAAGAGAGCTGTGTGGTCAGAGGTTAGAATACTTAAAGTAATATCTCTGGAGGAGTAAAATTTAGATAACAAAGGAAAACAACAATTAAAAGGTAGACATCAGAAGGTGACAGAAGTGAAAAAAATGAGAAGCTCCTTGGCAGCTGGGACATGAAGAAAACCAAGAGACCAAAATGTTAAAAGTTTTATTATCCATATAGACTTGACTTCAACCAGTTTTATGTGCTTTAGTCAAACAGCATGAACAGGTGCTGAGTTTCTTGATACATTGTGGAGACTGAATCTAGGACACAGAAAGTGAACACGACTAGGTGGGTAGGCAGGGAATTGAATGTAGCAGAATTTTATGCATCTCAAAGCAGCAGATTTGTTTTTAATAAATCAAGATAGAAAAGTAGTAGCCCCAAAATAGTCATGAAGATCAACCTGCTGGGAAGCAAGTACACTCTGGATTAAAAAAAAAAAAAAAAAAGATTGAGAGAATAAGTTTAAGATCTCTGGTAGACCATTCTCCTTTATTTGTGATTATATCTAACTTTTTAGCTTTACTTTTTGATCATCTAATCTGACCTTTCTGATCAGAGACATCTAATGCCTAATCCCACCAATTATGTCATGCTTTCATTCATATATTTAGCCTTAGTTGTGTTTGTAGTACCTACTCCTGGGCTTCCCAGGTGGTTCAGTGGTAAAGAATCCACCTGTTAATGCAAGAGAATTGGGTTCAATCCCTGGGTCAAGAAGATCCCTGGGAGAAGCAAATGACAACCTACTCCCGTATTCTTGCCTAGAAAATCCCATGGACACAGGAGCCTGGCTAGCAAGAGTCAGACATGACTTAGCAACAAAGCAGCAACATAGTACTTACTCTATAGTATTTTAGGAGGTTCAGTTTGACAAATTACACACTTTTGGGGCCCTGCTCAGATGTAACTTACTTGTAGATTCCCAATCTTCTCCTTCTCTACAGTCATCAGTCTATCACCACGTACCAGCAGATCTGACAGCTCCTGTCTACTCATGTCTGTGGTGTTTTAGTATAGTTCCATTAACCCATTTTCTCCATTCTGGAACAGATTATTTTTTAACATATTTTACTCTCCCACTAAATTAGCAATCACGTTGAGGGCAAGATTCATGCCTTATTGACCTTTGTATTATTTTTAGCACCTAACATGAAGAATGGCACAGGATAAACAGCAATAAATGATTGCTGAAATAAATTGAATTGTTGGAATGTTTTGTTTTTCCCTAAGCCACTTTCCTGTACCATGTAAAAAACACAGAGTTCCTTGTCCTTTGGCAATGGTATATTTCGTGTGCCCAAGAGATTTAAAAGCTTACGGCATAGAGCCAAAATGAGAAGACTCATTACAGTACTGCGTTATAGCTACTAAGTCATATTTTGCAACCATACTGTGCCACCAATGTAATTGGAAGATATTGAACTTTCATTAGTTAGGGAAGCCAGCCACCCTTTAATTGTCATTATTTTAATTTTTTGCTGACTATAATAGCCTCTTGAGATAGACATCTCATTTCTGTGACAGACCTGAGGGTCACCAGTGGTGTAATTTTATTTCTCTATAGTTGACTGCAGCTCAGAATAGTATTCAACATTTAATCCATTCCTACTTTTCATTAGCAACTTTAGTCAAGTAAAATTAAGAGTGTCTTATTTTAAAATCAGGGTTTCTCAGTGTTGGAGGAGTGGGAATTCATTATTACCCATGGGATATTTGAATTTCTCCCCCATAATCCCACCACTTGTGTTAACTCCTATGGACAACCATCTAGAATGAGAAAGAATTCTCTGAATCTTAAGACAGTTGATTTTATATTTTTTGAAACTTTTTTAATACTTCTCTATTGGCTGAAATGAATACATTACACAATAGTTCTATGTCTACACTTATACCACGTGGTCCTTGGCTTAATTCCTTTTATAATGTTGGAAAACAATTATTATATCATTCCACATGACTTCTTACAGCTGGGCTATTTATGCTCAGTTTTCTTTTTCCATATTACACTCTTTGGTATCAAATGATTGTCTTGATTATTCTCTCTCCCATCAATGTGTCTATAACTCTGAAGATAAGCCACCCAAAACTTTAAGGTGGTTTCTATGGGACAAAGGAGAACCAGAGCATTACTTTCCTATTGCAGATAATTTTATAATTTGTTGTGTGCCAACTAGGGCTTCCCAGGTGGCTCAGTGGCAAAGAACCCATCTGCGAACGCAGAAGATATGAGACGTGGGTTCAATCCCTGGGTCGGGAAGAACCCTTTGAAGGAGGACATGACAACCAACCCCAGTAGTCTTGCCTGGAGAATCCCACTGACAGAGGAGCCTGGTGGGCTATAGTCCAAAGGTTCACAAAGAGTCCAGTGCGACTGAGTGTCCATGCATAGACACACATGTGCATACTAATTTTTTTTCTGGTAATAGGTAATGATATAATACTTTTTTATACTTGGCATGGTATTTTAGTCCTTGATACTTACAATATGAAAAAGAAAATGTAAAATGACTACATTTAAATAAATCGGCTCACATCTCTATTATCCTATTACCCATGGTGCCTAAATTGACCTATAATTAAACAAAAGTGCAGCGAACTTATTTCCATAATTTTCTTTGTTTTTCTTGCTTTTTTATTGGAGCATAATTCCGTTAAAATTTGTTAATGGTTAATTTCTGCTGTGCAGCAAATTGATTCAGTTACACATATATATTCATTCTTTTTAAAAATTTCTTTTTCTTTATGGTTTATCATAGGATAGTTGGACCTTGTTCTTTATCAGTTCTATTTCTGATACTCAAAATTGTTGCCTGTTATATCTGTTGACTTAAATGTAGTTCACAATTGGTGCTTTTGAGCACATTTATCTTATGATAGCATATCACCCACCACACTGTGCTGCAACTTCTCTGTAAGTGTCTCTCTCTGAAAATAGGTTCTGCCTGCCTCAATCCTGGAGCTTATCTTATTCAGTTCTGTATTCCCAGCACCAAGGACAATGCTATTTGTTGAATAAATGTTGATTTTTATACACAAACAACATTGGTTATTGTATTAATGTATCCATGTAATATGAAACATAGATACAAAGCATAACTGCACTCAGAATATCTAAGAATGCTGCCAGGTGGAAGGAGGATTAAATATATTCTACAATAGCAGCAACAGACAGTAGTCCAGTAAGGAAAATTACACAGAATATGTTTTAACTTTTATTATTGCATATTGGCAAAGAAGTTTCAATAATTCTCAGATGCATAACATTCAAGGCAATCTAGCAAATTTGTCATTTGCATTTATAGTTGCAAAATCCACTATTACTTTAGGATTTCCCACTAGTGTCCCCTGCTACTGCTGCTACTGCTAAGTCGCTTCAGTCGTGTCCAACTCTGTGCGATCCCATAGACGGCAGCCCACCAGGCTACCCCGTCCCTGGGATTCTCCAGGCAAGAACACTGGAGTGGGTTGCCATTTCCTTCTCCAATGCATCAAGGTGAAACGTGAAAGTGAATTCGCTCAGTCGTATCTGACCCTCAGTGACCCCCAGCAACCCCATGGACTGCAGCCTTCCAGGCTCCTCCATCCATGGGATTTTCCAGGCAAGAGTACTGGAGTGGGGTGCCATTGCCTAAAGAACTTAACTTATTGGCTGCTGCTGCTGCTAAGTTGCTTCAGTCATATTGGCACATATGCCCATATAATGGCGCATATATTCACAGAAGGCACTCATAAATGAGGAGTTTGAGGATGAGAAGCCTGAAGAATCTCAGTGAAAGTCACTCACTGGTGTCTGACTCTCTGTGGCCCCATGGACTATACAGTCTATGGAATTCTCCAGGCCAGAATACTGGAGTGGGTAGCCTTTCTCTTCTGTAGGGATCTTCCCAACCCAGGGATCAAACCCAGGTCTCCCACATTGCAGGTGAGTTCTTTACCAGCTGAGCCACAAAGAAAGCCAAGAATACTGGAGTGGATAACCTATTCCTTCTCCAGGGGATCTTCCTGACCCATGAATCCTGAACTGGGGTCTCCTGCATTGCAGGTGGATTCTTTACCAACTGAGCTATCAGGGAAGCCTGTGAGGAATCTCAGATCACACCCTCTATCAGAATCTGCATTTTAACACCATCCCAGAGGTTTCACATGCACATTAAAATTCTAGTGCATATTGGTGTGTTGTCACTGAGCATCCATTTCATCTTTTCCCTGAATGTTCATAATTTTGATTTGGAAAAATCACATCGATTCAGAAAAACAAAACAAAACAAAACAAAACACTGTACCTAGCGACTCAGTCCACAAACTAAACCCCTCATCAGAGTGAGTCTCTGGATTTCTTCTGAGATTGGCTTAAAATTTTATTTTTCATTGTTAATTGATTAAGAGGGAGTTGTTGTTACTTGGAAGTTAAGTTGTGTGCAACTCTTTGTGACCCCATGGAATATAGCCACCAGTCTCTTCTGTACATGGAATTTTCCATGCAAGAATACTGGAGCGGGTTGCCTTTTCCTATTCCAGGAGATCTTCCCAACCCAACATCCAACCCACGTCTCTTGTATCTCTTGCATTGGCAAGTGGATTCTTTACCACCGGGCTACTGTATGAGGGCTTAAATACAGTGACTTCAGACCCTGGAAAGACAGAGACCTGATTATTTAGGAAACAGTGGGATATATTTGAGCATTCCTCCTAAGAGAAAATTCCTAAGAAGATCGTGTGTACATGTTTGTGTGTGTGTGTAGTTGGTTTTTGCCAGAGAGATAAGAGTTGTGTGACTTGGATTGAATAATCAGATTTTTTTTTTTAAGGGAGGAAGAATTTATTTTTTTTTCCCCAGATGTTCAAGATGGTTTTATTTATTATTTATTTATTTTTTTCTATTATTTATTTGAACACCCAAACATGAACCCCTCCAACCTCCCACCCCACATCATCCCTCCGGATCATCCCCATGCACCAGCCCCAAGCACCCTGCATCCTGCATCGAACATAGACTGGCGATTCGTTTCTTACATGATAGTATACATATTTCAATGCTATTCTCCCAAATCATCCCACCCTCTACCTCTACCTCTCCCTCAGAGTCCAAAAATCCACTCTACACATCTGTATCTCTTTTACTGTCTTGCATACAGGGTTATCATTACCATCTTTCTAAATTCCATATATATGTATTAGTATACTGTATTGGTGTTTTTCTTTCTGGCTTACTTCACTCTGTATAATCGGTTCCAGTTTCATCCATCTTATTAGAACTGATTCAAATGTATTCTTTTTAATGGCTGAGTAATACTCCATTGTGTATATGTACCACAGCTTTCTTATCCATTCATCCGCTGATGGACATCTAGGTTGTTTCCATGTCCTGGCTATTATAAACAGTGCTGCAATGAACATTGGGGTACATGTGTCTCTTTCTATTCTGGTTTCCTCGGTGTGTATGCCCAGCAGTGGGATTGCTGGGTCATAAGGCAGTTCTATTTGCAATTTCTTAAGGAATCTCCACACTGTTCTCCATAGTGGCTGTACTAGTTTGCATTCCCACCAACAGTGTAAGAGGGTTCCCTTTTCTCCACACCCTCTCCAGCATTTATTGCTTGCAGACTTTTGGATCGCAGCCATTCTGACTGGTGTGAAGTGGTATCTCATTGTGGTCTTGATTTGCATTTCTCTGATAATGAGTGACGTTGAGCATCTTTTCATGTGTTTGTTAGCCATCCGTATGTCTTCTTTGGAGAAATGTCTATTTAGTTCTTTGGCCCATTTTTTGATTGGGTCGTTTATTTTTCTGGAATTGAGCTGTATAAGTTGCTTGTATATTTTTGAGATTAGTTGTTTGTCAGTTGCTTCATTTGCTATTATTTTCTCCCATTCAGAGGGTTGTCTTTTCACCTTGCTTATAGTTTCCTTTGTTGTGCAGAAGCTTTTAATTTTAATTAGATCCCATTTGTTTATATTTGCTTTTATTTCCAGTATTCTGGGAGGCGGATCATTGAGGATCCTGCTGTGATTTATGTCGGAGAGTGTTTTGCCTATGTTCTCCTCTAGGAGTTTTATAGTTTCTGGTCTTACATTTAGATCTTTAATCCATTTTGAGTTTATTTTTGTGTGTGGTGTTAGAAAGTGATCTAGTTTCATTCTTTTACAAGTGGTTGACCAGTTTTCCCAGCACCACTTGTTAAAGAGATTGTCTTTACTCCATTGTATATTCTTGCCTCCTTTGTCAAAGATAAGGTGTCCATATGTGTGTGGATTTATCTCTGGGCTTTCTATTTTGTTCCATTGATCTATATTTCTGTCTTTGTGCCAGTACCACACTGTCTTGATGACTGTGGCTTTGTAGTAGAGCCTGAAGTCAGGTAAGTTGATTCCTCCAGTTCCATTCTTCTTTCTCAAAATTGCTTTGGCTATTCGAGGTTTTTTGTATTTCCATACAAATCTTGAAATTATTTGTTCTAGTTCTGTGAAAAATACCGCTGGTAGCTTGATAGGGATTGCATTGAATCTGTAGATTGCTTTGGGTAATATATTCATTTTCACTATATTGATTCTTCCAATCCATGAACATGGTATATTTCTCCATCTATTAGTGTCCTCTTTGATTTCTTTCATCAGTGTTTTATAGTTTTCTATATATAAGTCTTTAGTTTCTTTAGGTAGATATATTCCTAAGTATTTTATTCTTTTCGTTGCAATGGTGAATGGAATTGTTTCCTTAATTTCGTTTTCTACTTTCTCATTATTAGTGTATAGGAATGCAAGGGATTTCTGTGTGTTGATTTTATATCCTGCAACTTTACTATATTCATTGATTAGCTCTAGTAATTTTCTGGTGGAGTCTTTAGGGTTTTCTATGTAGAGGATCATGTCATCTGCAAACAGTGAGAGTTTTACTTCTTCTTTTCCAATTTGGATTCCTTTTATTTCTTTTTCTGCTCTGATTGCTGTGGCCAAAACTTCCAGAACTATGTTGAATAGTAGCGGTGAAAGTGGACATCCTTGTCTTGTTCCTGACTTTAGGGGAAATGCTTTCAATTTTTCACCATTGAGGATAATGTTTGCTGTGGGTTTGTCATATATAGCTTTTATTATGTTGAGGTATGTTCCTTCTATTCCTGCTTTCTGGAGAGTTTTTATCATAAATGGATGTTGAATTTTATCAAAGGCCTTCTCTGCATCTATTGAGATAATCATATGGCATTTATTTTTCAATTTGTTAATGTGGTGAATTACATTGATTGATTTGCGAATATTGAAGAATCCTTGCATTCCTGGGATAAAGCCTACTTGGTCATGGTGTATGATCTTTTTAATGTGTTGTTGGATTCTGATTGCTAGAATTTTGTTGAGGATTTTTGCATCTATGTTCATCAGTGATATTGGCCTGTAGTTTTCTTTTTTTGTGGCATCTTTGTCAGGTTTTGGTATTAGGGTGATGGTGGCCTCATAGAATGAGTTTGGAAGTTTACCTTCCTCTGCAATTTTCTGGAAGAGTTTGAGTAGGATAGGTGTTAGCTCTTCTCGAAATTTTTGGTAGAATTCAGCTGTGAAGCCGTCTGGACCTGGGCTTTTGTTTGCTGGAAGATTTCTGATTACAGTTTCAATTTCCGTGCTTGTGATGGGTCTGTTAAGATTTTCTATTTCTTCCTGGTTCAGTTTTGGAAAGTTGTATTTTTCTAAGAATTTGTCCATTTCTTCCACGTTGTCCAATTTATTGGCATATAATTGCTGATAGTAGTCTCTTATGATTCTTTGTATTTCTGTGTTGTCTGTTGTGATCTCTCCATTTTCATTTCTGATTTTATTGATTTGATTTTTCTCCCTTTGTTTCTTGATGAGTCTGGCTAATGGTTTGTCAATTTTATTTATCTTTTCAAAAAACCAGCTTTTGGCTTTGTTGATTTTTGCTATGGTCTCTTTTGTTTCTTTTGCATTTATTTCTGCCCTAATTTTTAAGATTTCTTTCCTTCTACTAACTCTGGGGTTCTCCATTTCTTCCTTTTCTAGTTGCTTTAGGTGTAGAGTTAGGTTATTTATTTGACTTTTTTCTTGTTTCCTGAGGTATGCCTGTATTGCTATGAACTTTCCTCTTAGCACTGCTTTTATAGTGTCCCACAGGTTTTGGGTTGTTGTGTTTTCATTTTCATTCATTTCTATGCACATTTTGATTTCTTTTTTGATTTCTTCTGTGATTTGTTGGTTATTCAGAAGCGTATTGTTCAGCCTCCAAATGTTGGAATTTTTAATAGTTTTTCTCCTGTAATTGAGATCTAATCTTAATGCATTATGGTCAGAAAAGATGCTTGGAATGATTTCGATTTTTTTGAATTTATCAAGGTTAGATTTATGTCCCAGGATGTGATCTATCCTGGAGAAGGTTCCGTGAGCACTTGAGAAAAAGGTGAAATTCATTGTTTTGGGGTGAAATGTCCTATAGATATCAATTAGGTCTAACTGGTCTATTGTATCATTTAAAGTTTGCGTTTCTTTGTTAATTTTCTGGTTAGTTGATCTGTCCATAGGTGTGAGTGGGGTATTAAAGTCTCCCACTATTATTGTGTTATTGTCAATTTCCCCTTTCATACTTGTTAGCATTTGTCTTACATATTGCGGTGCTCCTATGTTGGGTGCATATATATTTATAATTGTTATATCTTCTTCTTGGATTGATCCTTTGATCATTATGTAGTGGCCTTCTTTGTCTCTTTTCACAGCCTTTGCTTTAAAGTCTATTTTATCAGCTATGAGTATTGCCACTCCTGCTTTCTTTTGGTCTCTATTTGCATGATATATCTTTTTCCAGCCTTTCACTTTCAGTCTGTTTATGTCCCTTGTTTTGAGGTGGGTTTCTTGTAGACAGCATATACAAGGGTCTTGTTTTTGTATCCATTCAGCCAGTCTTTGTCTTTTGGTTGGGGCATTCAACCCATTTACGTTTAAGGTAATTATTGAGAAGTATGATCCCGTTGCCATTTACTTTATTGTTTTGGGTTCGGGTTTATACACCCTTTTTGTGTTTCCTGTCTAGAGAATATCCTTTAGCATTTGTTGGAGAGCTGGTTTGGTGGTGCTGAATTCTCTCAGCTTTAGCTTGTCTGTAAAGCTTCTGATTTCTCCTTCATATTTGAATGAGATCCTTGCTGGGTACAGTAATCTGGGCTGTAGGTTATTTTCTTTCATCACTTTAAATATATCTTGCCATTCCTTCCTGGCCTGAAGAGTTTCTATTGAAAGATCAGCTGTTATCCTTATGGGAATCCCCTTGTGTGTTATTTGTTGTTTTCCCCTTGCTGCTTTTAATANGTTTATACACCCTTTTTGTGTTTCCTGTCTAGAGAATATCCTTTAGCATTTGTTGGAGAGCTGGTTTGGTGGTGCTGAATTCTCTCAGCTTTTGCTTGTCTGTAAAGCTTCTGATTTCTCCTTCGTATTTGAATGAGATCCTTGCTGGGTACAGTAATCTGGACTGTAGGTTATTTTCTTTCATCACTTTAAATATGTCTTGCCATTCCCTCCTGGCCTGAAGAGTTTCTATTGAAAGATCAGCTGTTATCCTTATGGGAATCCCCTTGTGTGTTATTTGTTGTTTTTCCCTTGCTGCTTTTAATATTTGTTCTTTGTGTTTGATCTTTGTTAATTTGATTAATATGTGTCTTGGGGTGTTTTGCCTTGGATTTATCCTGTTTGGTGCTCTCTGGGTTTCTTGGACTTGGGTGATTATTTCCTTCCCCAGTTTTTAGGGAAGTTTTCAACTATTATCTCCTCAAGTATTTTCTCATGGTCTTTCTTAAAAATATGGAACACTTCGCGAATTTGCGCAGGGGCCATGCTAATCTTCTCTGTATTGTTCCAATTTTAGTATATGTGCTGCCGAAGCAAGCACTAGGTTTTGTTCTTTTAAACTCATTCTTGTGAATTACAATTAAAGAAGCAAAAACAGATGACCTGTTTCCTGTTACAGAGGAAGTTGCAGCGAGAGCACCCCTAACAGCACTACTTACAGTACAGCTCAACAAATAGGCTAAAATGATCTCTGTGTGTGGGGCGGGGCGGGGTGGGGGGGGGCATGCGCCTGTGCGCACTCAGTTGTGTCCTGTTCTTTGCAACTCCATGGACTCTAGCCTGCCAGGCTCCTCTAACTATGGGATTTTCCAGGCAAGGATACTGGAGTGGGTTGCCATTTCCTTCTCCAGAGGATCTTCCTGACCCAGGGATTGAACCCGTGTCTCTTGCAGCTTCTGCCTTGTCAGGTGGATTCTTTACCACTGCACCATCTGGGTTAAAATGATGTGAGCTAAATATATTATACTAAGTAGATTTATCAGATTTAAAAGCAAGATACACTGTAGGATGTGAAACAAGAATGTTTTCAGAATGTGCTAATAATTGATAATTTGTCAAAGGAATCATGCTGAGGTTATTAGAATTTCTTTTGTGATTTATAATATTAGGAGGCCTTACATCGGGAACAGATGTTGGAACAGAAGTTAGCCACGCTTCAGAGGCTGCTAGCCATTACCCAAGAGGCTTCAGATACCAGTTGGCAGGTATTCCAGTTGCCTTTATACTCATAAAGCATTTAAGCACAGCTCAATATCCCTTAGATGGTTATTAAACTGAAACTAAAATTATGTAGCAGCAAAGGCATAGTTATTTCTTAATGAACAAATATTAAAAATTTAGCATTTTAAAGTGAACGTTGGTTAACTTTGTGATTTTTAGGTCTTTTTTTTGGCAGTAGCAACCTTTTTGATATATGTTATTTTTTAACTCCTCTGGGATTTTATTTATATTTCATTTTTCTTTAACAGGCTTTAATAGATGAAGATAGACTCTTATCACGGTTAGAGGTTATGGGAAACCAATTGCAAGCATGCTCCAAAGTAAGTATCCATCTCAAGTACCTAAAGAAAAATTCATTGGTTTTTATGTAGCTTCATTTCTTTGACTGTTATTTTGAATACATTCAAAAACGTGTATACATTTTCACCATTTTTTAAATCTTTTACCATTACCTGAAATTTCACACATACATGTAAGTAGAAAAAATTGTATATAGTGAATACCCATATGCAGTTCTCTTTTTTCCATCATAGTTGATATTTGTTGGAAAAACTGGGTCTTTCACCCTGTACAATTTCCTTCAATCTGGAATGATACTTAAACCTTCTTGCTCCTCCTCTACACCATAAATTTATACAGTCCATGAAATTCTCCAGGCCAGAATACTAGAGTGATAGTGAGATATTAGTGATCTTTGATTATCCTCTCCTATATTCATTCTTTGTAATTCTATCTTTCCTTCATTTACTAGAGGCATTACTTCTATAAAGAGAAACTTCCCCTCATAAGCCATTTTATTTTCCTAAAGAACATTTTCTTTAGGAAGGAAAGAATGAGTGGTTTTCTCTCTTTACTGGATTTCAAAATAATGTTTTGGCTCCTTTTCATCTACCAAAGAATGACCAATTAAGTATTTTTTTCCTCCAAATGAGATTTAAATACATATCATGGGTTAAACCTATTTTGTTTTTCTTGTTGATTCCCAGTTCTCCCATCTTTGGGAGGCCTTCTTCAGGGACCTTCTTCTCCTGAGTTCTTCTGGTAGCACCCTACCAGACTTGGATAATAGCTTCCTGCTATCATATCAGACAAGGTAGTCCAGACTCATCTTGTACATTTCTCCCCTTAGACTTGGGATCAGCTTTTTTCTCAGGGTACTCTTATTCCTTTTGGTTTAGTTATTGTGTTAAAATGCTTGACACCTTTTAGAGGTTAAGAGATTATTTTTTCCCATAAGTGTAAATATTGTGGCTTTCAGAGAATATGGCAAGTATTAATAGAATAGTTCATCCATTTTGTATACTTGGGAGAAATTTTCAGTTTACTTTGACTTTTTTCTGTTGAAAGTATGAGTTAATATGCTTGTGAGAGCATAATTTACTAATGTAACTTTTATATACAGCTTCAGTTAATACAGAGTTGACATAATTTCTCTTTGGACGTACCTTAATATAGAACTCAGAGAACATCACAATGTGTTATTTTTTTCAAATGGTAAATACTTAAAAAAAAATAATATGAATATTTTTTAATCCTAGAATCAAACAGAAGATAGTTTACGGAAGGAACTTATAGCGTTACAGGAGGATAAACACAACTATGAGACTACAGCCAAAGAGTCCCTGAGGCGGGTTCTTCAGGAGAAAATTGATGTGGTTAGAAAACTTTCGGAAGTTGAGGTATTTCAACTTAACAAACACTAACCAAGATTATGGTTTTACAATTTTAGCCTGAAAGTGCTAGCATTTCAAGACATTTCAAACTTGGGTATTAGTATATAGCTAGGAAGTTTTTCCTGTCTTATCTGGTAGGAAGGAGCAGTATGCTATTTTCATTTTAGGAGTTCTTAGCATAGCCACGTGAGCTCTGATGCTTATGGTCCCTAGTCAGTGATTAAGGAAACAAAAGCCTAACCAGGGAATTTTACTATTTCCACTTTGGTTAGATTTCAGCCTCCACACAATGGACCATGATATGTGCCAAGGAATTGATCTCCTTTCATATAATTTTGTTTTTCTTCTGATTGAGGATAGTCGGTCTTAAGGCAGAGAGCTCCACCACTATTCTTACCTTCCGCATCCTCCAGAGAGGAAAATTGTGCCTGGAGAGGGTTACTGTTTGCTTCTCCAAGGGATCTTCCCAACCCCAGGATCAAACCTGGGTTTCCCGCATCACAGGCAGATACTTTACGGTCTGAGCCACCAAGGAAGCCCAGTCTCAAAGTGACTGATTCACTGTCAGATCGTTAATATGATGTGCAAAGAAAGAAGAATGCTAATTGTCCTCTAATTTTGTTGATTGTGTGTGCACATTATTAAATGTGCTTTTAAGAAGTGATAGGCTTAAAATATTTTCAAGGCCAAAACTCATACCCTGTGACCTTTAAAAAGTGTGATTATATGAAGGATCAGCCTCTCCTTCCACGTTTTGTTTTTCCAAGTTCTTTGTATTTTCTGTTTTAGCATGTACCTGAGGTAGATTGAAATTTTTCTTTTATTTAATTCAGCCTTATATAAAGTCAAGAGTAGATTCTGATTTAGAACAGTCCATAGAATTATAGTTTGTATAAATTGAATTTAGAATGTGCATTTATTCTAAATCAGTTATCTGTAAACTTGAATTACAGCGAAGTCTTAGTAATACTGAAGATGAATGTACCCATCTGAAAGAAATGAATGAACGGACTCAGGAAGAATTAAGAGAATTAGCCAATAAATATAATGGAGCAGTTAATGAGATTAAAGATTTATCTGATAAATTAAAGGTATGTGTTTCTCAAACTGGAAATATATAAATTAATCATCCCTAACATGCTGGATAGCTTAAGAATTTAGATATTGCTGAATAGTTGTTGATGAATTTATAGCATAAATCATTTGCCATTTAACCCAAATCCCATTACCAGTGATAATTAAAAGTTTGTAAAAGCTGACATATTTCCTTTAGATGAAAGTAAATAATGAGTAGTTCATAATAGGCATTTAAAAATATATAACAGTGCGAACATGGCGCTGCGCGCGGTGTGGAGCGTGCGGGCCGCGGTCGCTAGCCTGCGCGCCATCTCGGCACCCAGCGTGCCCTGCTCCCTGCGGCCCTGGGGGCTGCGAGCGGGTGCCGTTCGGGCGCTGCGCACCGGCCCTGCTTTGCTGTCGGTGCGGAAATTCACAGAAAAACACGAATGGGTAACAACAGAAAATGGTGTTGGAACAGTGGGAATCAGCAATTTTGCACAGGAAGCTTTGGGAGATGTTGTTTACTGTAGTCTGCCTGAAGTTGGGACAAAGCTGAACAAACAAGAGGAGTTTGGTGCTTTGGAAAGTGTGAAAGCTGCTAGTGAACTCTATTCTCCTCTATCAGGAGAAGTAACTGAAATTAATAAAGCTCTAGCAGAAAATCCAGGACTTGTCAACAAGTCTTGTTATGAAGATGGTTGGCTGATCAAGATGACATTCAGTAACCCTTCAGAACTAGATGAACTAATGAGTGAAGAAGCATATGAGAAATACATAAAATCTATTGAGGAGTGAAAATGGAACCCCTAAATAAACTACTTTGAAACAACTTAATCTAGCATAGTTGTCTTAAATTAGTGGTGGATAGATATTTAAAAAGCAACTTTTAGCAAAAGAAACTACTTGTAACAATGTTTCCTGAAGAAAATACCCCTTAACCTTCTAATGACTTCAGAGAAACACTGTGCATCTTTTCCACAGTATCCTGTGATTTTTAGGCTAGGCTCCAGTTATAATATTCAGAATACCTGAAATTATCTCTGGTAAAACTAATTACAAAAATTATGTAATTCAAGGATAACATGGTTATCTTAAACCTTATATGACACTGTAACTTGCTTACAGCTATCCTTGGATTTGGGTCAAAATTATCTTCTCACTAGAAATAACTGCCAGTGGAGAAAAGTTTGTTAGTTGTATAGTGTCCAGTGAAGAATATTACTATCTTAATTTTGCAATATATGGTGTTTGCTGGTGCTATTTTTATACAGTGAAGTAACAGCCTTGCAGAATAAACAATTTAATAATAAAATATTCAACTTCTTAAAAAAAAATATATATATATATATATAACAGTAAATAGATAAGAATCAGCAAAACCCAAGATACTCAGACTTTTGGAAAACTAGGGCCTGCTTTTCTTTATTTAAGGTGTCCCAAATTCAGTTAGTGCTGGAGCAAACCCAGAGAGAACCTTCACGTGACTCCTTCCAGGAGGCCATAGCCTATGCGTGGACTGCAGCTCCCTGTAGCTATAGGATATTTAGGATAAGGACAGACCAGATCACACGTAATGCCATGTTGGTACTGTAAAATGTCAGAACTGAGTTTGTGAAGACCCATCTTTATGTAATTCACACCATAGATTGAGTGGCCAGAAGATTCCCATTTGTTAACAGAAGACCAGAACACACCTCCCATTCATGTGAATGGTTAACCTAATATAGCTTTAAATATTAGACTTGTTAAAAAAGAGGTCATTTTTTAAAGTGCTTGATTCCTTTAGCTAAAAGTAATTTTGTTTAAAATTTCAGAATAAGCTACAGTGTGGAACTTAAAAGCTAATTGAAACAATAGTAATTTCAAGGAAAACCATATTTCCCTCTTGAAAAATGAGGTTTTCATTTTGACCCTTATAATCTATGTATGTATTGTGTTTGCTTGCTTGCTACAAGTTTTTCTCTCTGAGTTGATACAGAGGGATGACACAGTGCATATCACTTTTGACATCATTTACGTGAATAAAAGGAGTCCTATTTTAGACATCTTAAAACAGGGTCAGATTTTATTAAATAGCTGGATTTTCTTTTTCATTTTCAACAGATAGCAGAGGGAAAACAAGAAGAAATCCAACAGAAGGGACAAGCTGAGAAAAAAGAATTACAACATAAGATAGATGAAATGGAAGAAAAAGAACAGGAGCTCCAAGCAAAAATAGAAGCTTTGCAAGCTGATAATGACTTTACCAATGAAAGGCTAACAGCTTTACAAGGTAAGTTAGCTAATCTAGAAATTGATCTGATTTAATTTTTTCTTTCTTTTTATCTGTGAAATATCTTTTTCTTGGACTTTTATTTACAGTACGGTTAGAACATCTTCAAGAGAAAACTCTTAAAGAATGCAGCAGCTTAGGTAGGTGTCACCAGATTTCTTACTTAAAGCTGAATTTTTATCATTAAATTTTTGTTTACTATCTCACATTGTGTACTTGCTTTCTTTAAGAGGGATGTTTTACATATTAGGTGTAAAGTATCTACCCTCTTTCAGAAAAATTTCCTTTAAAAATATGCTTGATTGCCACCAGTGGGCACCATTGTGTAGTCTTTGAAATGAATGAAATTTATACATCTGAGATGGTCTGCTTAGATATATTTAAATAAGAAAAACACATGAACAGCAGAATCCTTTTTCTTTTGAGGTTCATCGAAAGGTTACTAAGCAGTTGTAGCTTTTTCTCTAAGATGATAGAAAATGGCAAGTTGAACCCTTCTTGTAAAAATAAATTTAAATTGTTCAGTCGGTCTTAATGTCAGTAGGAATACAAAATGCCATGGTTACACTTGAGACCAGTTTTAAAGTAATACTTTCTTTGATCAGGCAATGATACACTGTCTTAATCCTAGGGATACAAGTTGATGACTTCTTACCTAAAATAAATGGGAGCACAGAAAAAGGTAGTGTAAAAAACTTAAATATTTTTCTTTTATGATATCCTTTTACTATTTAAGCAGGATAGAGAGGTCAGGGATTTTAGATTTTAAGTGTTTGGAGTGAAAAGCATGCTGTTCATAGACTGTTAAATCACATCTTTTAAAAGTCAAGCTTCCTTTTATTTTCTAATTCTTAATTCTCTGAGGTATGGTTAGATGTCCCTTGTTATATGGAAATTTCAGTTATTGAAATAGTAAGATTTTAATAATGTTCAACTTTAGTGTTGGCTTATATAACCTAGTATAGCTTTCCCTGCCCTCTACTATATTTTCAAAGATGATACCACCATTTTCTTCCATCAAGTACTGCTTTCTGGGGATAATTGGCCCCTGGTTTTTAATATTTGTGCTCTGCCCCCTTCCTGACCACGAGTTTACTTAAAAGTCCAAAAAAGAAACAAAAATAGAAAGAAAAAAAAATGTCCAGTGAGTCTTTAGATGTGTCATCGAAACTGCTCTCTTTATCTGTCTGTTTCATCAATCAGAGAAAAGGGAGTCAGTCATGTATGCCTTCTGAAAATTTATTTTTTTGTTCTTGATATCTGATCCTTCTTTCTGGATAGTTTGATTTATCTCTTGCCACAAATGTATAACCACTGTTGGTTTTCCTACTGCAACATGGGTTTTCTACTCAATGGTTTCTATATTCCTGCAATCATGAAGATTTGTCCTCCCCTCCCCATTCATCCAGCATTAACTGAACACCAGCTATATGCCAGATCCTGCATTAGATGCTTAGAGTACAAAATGAATAAAATTATTTTCTATGTTTACAAATATATGTGCCTCTCAACTTAGTTTTTATATATAGAAGATGCCATGGTCAGTACCCGAAACTTCATACTAAATAGTTTTTCCATGTATCAGGGGATATCTATATAATTCTTGGGCGGCATCTAAACTCTGATAAAGTTAGGAGGTGCTTTTTTGATTTGTTTTGGTTTGGTTGGTTTGTTTTTAATCAGGAAGTGGAATAATAGGCTCAGGTAACCATGTATATGTGAGGTGCAAGATCAAGAGCTAATATTCCATGTATAATAAATCTTGAAACTCTAAATTTAAAAAAAAGTTTCATCAATCATTGTTATATGACTATTTTATATATGCTTTGTGAAATAACATTGACACTATAAAATTTCAGTTTGAGTTTCAATTTTAGACTTTTTAAAGGTGTAGTTTATATTCATTGTACCATTATTATTAAAGTATATTTAGTAAACATATGTAAAAAGACTGTCTTCTTCTTCTAAAAGCTTCTCATTCTTAAATGAATTTATATTTTCTGTTGTTATTTTGCTCTTTTTTCTCTTTCTGGCATATACACTTATTCAAATCTATCACCCCCCCTTTTTTTTTTTTAAAGAGCTTCCATTTTACTTTATTTTACTTTACAGTACTCTATTGGTTTTGGCATACATTGACATGAATCTGCCACGGGTGTACACAAACTCCCAAACATGAACCCCCCTCCCACCTCCCACCCCAATCTATCACCCTTTTGACTTGAATGTGTATTTGTTGATAAAGCTAGTGTTAATTCAAGCTGGGAGCATTCTATTTCTTTAGTTAATAATCTTTTTATGTACGAGAAAAGCTGTAGACAACTCCTTGATTTAAAACTGAATAAGATATTAATATTTTGGATACCTTAGGATACTCCTGGCTATGATTATTTTTCCCTTGCAGATGTTAGTGCTAAATTGAATAGTGTGTGAGTGACTAATAGAATATCTTTAAAGAAAAGTGAAAGTGAAGTCGCTCAGTCGTGTCCGACTCTTTGCGACCCGTGGACTGTAGCCCACCAAGCTCCTCTGTCCATGGGATTCTCCAGGCAAGAATACTGGGGTGGGTTGCCATTTCCTTCTCCAAGGATCTTCCCAACCCAGGGGATCGAACCCAGGTCTCCCATATTGCAGGCAGACGCTTTAACCTCTGCACCACCAGGGAAGCCCTGAGTAGTAAATATCTGGATAAGCACAGAAGCTTCATATTTAGTTACAGAGTAGATTATGGATAAGATGAGTCTATTCTGAATCATTTATGATATAGTAAGAGACTAATTATCAAGTATTCAAATATTGTCAAAGTCTGTAGTTATAATATGCTATTAGATATAATTGTAACCAGAATTACTGTTTAAGCAGTAGAGGGAAAACCAAGTTTAGTTGGAAGAGAATATTTCAAAAGTGTCTGGAGAAGTTAAGATTAATAATACTTCTCCCGTAAACTCATTTTTAAGATTACTTAAATCTGAAGTAGCTGCTATAAGCACAACTTTGTACTATAATTTTTAAAATGTTACCTAGTAAGCATGTTTTGAATATATCTTAGATGGTATTTAGAAAAGTCCTGTTTAATAGAACTATCCTGAGTGCCACATACATGATTTAAAATTTTCTGGTAGTCACATTAAAAATACAATAAGGAATAGCTAAATTTTTAATAGTATATTTAATAAATGTTTACTTTAGCCCACTGTATCTAGAATTTTATTTCAGTATGTAGTCAAACTATTACAAATGAGTATTTCACGTTCTTTATTCCTTAGTAAGTTTTTGAGGCTTATAGATACTTAATTTACGCTGACAACACATCTCAATTCAAACTAGCAACTTTTTTTTAAGGGCTCAGTAGTCACATGTGGCTAATGGCTACTGTATTGGACAACACAGGTCTAAAAAATTGAAATACACAGGTAACCCATGTATAAATGAAACACATTTTGTCTTATGATTCTTATTATGTTTCTGTGTCTCCTTTTCTTTGCTTTCCTACAACCCTCTTTAGTATCACAGGACACCATCACCACTCTTCCTGCCCCCACACTTCAGTATCTGATTCGTGACTCCTGGTTTGGATGATCAGTGACATCTTTGTATAGTCTTGGCAAAGTGAATTCCCTAGGGCTTGATTTCAAGTAATTAAATACTGAAAGTGTGGTGATCCAAATCATTTACATGCACTACCTGAAAGACTTTTCTCTTATGTGTCTTAGGAAATAACGTTTGTGAGAGTCATATGTATATTTATCTTTTATATTAATCTTGCGTTTTATCTAAACTAGTATAGTAGATATTTTAATGTAGAATCATATAGTAAGAGTAGGTAAAAAGTTTGATTTTTGGCTTGGTGTGTGATGGTGGATTATCCTGCATTAATAAATTTCATCTGAAGTCTTGTGATGCTAGTTTGAAACTTGGTTTCAAATATATTTTATACAATCCTTTAGTTAGGCTAAAATTTAGTTTTACTGAGTTTTTTTATTTAACAGTGATATTGTATAGTTTGAATTTTGAAAATGTCATAGCTTACATAGGAAGTACTTTTTAAATTTCACTTTAGATGTTTTTTAAAATTTGAATTTCTGTTGCAGTTAGGCTTATTTTTTCTTCTTGAGGCTTTATTGTATCTCTCTATATTAATAATTTAACTGTATGCAGCTATATAATTATATCAACTGTATATAACTGTGTGTATGTATATATATATAAGTATATATATATATAAAAGAGCTGGTCTGACTTGGTGACCGAACAACAAATAGAAAAATATATGTGTGCATACCATGTAGCTAGATAAAGGATAATGAGAGATTTAATGATGAATGATGATAAATAAGAAAGCTGTCAGTATAGATGTCAGAAGAGGTTATCCAATGATCAGAGTAGGAGATGCCTTTGAAGCAAAGTTGAGATGATGAGGTGAGGCCAGGTAGAGAAGAGAAAAGCAGCTTTTACCATCAATCTGACTCGTTGTTTTTGACAGGTTTTTGTGCTTTTACACCTTCAAGATAGTCATCATGTTGGAATGTATTGTTAACTCTTGATCTTCCAATATCTGTTTGGTAGTTGTGAAAGATGTAAATATGTACTTGAAGGATGTTATCCAGATTCAGAAGTCGGCTCTTTGAATCAAAGTAATTAAAAGTTTACTGTAGGAAAAGGGCTGAAACTTTTATTAGACTATGTTTGGTTTTGATTCTCTTTACATATTTGGGAGAAAAATGTATTTAATCTGAGCAAAATCATTTACCAAGATCCTTATTTTAAAATGTACAGTCATTGTTTTTAATCATTTAGGCAGAGGTAAACAATGTAGTGATTTGATAGTATATGAAGTATAAATTAAGTGACTGGAGGAAAGACTACTTGTGAAACGAAAGTGTAAAAATTAAAATATTGTATCATTTTCTTTACAATTATAAGGCATTATTTTATGGTATTCTTAAAATATTTACTTTTTTGCCTCTTAACTAAGATGAATAATTTTGAATAGGGACTGTTAGGGAACAGTCATCTGAAAACCAATTCAATACGAAATATAAAAATTTTAAATTAATGGTATTTATTAAGCTCACATGGAAAAAAGATGCATTTTAAAAGTGGGAGAAGCTTTTTAAAGCAATATATGACAATGGTGTTCCTGAGCTATTTGGATAGAAACTGCACCTTTAAAAGCTAACCGTTTGGGGTACAAATTAAGATTACATAATTACAGTTTTCACTCATTTAACTCCAAAATATGTCTGCTATTAGATATTAATAAACCTTGATTAACCTTATTCAATTTCCCATGTTAGTACAAACGTTTTGATTTTCCTACCTTTGCTGTTGGTTTTCAAAAACAGCAACAAAGACTATATCCTTAAAGGTGTTTCTTTCTTTATTAGAGCACTTGCTTTCAAAGAGTGGCGGGGACTGCACTTTTATTCATCAGTTCATAGAATGCCAAAGTGAGTACAGAGTATTTTTCACATTGATTTTAATTAAGTCAGGTTCTAAATTGAAAAGTGAGAGGAAAAATGAAGATATCCAAGTGTGTTATGGTAGAAGTGCACAAAGGCCGTCTTCAGACAGCAGTGATTCTTTACATACTGTTTCTGTTTCTCTCTTGTGAGAAAAGTGTTTCTCTTACATTTGCTTTCATAGATGGAGCTGAGCATTTCATGTTCCTCACACACACACAAAAAAGATGGAAGTTTCAGGCTTTTTAATTAAAAATCATTGAGTAGCGAATAAAACAGAATGTCAAGGAACTAAATGTTTGGCTGCTTAAGAGACAATAATAACGTTCACCTGTTTTACTGAAGTTCTACTTCTATCACAGTTTCGGATTTTGAGTTCTTAGACAAATTTTTTAAGTGATTAAATGATGTCACAAAAATAGTGCTTTCGTTTGGGCATTAGGATAGCAAGAGCTTTCTAAGAGTAAAGTGGTAATAGATTGTCCTTCAGTGTGACACGTACTGCCTACCCTGAAGAAGTTGTACAAGGCTAGTTTTAATAATATTTTAAAGATAGACTGGTTGGCTTTTGAGGTGATCTATACCTCTGCTGAATTCTGAATAAAACAATTGTGAAATCCCTCTTACTTGAAAATCATGTGACTGTTTAAATCTGTAACAATCACAAAGTTGTCTTATTCTCTTAGTAACAACTAAAGGTCACTATGTGTAGTAAAAATTTATTGATGAAATTTATACTTTTCCCTATCAGGCACACACTTTGTCAGACTCTTTTTTTTCTTTCTGTTTGCTCTCTCTCTTTGAAAGGAGTGGTTTTCCAAATATTTCTGAATTCAGTTGATGGGTGTGCATGCATGTATGGTTACTCTCCCACCCTCTGTTCCCACATCACCAATCTGAAGAGCATTCGTGGATTGTAAGAGTCATACCTGGTAATTATAGGAGGCACAAATTCAACAGATCAAATATTACACTCCTTAGAGTTGCTTTAAGGAAACCTGAAATTTCATTGAATTGTTTTAGAAGAACTGCGTTTGTCCATTTTAGAGATGATAATATTGAATGTAAGCTTAATACTACTTTGAGCCAAATTTTTAATAAATATGATTTATATATTTCTTTGTTCTTTAACAGTTTTTTCATGAAGCGAAGATTAGTGCATCTTTTTGTTACCTTCTGATTACTAAATCTCACTTTTATAGGCAGTTGACACAAGGATTTGGGCAAAATAATTGGTACCCACTGAAACCAACTAAAAGTAGAATATATGATCTAAAATATAAATCTTTAGGAAGATTTTATACTTAATTTTGTTACATGTGACCATTTAAAAATATTTTTATTTTCAACTTTTGGGATTCATATTTGAACCTAAAGAAATAAGAGCAGAGAATTATCAAAATAATGTTTACTAAGCTACAGTTGGCAAAAATAATTTAAAGTATTATTATAAAATGTGTAAAATGTGTAGCTTTAGTTTTAACACAGAACAGTGTTCTTTTTAAATAAAGAAAAAGATGTTTGGATATTTTTTATTGAGTCATAGTAATGGAGATAAACATTCAGAGATTGAACAAAAGTTATATAAATTCTGGATTACAGCTATCCTTTCCTTGGGCATATCAGCCAATAAGGTTATGTTTACAAGGAGTATGTAATCGCATGGGAAAATGCTAAATGTGGTAGGTACATAGAGGGGAAAATGAAAATATAAAATCCTGTTTTTGTGGACAAAGAAAACCAAAGAACAGAAAAAATAAAATACAAGCACTCCTAGACATTTGAATCCACTGAGTTCTTAAGTATAAGATGTTTGGGTTGTTAGTTCAACTAGTTAGGGGTATAACTTGTTATCTGAATCCGTTTCACTTCTGAGTTTCCATGCCAGTAGCAAGAATTTGATTAATGAGGATGCCTGTTGTACCTCAAGTTTTCCAAATCTGTTTGGCTCCTTAAATTTGGATAGCTGGAGCTGGTGTAGTAAGGGTCACCTCTGGTTTGATTTGTTCTCATTTCCATTATGTTTTGACATTTTTATTGTTTGATGACAAGATGCCATTGTAGAAATTATTGTGCCATAGTAAGTATTATGGCAAGCAAAGCAAATTCAGCAAAAATCTTACTGAAGTGTACTTGTGAAACAATTTTGTATGATTTTTTTTACAAGCACACATAACCTTTTTTGCCATTATTTTCTTTAATAGGCATCTTGAACTGATTTATAGTCTTAAACAAGAAGCATTTATTCTGTGAGCAGTAATACTTTATATTCTTATTTCTAGTCTTTTAAAAAGTGAATATTAAGAACCTGGCTTTTATTATTTACTGTGCTTGTATCCTGTAAATTCACTTGATGTTTTAAAAATTAGAAAGCAAATAGTTTACTTTTGTAAGGGTTATCTTTCCTATTTTAAACATATTGACAAGTTTTTTTCAGTTTTTATGTATGACTCCATAAGAGAACAATTTGATTGTTGGTTCTCTCTGTTTATGAGGTGATTTTGAGGAAATTAAATGAGTCAAAACACACTTCAATTTGTTTTCCTTTTATGGTAAAACAGACTGTACTTTTAATTCTCTTGTAAGAGAAAAGCTTTTAATCTCCAGCACAGAGATCGGATTTTGAACAGATTTAAATATAACCTTTTGCATAATTCCAGAACTGTGAAGTAAAATTTCAGTATAAAAATACATCATATAAAATCGAGGATAAGTAAAGTTAGTAAAACTTGCTATTAAAGTTCTAGCAAAGTCTGTTCTTCAGAGATTCAGGCATGAAGTTTGGTTTAACCAGAACTCCACATTCCACGTTCCCTGCAAATTTTAGTCACTCGAGGTTTACCATATAAACTTGTATGAATACACTGAGACCTTTGTGTGCTTGCCAAACATGCTTTCTGGGTTAAAAATTGTGTTCTCTCTCAGTCTGTGTAATACACATCCTGTGAATTCTGCTGCTTGATTAACTTGTGTGCTTAGTGAAAGGATGAAAGATGAAAGGTAAGCTAAGGATGTAGAGACCTGCCACCAGTTGGTGGGCATGAAGTAAGAAACAGCCTTCTCTGGACTGCTGCCCCCCTCTTTGATTTCTCTTGCTACTGTTTGTCACAGCAGCTGGATGCTAGAGAAACTTTGCTGAGATCTGCTTTATGGAGACAAACTGCCCCTTCCCCACAAAGACATCTCCGTTTTGATGATGGAGTTAGAAGTCCCATGACATAAGCCTCATGTCTTTGTATTCTTATAGAATACTTTCTATATGACTTAGTTGTTTTTCTTTTTTCTTTCTTTTTTTTAATTTATTTTTTCGCCGTGCCTCTTGGCATGTGAGGTCTTAGTTCCCCAGGGAACCCCCTTAGTTCAACCAGGGATCAAACCTGCGACCCTTGCATTGGAAGCATGGTCTTACCACTATACTGAAAGGGAAGTCCCAATAGTTTTTACTATTATTAGGCAAAAGTCTTATTCTCTTAATATTTCATAGTTTATTTCTACTTGTTTATTTCCTAATTTTAAAAGTTTTTTTTTCCCTCCTTGCCTCCCATCCCATTTTGACATTGCCGTCACAATCTGTGTATCATTTTCTCCTTCCATCCTCCTTTCTCTTAGGGCTTTGCTTTGACTCAGAAATTGCCTTATTTGGAGTAACGCTTTGAATCTCTGATGCTCATGTGGTTGTTTACTTTTCATCACTCTATGATATCAGCTTCTTTGAACAATTTCAGGCTTATTCTGATTGCATATTGTACTTGAAACAGTTTTAAATTTTCATCTTTTAAACTGTTGTTTCTCTAAGCCAAAGCAGTTTATTTATGACAAAGAATAGAAAACACTTGGTATGGTTCCCTGCTCTTATTAGTTAATGTTCCCATTACAGGAAAGTCTTGAGTTTAAACTAGCTCATTTTTTATTTCTTTGTTCTCAGAGTAGTTGTTCAACTTAAGATATATTGGAAGGTTTTTATTTGTTGTTTACTTGTACCAACCATTTCCCCAGTCAGCTAGCTTTCCAATATTTCTGCCAGATTTTCTCTCAATATAACTGCACAGAAGATAGTCTTAAATTCATACTAGTAATGATTTGATACATAGACTGTTCCTTTAAAAAAAAAATCTGTTTCTGTATTCTTGAAATTGGTTCATTTAATTTTAAATCTATCCTTGAATTCCAATCTTGTTTCCTCTTTTTTTCTTTATTCTTAGGTTTTAAGACAAATAGCTTTTGGAACTGTTTTTATAGAAAGGCAGACTATCTTCTACAATAGTAATTTTATTTTGCTGCAGAAAGTAATAACCTTGTGAAAGTCTGTTATTAAAATTTGCAACCTCTCAGAATCAGTCTTTGCAGTAATAATAAAGCTTTCTTGCTGCTATTCTCTGAAAGGAAATAAATTGTCAGCTTGATGCTTAATGCTATTTGTTAATTTTTACTTTCTGTCTTTTATTTTTTAATAATACTTATTTATTTGGCTGCCTTGGGTCTTAGTTGTGGCGGGCAAGCTCAGTAGTTATTCCATGTGGTCTCTGGAGCACGTGGGTTTTTGTCGCTCCATGTGGGATCTTAATTCCCCGACCAGGGATCAAACACGAGTCCCATGTATTGCAAGGTGGATTCTTAACCATTGGACCACCAGAGAAGTCCCCTGGTTATATCTTGATGTTAACTCCAATCTCAGTTCCTAAGCTGTATTTCCCTTTAACGACCTTCTAGATAACTTTAGCTCATTTTTATTTGTGATATTTAGAGTTGGATCAAAGGAACATTTATGTGAATTCTGATTTGATCCCTCATTGGCAGTATGACTGTGGGTGGTATGATCTTTTCAAACCTCAGTTCCCTCTTTTATAAAATGGGATGGTAGTGCCTATTTCATAGGACTATGAGAAATGAGACCATATTTACTAAGTGCTCTAAGTAATGCCTGATATGCAGAAATACATGTTACCTAGAAGGTAAAAACTCTAGGGAGCATGAGGCAGGGTTTGGAAGATCATTGTCAATGGGAGCTTTCATGTTGAAAGCTTTTTTGTATTCCCATTTTCAAGATAGGGAAAGCTAATTGATGTAGCTTTATTGTTCCTGTTAACGTAATAGGTTTCTGACAGTCTAGCAGTGGTCTAACTTTTAAATTACCAGTATACATGCCATTTAAAAGATTTGGTCCAAGCACATTATTTTGATGCCCTAGTCATAACATTATTTTTTTATAATGAAACCTAACTTTGAGATTTAGAAATATTCTCCAGGCATTTATTCTTCTACTTTTCTGTTTAAGATCCCTAGGGAGCTGACACCCATATCTGATTGTCAGTGCTGTTTGAGTTTATCTTCTGCTTTCAATTGGTTGTAGCTGTCATGTGAGGAAAATGGTTCCTGAAGAACGAGGCACAGCTATGCTCCTGTTAAGCTTGTTTTGTTTGCATTGTTTCTCATTTTCATTCTGTGCCACATAGTGATATAGATACTATGTCATATATTTTTATCAGCCAAGAAATAAATTTGGTTCTGTTCTATTCAGTCTTCGACAATATTCGATGGTTTTTTACAATTCTATCATGTTTTCTGACTATACAAAGTGCTTTGGTGCTGGTTCTCAAATGTTGTCAAATTTATTAAAAGCATCAGTTCTACTTCTTGGTAGGTTCTCTGCAGAAAGGCATATGCATATGGATCAGGTACAGATGCAAGAATGTTCACAACAGCATTATACACAATAGTTCAGAATTGGGGGAAAAACCCTAAAGATTTTCAGTATTCAAATAGGTAAAAAAAAAAACACTGAGGAATATAGGATGAACAAAGTTCAAAAGCACTAAAATTATATTATTTAGTCACACATATTTGAGTAGTATGATTCTAAAGAAATGTGAGAAATTAGGTACCATAAAAGTTGGGATGGTGCTTACCTTTATGGGATTGGAAAAGCAAATGTGGAAGGCTTTGGGGTGGGGATTAGGTTCTGTTTCTTAATTTTGGCTGTAGTCATACAGATGTTTTCTCTTAACAAAAAAAAAAAAAAGACTTTATTAGCCTGTCCATTGTGTTTTATGCACCTTCCTGGATGCTATGTTTTATACTAAAGATGGTTTAAAATAGGGAAAAAATGAATAATTATCTCTCTAAAGTAACACTCAAAAAGAGGGAGTTTATTTTAAAAAAAGATCTTTATCTTTCAGTTGTGCCAAGGGAAGTAGTTCTTTCAAGACCTGCAATTATCATTACAAGGAAGTTCTGTTTTGCCTCTGAGGAGTCTCTGACTTCCAGTAATCCTAAAGAGTTGAGGTCTCCACCGCAAGTTTGAGAACTAGTACTCAGAAACCTTTTTGAAAACAATAATCTTTTCCTTAATATTTTAATTGCAGGACACTAATGATTCACTGGATTTGATCATATAATCTTAAATAATTTCAGTAGTGATAATAGCACAGATAATTATTATTTAGCACTTAATATTGTTACTGTTCAAAACTTTAAAAATGTATTTAATCCTTGGTTTTTTAGAATGAGGAAAGTATTCAAATAATTTTTTCAAGTTTGATCTCTTTAAACATAAACACCTAATTTATTCGTCTAGCAAGTATTATTAAGCCTCTTACTGTGTGTTTACCTGGCATTATTTTAGCTTTGTGGTGTATAGATATTCGATGGTTTTTTACAATTCTATCATGTTTTCTGACTATACAAAGTGCTTTGGTGCTGGTTCTCAAATGTTGTCAAATTTATTAAAAGCATCAGTTCTACTTCTTGGTAGGTTCTCTGCAGAAAGGCATATGCATATGGATCAGGTACAGATGCAAGAATGTTCACAACAGCATTATACACAATAGTTCAGAATTGGGGGAAAAACCCTAAAGATTTTCAGTATTCAAATAGGTAAAAAAAAAAACACTGAGGAATATAGGATGAACAAAGTTCAAAAGCACTAAAATTATATTATTTAGTCACACATATTTGAGTAGTATGATTCTAAAGAAATGTGAGAAATTAGGTACCATAAAAGTTGGGATGGTGCTTACCTTTATGGGATTGGAAAAGCAAATGTGGAAGGCTTTGGGGTGGGGATTAGGTTCTGTTTCTTAATTTTGGCTGTAGTCATACAGATGTTTTCTCTTAACAACAAAAAAAAAAGACTTTATTAGCCTGTCCATTGTGTTTTATGCACCTTCCTGGATGCTATGTTTTATACTAAAGATGGTTTAAAATAGGGAAAAAATGAATAATTATCTCTCTAAAGTAACACTCAAAAAGAGGGAGTTTATTTTAAAAAAAGATCTTTATCTTTCAGTTGTGCCAAGGGAAGTAGTTCTTTCAAGACCTGCAATTATCATTACAAGGAAGTTCTGTTTTGCCTCTGAGGAGTCTCTGACTTCCAGTAATCCTAAAGAGTTGAGGTCTCCACCGCAAGTTTGAGAACTAGTACTCAGAAACCTTTTTGAAAACAATAATCTTTTCCTTAATATTTTAATTGCAGGACACTAATGATTCACTGGATTTGATCATATAATCTTAAATAATTTCAGTAGTGATAATAGCACAGATAATTATTATTTAGCACTTAATATTGTTACTGTTCAAAACTTTAAAAATGTATTTAATCCTTGGTTTTTTAGAATGAGGAAAGTATTCAAATAATTTTTTCAAGTTTGATCTCTTTAAACATAAACACCTAATTTATTCGTCTAGCAAGTATTATTAAGCCTCTTACTGTGTGTTTACCTGGCATTATTTTAGCTTTGTGGTGTATAGAAATGAACAAGACACAGCTAGCTTTGCCTTAATGGAATGGTGGCTCAGAGGTTAAAGCGTCTGCCTCCAATGCGGGAGACCCGGGTTCGATCCCTGGGTCACGAAGATCCCCTGGAGAAGGAAATGGCAATCCACTCCAATATTCTTGCCTGGAGAATCCTGTGGACAGAGAAGCCTAGTAGGTTACAGTCCACGGGGTCGCAAAGAGTCGGACACGACTGAGTGACTTCACCTTCACCTTCACCTGAGAAAAAAATTAATAGACTAATAATATGTCAAGTAGTGATAAGCCCATTGAAGAAAAAAATGGAAGATTATAAGGCAGTGAAAGTGAAAGTCACTCAGTTGTGTCCACCTCTTTGCAACCCCACGGACTATACGGTCCATGGAATTCTCCAGGCCAGAATACTGGAGTGGATAGCCTTTCCCTTCTCCAGGGTATCTTCCCAACCCAAGAACTGAACCCAGGTCTTCCGCATTGCGGGCGGATTCTTTACCAGCTGAGCTACAAGGGAAGCCAAAGAATCCTGGAGTGGGTAGCCTGTCCCCTCTTCAGGATATCTTTCCGACCCAGGAATCAAACGAGGGTCTCCTGCATTGCAGAGATTCTTTACCAACTAAGCTATCAGGGTAGTTCAGTTCAGTCCAGTCACTTAGTTGTGTCCGATTCTTTGTGACCCTCATGGACTGCAGCATGCCAGGCTTCCCTGTCCATCACTTAAATCCCAGAGCTTACTCAAACTTATGTCCATTGAGTTGGTGATGCCATCCAACCATCTCATCCTCTGTCGTCGCCTTCTCCTCCCACCTTCAATCTTTCCTAGCATCAGGAACTTTTCAAATGAGTCAGTTCTTCGCATCACATGGTCTAAGTATTGACACTTTAGCATCAGTCCTTCCAATGAATATTCAGTACTGATTTCCTTTAGAATGGGCTGGTTGGATCTCCTTGCAGTCCAAGGGACTCTCAAGAGTCTTCTCCAACACCACAGTTCAAAAGCATCATTCTTCAGCGCTCAGCTTTCTTTATAGTCCAACTCTTACATCCATTCATAACTATTGGAAAAACCATAGCTTTGGCTAGACGGACCTTTGTTGGCAAAGTAATGTCTTTGCTTTTTAATATGCTGTCTAGGTTGGTCATAGCTTTTCTTCTAAGGAGCAAGCGTCTTTTAATTTCATGGCTGCAATCACCATCTGCAGTAATTTTGGAGCCCCCCAAAATAAAATCTGTTACTGTTTCCATTGTTTCCCCATCTATTTGCCATGAAATAATGGGACCGAATGTCATGATCTTAGTTTTCTGAATGTTGAGTTTTTTGTGTTTTTTTTTGAATGTTGAATTTTAAGCCAACTTTTTCACTCTCCTCTTTCACTTTCATCAAGAGGCTCTTTAGTTCTTCTTCATTTTTTTCCATAAGAGTGCTATCATCTGCATATCTGAGTTATTGATATTTCTCCTCGCAATCTTGATTCCAGCTTGTGCTTCATCCAGCCCAGTGTTTCTCATGATGTACTCTGCATATAAGTTAAATAAGCAGGGTGACAATATACAGCCTTGTAGATGTACTCCTTTCCCGATTTGGAACCAGTCTGTTGTTCCATGTCCAGTTCTAACTGTTGCTTCTTGACCTACATACTGATTTCTCAGGAGTCAGGTGAGGTGGTCTGTTATTCCCATCTCTTTAAGAATTTCTGCAATTTGTTGGGATTCACACAGTCAGAGACTTTAGCATAGTCAATAAAGCAGAAGTAGATGTTTTTCTGGAACTCTTGTACCTATCAGGGCAGCATGTGGGATTTGAACAGATTTGGGATTAAGCTGAGTGAGTTGTACATGTGTCTGGGGAAAGAGTGTGTGAGATGAAGAAAAACCACATGAAAACCCAAGGCAAGTCTAAAGGAGTTTTAAAACAATAAAACTGCCTTTAAGAAGTAAAAGGACAGAGAGTAAGTGTTTTAGGCTTTGCATGTTAAAGGATCTCTTTTATAAGTACCAACTCTGCCACTGTGGTAGAAACCAGCCATGGACAATATGTAAATAAAGGAACCTGACCGTGTTCCTATAAAACTTGGTTTACCAAGCAGGCAACAAGCTGAATTTGGCCCTGTAGGGCTGTAGTTGGCTTACAGACCTTGTAGATCCTGGTAGGAATTTAAGATTTTGTTTTAAGGATGATAGAGTTTTGAGCACTGTGAAGAAGGCTGAGCGCCAAAGAATTGATGCTTTTGAACTGTGGTGTTGGAGAAGACTCTTGAGAGTCCCTAGGACTGCAAGGAGATTCAACCAGTCCATCCTAAAGGAGATCAGTCCTGGGTGTTCTTTGGAAGTAATGATGCTAAAGCTGAAACTCCAGTACTTTGGCCACCTGATGCGAAGAGTTGACTCACTGGAAAAGACTCTGATGCTAGAAGGGATTGGGGGTAGGAGAAGAAGGGGACGACAGAGGATGAGATGGCTGGATGGCATCACTGACTCAATGGACTTGAGTCTGAGTGAACTTCGGGAGATGGTGATGGACAGGGAGGCCTGGCATGCTGCGATTCATGGGGTCACAAAGAGTTGGACACAACTGAGCAACTGAACTGAATGTGTGTTTATGATTTTTTGAAGAAGGTGGTACTTCAGTCTTCAACATCCTAGAGAAAGATGGAAGTGGCTTTTAGAACCTTTGTTTATTCTGTTTCATTATTTGCTATATTCATATAACAAGCATTTGTAGAACCTGTATTATGTGACACAGTTGTGTTGAGAAATTTATTAATAATACATTAAATATTAAATTATTAAATAATATTTAAAATTTAAATATTATTAAATTTAAAATAATATTAAATTATTTATTATTTATTATTATTAATAATACAATACCTTGCTGCTTTCACTAGACCTAAACAATTTATCTTGGTAATCCACAAAAAGTACCTGGCACTTTCTGATGTATAGTATTTGAAGTAATGAGTATATTCTTCAAAGAATTTATCATATGGTGGTAAAGATAGACATAAATAAATATATGCAGTAGCTTAATAGAGACACTAATGAAGAGCTATGGAATGGGAGAGGAGAGATACCAGATTCATCCCAAAGAAAGGAAGAGAAAACAAATTCAGTTTTGTGGGATGAGATAAACTCCTGTGAAATTTCTGGGTGAAGATGAGAAGTAGTTAGGCATCAGGGTTCTGGAATGTAAGAGAGCGAGAATGAGCCTAGGCATCAATATTTAGAAATTATTCAAGTGTCAGTTCAGTCACTCAGTTGTGTCCGGCTCTTTGCGACCCCTTGAATTACAGCATGCCAGGCCCCCCTGTCCATCACCAACTCCTGGAGTTCACCCAAACTCTTGTCCATCAAGTCAGTGATGCCATCCAGCCATCTCATCCTCTGTCGTCCCCTTCTCCTCCTGCCCCCAATCCCTCCCAGCATCAGAGTCTTTTCCAGTCAACTCTTTGATGCTAAATCTGAAACTCCAATATTTTGGCCACCTCCAGCTTTAGCATCATTCCTTCCAAAGAACACCCAGGACTGATCTCCTTTAGAATGGGCTGGTTGGATCTCCTTGCAGTCCAAGGGGCCCTCAGGAGTCCTCCAACACCACAGTTCAAAAGCATTAATTCTTCAGCACTCAGCTTTCTTCACAGTCCAACTCTCACATCCATACATGACTACTGGAAAAACCATAGCTTTGGCTAGATGGACCTTTGTTGACAAAGTAATGTCTCTGCTTTTTAATATACTATCTAGGTTGGTCATAACTTTCCTTCCAAGGAGTCAGCGTCTTTTAATTTCATGGCTGCAATCACCATCTGAAGTGATTTTGGAGCCCCAAAAAATAAAGTCTGATACTTTACAGTTTCCCCATCTATTTCCCATGAAGTGATGGGATTCAAGTGTCGCAGGTAGTTAATGCTATTAAAATTTTTTTGAGATCTCAGAGACTAATTTCTTGTTTCTTGCTTGATAGAACTATAAAAATTTGTACTCTGCTTTCCCCCAGTGCAGACAATGCTGCATTGGAAATCTTTGTACCAGCCTCTCTCTTTCCAGTGTGATGTGTAGGAGTGGTTGTGGCATCAGAGGGCCTACACTTTCAGCATTGGGATAGTTCCTGCCAAATTGCCCTCTAAACAAAATATTCATACTGATTTACACTTCCCCTGATAGGACAGAAGGCTACTCATTTACCCACCCCCTCTCAGTCAGTACTGAAATTCAGTATATTGCCAGCTTGATGGGCAAATAATGCCATGGTATTGTGTTACTGGGTAGACCATGGATTTCTCAGGTTTACTAGACATTTGCATTTCTTGGCTTGTGAGTTCTGTGTTCCTGGTCTTTGCCCTCCTTTCCCCTGTGTTATTTGACTTTCTGTTATTAGTTTTTGGAAGGTGTCATATCTTTGTTTGCCTTCTTCACAGGCCCTTTCCTCATTCCTTGCTTTGTTTTTTGCTATGACTGCCTTCTGACATACTGTTTATTTCTTTATTGCCTGCCCTCCCAGCACCATTAGAGTAAGAACCAGGAGGGCAGGGATTTTGTCATTTGTTCATTCTGTTTCCAACACCTGGGACAGTGCCTGGCACATAATAGGCACCCCCTAGTTAATGATTTGATGAATGAATGAAGTGATTAGTAACCTATATCTGTTATTTGTTTTTCAAATATTTTCCTATGTTTGCACTTCCTCTTTAGTTTTGTTTTTGGTGAGTTTGATCATGTAGAAAAATTTAACTTATATGAGATATGACATGCCTTTTGAAGTCTACAGTTTGCCTACCCCCTTTTTACCCCTTTGTTCCCTTCATTCACTTCTCCCACCTCCCACTCCCCACCTCTGGCAACCACCAGTCTGTTCTCTGTATCTATGAGCTTGTATATTTGTTTGTTTTAAATTGTACATGTGAGAGAGATCATTTGTCTTTCCGTGTATGACTTTGCTTAGCACTGTGTTAGCACTTAGTGTGCACTGAGCACTTAGTGTCAGCACTTAGCACTGTGCTCTTAAGGTCCATCCATGTTGTCACAAGTGGCAAGACTTCATTCTCTTTTATGGCTGAATGATACTCCATTATATATATACATGTCCATTCATCTGTTGGTACCTTTATCTTGGCTGTTGTAAACAATGCTACAGTGAATGAGGGTGTGCATTATTGTTCTTCCAGTTAGTGTTTTTGTTTTCTTCAAGTAAATACCTAGAAGTAGAATTGCTAGTAGTAGTTCTGTTTTAAATATTTTGAAGAATCTCCATACTGTTTTTCATAGTGGCTACATCAGTGTACATTTCCACCAACAATGTGCAAGGGTTCCCTTTTCTCCACATTCTTGTTATTTCTTGTCTTTTTGCTAATAGCCATTTTAACAGATGTGAAATATCATCGTATGGGTTTGGTTTGCATTTCCCTGATGATTAGTGATATTGAGCATCTTTCCGTGTGCCTATTGCATTGCCTTTTGCTAAGTTGTGTCCAACTCTTGTGACCCCATGGACTGTAGCTGGCCAGGCTCCTCTGTCCATGGGATTCTCCAGGCAAGAGTATTGGAGTGGGTTGCCATCTCCTTCTCCAGGGATCTTGCTAACCCAGGAATTGAACCTGGGTCTCCTGCATTGCAGGCAGATTCTTTACCAACTGAGCTATAAGGGAAGACCTCATATGCCTATAGGCCATCTGTATATCTTCTTTGGAAAAATCTCTGTTCAAATATTCTGCGCATTTTTTAATGAAATTATTTTTTGCTTTTTGACTTGTTCATACATATTTAGATCATAATCAGAAGAAAAGAAAGTCAATGAAAGCCTGAGAAAAAAGGAATGAGCAAGCACGTACAAGAAGTAGGAATGAGTTGTATCCTAGAAGCCAAATGAAAAGAGTTTTAAAAAGGAGGCAGTAAACTTTTGATAAAGTATGATGAATGGGTCCATTCACAGTAAAAGATAAAAGACATAAAACACAAGAACAGAGAGAATGAGAGAAGAAACTTACTTTAGAAACATAAAACAGACAGTAGAGTTAGAGACTTTGAGGTTAGAGATTTTAGAGGATGGAAAGAAAATTCTTAATGGGTATGCAGTTTTATTTTGCGTGATAAAAGTATTTTGGAACTAGATGAAACTGGTGGTTCCATATTATAGTGAATATACTAAATGCCACTTTATTGTTCACTTTAAAATTAATACACTATGTGAATTTAATCCCAGTTTTTTTTTTAGAAAAGACCATATACTGAGGTACATGAAATTTAAGAACACCAGGGATAAAGAAAAGATTATGAAAATTGCCAGGGAGAAACAAAGGATCTCATACTGTATTATTAATCATAATAAATAATAGTATAGTGATAAATAAACCCTGAAATCATAACAGCTTAATTCAACCATTTACTTTTTTTTTTTTTTTTTTTGCTGTGTCACAGGCTTGTGGGATCTTAGTTCCCCAACCAGGAACTGAACCCAGGGCATGGCAGTGACAGCACAGAATCCTAACCTCTAGGCCACCAAAGTGAAAGTAAAAAGTGTTAGTTGTTCAGTCATATCCAAGTCTTTGCGACCCCAGGGATGATAGCCCACCAGGCTTCTCTGTCCATGGAATTCTCCAGGCAAGAATACTGGAGTGGGTTGCCATTCTCTTCTCCAGGGGTCTTTCCCACCCAGGAATCGAACCCAGTCTTGTGCAGTGCAGGCAAATTTTTTACCATTTGAGCCACCCAGGAAGCCCACTGGGCCACCAGGGACCTCACAAATAGTTCCTTTTCATTTATGCTACGTGTCCATGTAAGGGAGAATGTTCTGTTCCATGTTGTTACTCAGAAATGGAGATTAGTCTGAACACTTTGTTCCTAGAGTGGGAAAGGAACAAGTGCAGAAAAGTCCTGCTCTCTTTTACATGCTTCCGCTCTGGCTAGAGCCAGTCACATGGACCTTCTTCAGATAGGGACTTGCAGTGTGCAGTCTTCTCAGGTGCCCAGAAAGGCTAGGCAAACCAGGCACTGCTGAGCACAAGAAGTCTCTACCACGCATACTGAGGACCAAGGGTCTGACCGGCAGTAGACCTACCTTCCAATCTGAAGCTAGAGGACAGTGAAACGATTTTTTAAAAAATTCTGAATGACAGTTTTTCCTGTGAAGTTATGTATCTGTCAAACCATCAGTCAAATGTGAACACAGAACAGTAGCATTTTCAAAGGAGCAGAGTTACAAAGCTTTTACCTTCTGTCCATCTCTTATCCAGAAATTATCAGAGGCTATGTTACACTAAAATAAGAGAACAAAATAGGAAGAGGAGGACTTTGCTGGTGGCAGAGTGGAAAAGAATCTGCCTGTCAGTGCAGGGGACATGGGTTCAATCCCTGGTCTGAGAAGATGCCACATGCTGTGAAGCAACTCAGGCCATGTGCCACAACTACTGAGCCCGAGTGCTGCACCTCCTGAAGCCTGTGTGCCTCCAGCCCACGTTCCACAAGAGAAGCCACCGCAGTGAGAAGCCCACGCCCCGCCACTGGAGAGTAGCCCCCACTCCCTGCGACTAGAGAAAGCCTGCACACAGTAACAAAAGACCCAGTGCAACCAAAAACAAATAATTAAAACCAATATTTGGAATCTGGGAGCAAGGAATTCTGCACAGGATATAGCTCAGACTGGACCAGGAAGGTGAAAGGACTAGGGGAAGGGAGAAACAAGAACAGATGATAGATTGCCTGGTATGTTTGATGATATTGAGAGTTTTAGGGTTCTGTAAGAACTTGGGCTGTGTTTGAGATATATTTTTTAAAATTAGCAAAACAAAAGACATTATAAGTTCTAGAAACACTAAATGTTGTATAAGAAGAAAAATATAATTACGGTATATAACTCAGATGCAAATAATAGTCATAATATAAATTCTGATTGCAGATGGACAAAATGTAACTCTTATTGAGAATATTAGAATATGAGAGCTTACTCGTCTGTAAGAGATTATCAGTAAATAAGGCCTAAAATGGGAAAGTTAAGAAATAGCAATATATTACTTAGAAATGTGAATGTAAATACCAGAAGAAATGACTGAAAGTTAAAAGTTGTTGTCTGTGGGAAGTGATTTTTCAGGAATGGAATGGGGTAAAACAGAGGCTGAATAAAACATCTTACATTATATATCTTGTAAGATTAATGCCTTTTGAAATTATCTAAATTTATGACTTTGTCTTTTCTTTTTATCAAGGAGGTAGGAGCAAACAGTGCCACATGCCACACAGAGCCTATATGAAATGAAAATTATAAGTGATCTCAGAGCTGTTTCAGTAGTTGAGTGATGGGTATAGACCAGCTTGCAGTGGGTTGAAGGGTAGAAGAATAGAGAAATTATTTCAGATATTGCAAAAGTGTAAATTGGAGGAGACCAAGTGACATACATCCTCAGATAATGGGATATACAGAATTAGATATATTATCCTCCTGACAGGAAAGGTAGAATATGAAAATCCAATTTTAAATAAATGATAAAGAAACCACACTATACAGAGAATGAATGCCCCATAAAAATTTATTTATTTAAATAATTTGCTCTTCTAAAATGATTCATTTTACTGAAACATGTCATACAGACATCTCTGCTAAATTTTATCAATAGGGAAAAGTAACCTGTTGGTATGATTTGTATTCTTTATCTAAATGAAATACCTTCCTAGAATTCCTTTATTTCAGGTTAATAGTGTTGACTTAAAGAGTGTTGCTTTGTTTTTTCTGAGTCTTTTAAAAAGTGCAAGGCTACTACAATAAGGTGAAAAAAAAAGATTTTTAATAATAAAATAAGGGGAAAATTAATGAAAACTGAAGGCAGATTGTTTCCCTACTCTCGGGTTTCTGCATTAACCTGATTCCTCTAGTATAGTTCAAGTTCTCTTAGTTCCCCCTTCCAGGTTCAAGTTTTTGTTCAAGCCTAGTCATGGGAGTAATGCTATCATCTTTAAATTTGGTCATGGAATGTGTTACACTGCCCTGCTCAGGGAAGTGCTTGCTGCTCAGTTTGGGCTTGGATAGTAACGTTTATTTTCTTTGGCAGAGAAGCTGATCGTCGAGGGGCACCTAACCAAAGTAGTAGAAGAGACAAAGCTTTCAAAAGGTTCGTTTTCTGTGGGGTTTCTGAGACATTTTTCTGTGGGTTTTGACAACTCTTGGATAATGAAGGTTAGTGTACATTTCCAAGGTCATAGCACTTTATCCATCAATTTATGTCTTATAGCTCACAATCCAGTAACAGTATCAGATAATAATATAAAACAGTTGGAGTTCTGTCTTAAGAAGAATATGTTCATTGGAAGGTTTCTTTTTAAATGGGTATATATGTGCGGGGTATTTTTTAATGCTTGGAATAGGTTTCGTTAGCTACTAAAAATTTGTTGTGATCTCTGTCTCACTTCCAGCATTATTTTCAGCTTTGATCTAAAATTTTTAATCAAATAGAGTGTAAATCTTGTTTGAAACATGAAAAATGTTTTCTGTTCCCTTTTTCTAGTTATTGTACATTTAATATTTGTTATGATATTTAATATTATCTTAATTGCTGGCATCTCAGTTTGGTTTAAACAAAAGTGATTATGTAGAACCTTATATTTTGTGATGAATAGTCCTATAATTGCTTGAAGTAATTTATTCTGTTAATTATTTTCTATGTAAAAATCGTCAGACCTTAGAAAAGAAAAGTAAGTTTTAAAGCATCATGTTGTCAAGTGACTTTTATGTGTAGGGAAATTGGGCAAATAAATTTAGTGGAATATGTTCATTACTCCTTCTAGGACTTTTATCAGGAGAACATGTCAGTATAAAATTTAAAACTAAATTCAAAATCATTTGGGTCAGTTAAAACAATGAATAATAAAGTTTGCTGTAATCAGTTTCATTAATTCTGTTTTATGACAGTAACTGGATCCATTTGGCTTTTAAAAATATTTAAAAGGATAATGTTATCCCAACTATCTGGTGGCTTCCATTTGGAATTTTGTGCATGGCACATGCCATATTTGGGGAAAGAATGCATAAAATATGCATCACTAATATTGTTCTGGCAAACAGGCATTGAGTTTCAGAACAGTGAACTATTTTTAGTACGTATGGCAATTTATTTCATCTTATTAAAGTGAGATGAGAACAGATTTTAAAATAGCTTTTACTTCACCAACTAAATACCTATTCAGATTAGTTGGTTAAATAGCCAACACTTTGATGTAATGTAGCCTTAAAAAAATTAGTGCTGCTTTTAATTAAAGTGTCTTGCTACCTTTGTGCTTCTATTTAATGCATTATGAATTAGAATTTATTTCCTTGAAATTACATGATGTCATTATTGAAAAAGAAAATGTTATGATTTCCTTTTGAAATCTGGCTATAAAATATGTATTGAAAACTTTAAAAAGCATGCTTAACAATTTACTAGCAGTTTCACTTCTGAGTTTTTATCTTGAAAAGGAACAAATTGGGCAGATGTACAAGGACGTTTGTATTGTTTAAAAGCAAAAAGAAAACATAAATATCCAGTAATAAGGACATTTATTAAATAAATTATAACAAGTGTGTCCATGCAAGTGAATAGAATACATCCTTTAAGAATGGTAATACAGAAAGTTCCCTGGCAGCCCAGTAGTAAGGACTCAGTACTTTCACTGCCAGGGTCTGGGTTCAGTCCTTGCTTGGGGAACTAAGATTCTGCAAAGCCTAGTGGCACAACCAGAAAAAAAAACAGGGAAAGAATGAATGCTAATACAGATATAAGTTTTATATACCCAGAGATTTTTCTGTCAGCTGTCAGCATTTTACTGGCACTAACCACAGTTGGCGTGCAGAGGTATATTAATCCCTGTAGCAAACTAACATGGCTGAAATAAATTACATTTAAATGCTTTATATCTAGCTATAAAGTGTTTTCTTTTAGATTTGGCTGGATTATTTTATTTTTTAAATACTTTCACTGGTGATGTTTTTAATAGAATTTTCTGCATTGAAAAATATCAGTTGCTAGAAATTGCCAGTTGCTAGTTGTTACAAGTCTTGGTGGTATTAATGTTTCCTTCAGGTATTTCACGTAATGCAAAATGCAATTGTAGGTTGCCCATGCCTTCTATTTAAGTCCTCACTCAACTTGCAGTCATTTTATGTTTATGGTAGATTTGTCATGAAATTAAAAGACGCTTACTCCTTGGAAGGAAAGTTATGACCAACCTAGACAGCACATTCAAAAGCAGACATTACTTTGCCAACAAAGGTCCGTCTAGTCAAGGCTATGGTTTTTCCAATAGTCATGTATGGATGTGAGTTGGACTGTGAAGAAAGCTGAGTGCCAAAGAATTGATGCTTTTGAACTGTGGTGTTGGAGAACACTCTTGAGAGTCCCTTGGACTGCAAGGAGATCCAACCAGTCCATTCTAAAAGAGATCAGTCCCGGGTGTTCTTCAGAAGGAATGATGCTAAAGCTGAAACTCCAGTACTTTGGCCACCTGATGCGAAGAGTTGACTCATTGGAAAAGACTCTGATGCTGGGAGGGATTGGGGGCAGGAGGAGAAGGGGACGACAGAGGATGAGATGGCTGGATGGCATCACGGACTCGATGGATGTGAATTTGAGTGAACTCTGACAGTTGGTGATGGACAGGGAGGCCTGGTGTGCTGCGATTCATGGGGTCGCAAAGAGTTGGACATGACAGCGACTGAACTGAACTGAACTGAAAGATGGCAGTAGAAAAAAAAACAAAACAAGAATTTGTCAAACAGCGGCTTTTAATTTCTAGTTCTACCAGCCACTGGCTTTGTGCCCTTAGGCAGTTTACTTTAGTACTTTAAACTTCAGTTTCCTCATTTATAAAATGGGATCAACAGTATATAACTTACAGAGTCTTGTGGAAGTTTAATGATGTACTGTTTATAAAGCAGGAAGCTCCTTTCTGTTAGCAAATATTAGTTCTTCTGCTCTCCCCCTTTGATTCTTGATCTTGCTTTCTTTACAAATAATGGTTCCAGTGGTATAAGAACTGGCCTATGTTTGTTTTGCCAATCCATTTTTATGTCTGCTTGAAGATATAGTGAAAGCAGTCATTTTATTGTAGACTTGCCAGTTGGGGAGTAGTTTGGTACTGATGTTGGTAGCTTTCCGTTTACCCCTCTTATATATACTATTGCTGTGCATTTTAATAAGTAAGTACTGCAGAAAAAATCAACTGGTGCTGTGGTTCATGGGGTCGCAAAGAGTCAGACACAACTGAGCAACTGAACTGAACTGAACTGAATGAATTTTAATGCAGGGAAGTTGGGTGCTCCTTCATAGCTGAAGAGTAGAGGTTTTAAATAGTAGAGACTCTTGTCACTCATTTGTTGTGTCCTGTTCATCTTGAATAGATTTGNGTTCATGGGGTCGCAAAGAGTCAGACACAACTGAGCAACTGAACTGAACTGAACTGAATGAATTTTAATGCAGGGAAGTTGGGTGCTCCTTCATAGCTGAAGAGTAGAGGTTTTAAATAGTAGAGACTCTTGTCACTCATTTGTTGTGTCCTGTTCATCTTGAATAGATTTGATTTGCCTCCATATAATAACTGCAGTGTCAAGACACAACAAGGATGCCACATGATTTGACTTGAAGTAAACTGTGTCTTTAATGATCTCTTTTGGGAGCACCTCCTACATACTGTACATTGTTTGAACTGAGGATATAGCAGTTAACAAAACAGATAAAGATTCCTGCACTCATGGAGCTTATATTCTACTAAGATCTTAATGGAAACCTCTAAGGCAATTTTACCTTCCTAGCTACTGTTCCAAATAGGAAATAAAAGTTGCTTGTAAGCCAGAAGAATATGTCTGAAAATACGTTCCTCTTGGTTTACCTTGGTACCTTGATCATAAAATTGCCAAGAATATTAAAATTAGAAGTCTTTTTGTCTTTTCCATTCTGTTCCCACAGAATGGTCTCTTTTCTTTCTATATATTGATAAGATGTATTCACCTCCCTTATTTGAGACTGTAACTTTGTGATCAAAACTAGTACATTCAGAAATGTCTAACTAGAACACACTGTGAATGCACACTAGAGGTCTCAGATTAGATTCCCATGGGCCTCAGCGATTAGTGACTTCATGTCTAATCCAAGCTCATTGTCTCTTAGCAGTTGGTCTTTGGTTAGAAACGGCAGTGAGAAAAGATGCAAAAGGCTTCTTATAATCCATCACTCATTACACAAGTTAAGCCACAAATTTAGGCTATTCTTACATGGAATAGCCATAATATGTTATATTTCAATATTGTATTAATTATTTTGACAGTGATAGTTTCAGATATGTTTCTGACTATTCAGATGAAAAATATCTCTTGATTTAGTTGATTATGAAAACAATATATGTTCACTCTAATTTTTCACACAGTTTATGACAGTGTGAAGTTAGAAAGTAAATGTGCGTTCCTACCTTCAGAAATGACCTTTGGTATCTCTGTGGTAGATCCTTCTAGACTTGAATAAATATAAAACAAAAAAATCATAGTTAAATGTTCAGCTTTTTTCAGTAATAACAGACTTTACTTTTACTTACTAGTAATGAATCTATCTTGAACATTTTCCATTCGGTAATGAACAAAGCTGCAGTGAACATCCTTATGGATATATACTATATGTTGCCTATTATCTCCTTAGGAAAAAGTACTAGAAATGGATATGCACATTTATGTCTTTGATATAGATTACCAAAAACAGTATAGTCAAGTGGATAATATTGTAAAGAGTAATTATATATCTACTGAATTTATAATCTCATTGAGGAAATAAGATATATGTACATACAGAGAATGCTATAAAACAGAACATGTTAATGATAAAAACATGTCCCAGAGAAGATAAAATTAAAAAGGAGCAACATGCTGGAGAAATGAAGACTTCCTTAGAAGTGATGGGCTTAAGTTATATCTTAGTATAGATTGAATAGGCCAAATAGTGAGAATGATCCTTGCTGCTGCTGCTGCTGCTAAGTCACTTCAGTTGTGTCGGACTCTGTGCGACCCCGTAGACGGCAGGCAGCCCACCAGGCTCCCCCATCCCTGGGATTCTCTAGGCAAGAATACTGGAGTGGGTTGCCATGAGAATGCTCCTTAAGTTTAAGGAAATATCAATTTAAGCAAAGAATTTAAGGCTTATGGTTCAGGTACTGTTGCATTTTCTTTAGATATAAAAGGCTGTTAATGTTCTTTTTTTCAGTGTTACTTTTAATTTTAAAAAATGGTAATTTTTTAAAGAGTTTTTGTTATGAGTATAAATATTACTAAGGCAACCTGACTAGTGTTTTTATATAATAGAATCATTTTCTTTCCTCATCTTCATACAATGTCCACATTGTCCTGGAAATTTTTGCTGTATTTGTTGCAGTTCTCTGAATACTTTAGCAAAGCTTGCTTCATTTTTGTTTCCAGTTGGCCAGTGGACAGCCTTGAACAAAAGCCCCAGCCCTCTGCACAGCAGTCATGATCCACATTATAATTTAATCTGAGCTCCGTGTAATAAGCAGCATTCCATTTGGGACTAGAGTGGTGAAGAAGTAAGAGCTTCAGTGACCTCAGTTAATTTTAAAAGTATTTTGCATACCAGTAGATTTAGAGCACGTATAGCCTGAAGCAGTTTTACTGATACAAGATTTTTAATTGTAACATGATTCTACTTTTTTTTTTTTTTTCCTACTTGTTAGAAAACCAGGCAAGAGCGAAGGAATCCGACTTGTCAGATACTCTGAGTCCAAGCAAGGAGAAAAGTAGCGACGACACTACAGGTGAGTTTTAACCTAAGGTTTGTAACTCTGCAGATGTTATTGTTAGTTATCGTTGCCTACTAAGCAGTTTAGGTATGCAGGTTGGTGTGGGTGGAGATTTCAAAATTTGTATTTGGTGGGGAAAAGCAGTGCTTCTGTTTATCAAATGATTCCCTTGATAATTTGGATAAATTTTAAAACTACTTACAATGATCCAAATATAATAGCTGTATAAGTTTCACTTACTTATTTTGAAAAGGACAGCTTGCTGATAGAGTTTACTGTATAATTCTCTTTTTTCCCCCTCTGTAGACGCCCAAATGGATGATCAAGACCTAAATGAACCCCTTGCTAAAGTGTCCCTATTAAAAGGTACTCTAACATGTTTTTATGACATTTAAACCAGGGCATTGGATTCACCCTTGCCACAAATTCAGTTCCAAGTATTACATGATGTTTTAAGTTTTAGTTAGAGTAAGATAGCTTGTCTACAGTAGCAGAAACTAAAATTTTAAATGTTGATGTTGGTGCTTAAGTACTTTTAAGAAAAATGTTTAAATTGTAAAATAATTTGTGTCAATCAAAGTTATTTGTAGGGCAAAGCAGTAAGTGGTAGAATGTGAAATACAGCTGTGGGTTTTTTGTGTTTACCTGGATGTCTCTGACAGGAACTCTATCATTTTTAATGTAAATTAGAAAAAGTTAAAAATATTAACTTTCTTGAAAGAACTACCTATTTAAGTGCCTTAGGGTGTCTTTTTGATAAATCTGTGATTGCCAGCATTTAGTCTCTTTTATAATTGCTTTATTGTACACAAGAAAAGTTGACATATAAGTCCAGCTCAGTATGTTAAGCATTTTAGTAGCAATGGACCAATACCAGGCAAGTCTCAGAAATCAGCAGTAAAAGCAGCCTGTGGAGGTTTCTTTGTATAGAAATGCCTTTGCATTTGGCTGGGCTCTTAAGGGATCGCCCAATTCAGACCCTAGGCTTTGGATTATATAAAGAGAGCCTATATAAAGGGAGCCTATATAAAGGGAGCCTTGGGCTTCCCAGGTGGCACAGTGGTAAAGAATATATCTGCCAAAAAATAAAAAATAAAATAAGATTTAAAAAAATTTAAAAACAACAACAAAGAATACACCTGCCAGTACAGAAACTGCAAGGGATGTGAGTTCAATCCTTGGATCAGGAAGATCCCTCAGAGGAGGAAATGACAACCCAGTCCAGTATTCTTGCCTGAAAAATTCTGTGGACAGAGGAGCCTGGTGGTTTGCAGTCCATGGGGTCATGAAGAGTTGAACACGACTGAGTGACTGGATGCATGCATGCGCATACATGCTTTCACATACACACAAACACACACTCACACGGAAGCCTTGATTTCACTCTGCATGATCATGCTGCTCTCCTAGCTACATAACAATTAGAATTGGAAGTGATTAGCAAAGAGGTTACCCAGATTCTCTTAGAATTCCTTGGTCTGGGCATCATGGCCTTCTCTTTTCTTCTCTCATGGATCCTGAAGCTGACATAGCTGTTTTGAGCCACCTTTGATTGAATTCCCTTACCAGGAGAAGTCTGAAGATTACTAGTCCAGGGAACCAGTTGCTGCTCTGCGTTTAAGTATGATCATAGTTTCCAATATTCTTCCTGATCTATACTCTTCTCAGATGACCTCTAGTGTTTGAGACGTGGCTTTTCTTTTTCTTTTTTTTTTTTTTTTTTTGAGGAAAAAAGCAAACAGAAGTTTAAAATTAGGAAAGTGACAGATCTAGCCAAACCTTGAGAGTTGTAAACAGTAGCCCCTTTATTTTATTCAGTGAAACCCTATGCCTGGCTTCGTGAACCATTATCTTCAAATTTCATTATTTCCTTTTTAAAAAAGCAATCTTTATTTAGAATTATAATACGCTATCTGTCATGTTAGTCATCTAGGATTAGGAAAGGCATCTAAAGTAGATTAAGCAGTCATCATGAGCTGTAAATGAAATGATGAAACAGTAGTAATTTTCCTTGAAATATTATTTTCAGTCAACATATGTCACTTTTGAAAGAGAAATACAGCTGTGGCTTGATCCACAGGTTTTTATGTACTTGAAATCATTTCCTTTAAAAAGGTAAAAAGAAAACTGGAATTCAGACCAAGTAGTATCTAAAGCAGTTTTACTTCCTTTAGGGAACCATGCCAGAGACCTCAGTGGTTTCAAAGTCTGATAAGACTGTCCTTGGCATTTGAGGAGTTTCTAATCAAACTGGCAACAGAAGAGGTATAGATGATAAGCTGTTTTTCGTGGTTGTTGCCATTAGGAGTCAAAGAAAGGCAAAAGAATGTCCAGATTATATATTTGTTTCTTTTTGTTTATCTTAGAAGATGGGGAAGAAAGGCATTTCATGGAAGAGGTATCATTGCAACGACTCTGAAAGTGTCATACCACAAAAAAGCTGCACTTGAATCTAGTCAAGATTCTAGATTCAACTGCCAGCTTGCAGGACGTATAAAGAACAAGGGACAGAGTGTAACTGATGTGGTAGACAGTGTGATGTTTCTGGTTTGGCACATGTTGAACAGTAAGGGTTTTTATAGGTCCTGGTTTGCCTGAAACCATTTATCCCTATTGTCCCAGCATACTTATTAAAATCTTATCCTTTCACGTTCACATGTGCCCCCAGTTTTGTATTGTCACCCTTGGAACCAGAAGCAGTTGGAGTGTAAGGCAGAAACTAGGACCAGAAAGCCATTTTCACTCAATTCTGTGACATTTATTGAACCAGGAGATACAGAGATAAGACACATGAGAAGGCTGCAGTCTTATGGGAGAAGGAGACATTTTTATAGAGTCATAAGTGTTTTAGTAAGTGTGGTAGAAACTGGAGAGTCCAGCTAATTTCCTGGCTAGGGGCAGAGACAGGGGGGAGCATTAGTCAGGATGGGCCAAATGAGTTGCTTAAAGGTAAGTAAGAGTACCCAAGCGTGAAAGGGAAGCATACATTTCTTTAAAATAGTGCTGACATTTACAAATAGGACTGTTTAATATAGCAGCAACATTTACCAGTGGGAAAGTGTGGTACAGCACAGGCTGTGTTGCGCAGATGTGGAGAAGGAGAAGACTGGGCCAGAAAGAAATGTTTGGGAATTCTCTGCATAGGGATGGACTGTGATAGCAAGGGAAGTTTACAGAGAAAGTAGAGCAATGGGAAAATCAGTGGAGCCAACAAAAGATCCAGTTGTCAAGAAGGGAGCCAGCTGGTCAGAAGGACTAGCAAAGTAAGAGGCTGCTCTTTGGTCCCCTAATCTACGACAGAGGAGGCAAGAATATACACTAGGGAAAAGACAGCTTCTTCAGTAACTAGAGCTGGGGAAACTGCGCAGCTACCCAGAAAAGAATGAAATTAGAACACTCCCTAATACCATATACAAAAATAAACTCAAAATGGATTAATGGCCTTAATGTAGGGCCAGACACTGTAAAACTCTTAGAGGAAAACATAGGCAGGACACTGACATAAACCAGCAATATCTTTTTTGATCTACCTCCTGGAGTAATAAAAGTAAAAATAAAAACAAATGAGACCTAATTAAACTTAAAAGTTTTTGCACTGTAAAGGAAACCATAAACATGACAAAAAGACAACCCTCACAGTGGGAAAAAATAGTTTCCCACTGACAAGGGGTTAATCTCCAAAATATACAAACAGCTTATACAGCTCAATATCAAAAATAAATAATTTAAAAATGAGCAGAAAACCTAAATAGAAATTTCTCCAAAGCAGACATCCAGGTGGCCAGCAAACACATAAAGATGCTCAACATCACTAACTGTTAGAGAAATGTAAAATCAAAACTACAGTGAGGTATCTGTCACCTCCCACAGTCAGAATGGCCATTATTTAAAAATCTACAAACAGTAAATGCTGGAGAGGGTATGGAGAAAAGGGAACCCTCTTACATTTTTGGTGGGAATGTGAATTGATACAGCCACTATGGAGAACAGTGTGTGTGTGTGTGTGGTTAGGCACTAAGTCATGTCCGACTCCGTGACCCTATGGATTGTTGCCCATCAGGTTCCTCTGCCTGCCTGTTGTGAATAGGGCTGCAGTGAACAGTGAGGTGCATATATCTTTTTGAATTATGAATCTCCATTTTTAGTTTTTTAAGGAGAATGGTATAGTGTTCCTTAAAAAACTAAAACCAGAACTACCATATGACCCAGCAGTCCCACTCCAGGTCATATCCCTGGAGAAAACCATTATTCAAAAAGATACATGCACCCCAGTGTTCATTGTAGCACTGTTTACAATAGCCAAGACATGGAAGCAAGCTAAATGTTCATCAGCAGAAGAATGAATGAAGAAGACGTGGTACATATGTACAATAGAATATTAGTCATAAAAAAAGAGTGAAATAATGCCATTTGCAGCAACGTGAATGGGCCTAGAGATTATTATTTTAAGCAAAGTAAGTCAGAAAGACTAATACCATATCACTTATATGTGGAATCTAAAATACAACACAAATGAACATATCTATGAAACAGAAACAGACTCACATAGAGAAGAGACTTGTAGTTACCAAGGGGAAGGTCGAGTGGGGAATGTAAGGATCAAGGATTTGGGATTAATCAATGCAATCTATTATATATAGGATGGATAAATAACAGTGTCCTGCTGGGTAGCACAGGGAACTATAATCGATATCCAGTGATAAACCATAATGGAAAAAATAGGAAAAAGAATATTTGTATAACTGAGTCACTTTGATGTACACAGAAATTAACACAACATTGTAAATGAACTTTAAAAAAAAAGATAAAGGCATCATGATGCTTCCTACTTTAATACTCCTAAAAAATAAGGATGTTATCCTGTATAATGAGAAATCCAGAAGTAGGCAGCTAGAACCTGGGCAGACTTCCGTGTATGATGCTGAAAGGGAAATTTTGTAGTTTCTATGATAATGCACCTGCCACTGGAAAAAAATCTCTCTCTTGCTTTTCCTCCACCCTTACCATGACTTTTCAAAGGAAGAATTGATAGACTGGCTAAAGTAGATGAACCTAGAGTTAGAATTTTTGACAGAGAGAAGTAAGATATGAGGATGGAAACACATGTTTATAATATCTGAGACCTACTGTGTTTGCATCATGAAATTTTATTTTTAGTTCTTTTCTGATGGATTGAAGTTGTTATGCCTGAGCTATTGTAAACCAAAGTAATAGTTGAATAATAGAATAGTAATAGAATAATAGAATATACTAGAAGAGTATGGCCTACCTGATGATGCATTTATTTCAGGCAGTGCAGTAGAAAGTTTTAATACAATGAAAGACGAGCAGAGTGACTAGAGAGAAAAGAGGGAAGGAGCTTTTTTGAGATGTAATGCTGGTTCTAATGTATTTTGATAACATCACTAGGTTACGTTATTTAATAATTAAGCAAATATTTACTTGTTACATATGTGACATTGAGGAAGCAGTGACGACAGAGTAAGCACAGTGGAGCTTTCAGCTTAGTTTTTATTTTGTGTTCCACAACTGGGGAAATCATGCTAAAATGTTTTTTCTTGAGGAAAAGTTTCTTTCTGTTTTTCCATTTCCAGTGAAGTTGCAAGTGAAAAATTTCTGACCTGTTATCAAGAAATTTCAAAATTGAATAAGAATAGCATTATGCTCATATTACTAAATATCAAGCCTCGCATAAGTTCTGCATAACCCTTACATAAGTGAAACATAATGTATTATATAGTAGTATATGTTTTATAGTACCATTGCCATTAATTACTAAATATATATTTAATTGTGTTTGTGTTCTTTCTCCAGGGTAAAATGACTAAAATGCTTAATATAATTTGCTTCTAAATTTTATTAAACTTGTGCTGTGTTGTTAACTATGCATGTCTAAACATGAGAAAGATTGCTAATCTTTGGTTGTAGAGATTATGATATCATACTAACTCTTGCTTTTAAAATAAACATATTTTTGTCAGATGACTTGCAGGGTGCACAGTCAGAAATTGAGGCAAAACAAGAAATTCAGCATCTTCGCAAGGAATTGATTGAAGCCCAGGAACTAGCTAGAGCAAGTAAACAAAAATGCTTTGAACTTCAAGGTGAGATCAAGATTACTTTAACTCTTCAGGGGATGTGAAAGCAACAAGATATTACTGAATGGCCCCAAGTCCAGAGGCATGGTTATCCTCTTCCAAATCCATGACTTTACTAGATATGTGATCTTGGAACTTTACTTATCCTCTCTGAGCTTATGATTCAGATCAGTAAAGTAGAGATAGTTATAGTGGTGTGACTTTCTTCTCAAGATCGAGAAAGCCCTGTTACAATGAAGATCTCAAGAGTTAATTACATATTAAGTACAATAGAAGGAAAAAAACATAGAAATATTAATTTCTAAGTTTTAATTATACCTAATATTAGCTACTCAACATAAAATAAGGGACATTTATGTTCCCTGCAGTTTTACAGTGTGTTCTAAAGTAAATGAGAGGAGCCAGGCAAGGTTAAGGTACAGAATCTTCAAGTGTCCCAACCACTTTTTATTCTTAGTAGCTCCCTTATCTATACAGACATAGGCCGTTTGGAGTCTGTGCTGTCCCCTAGAGCTAACCTTTTTGTATCATTCACAGTAGTTATCTAGTTGCAGTCGATTAGGACCTTACAAAGTCTTAGAATCCTCATGTTCTCTAAAATGGCCTTCCTCACCAGAAGGAAGATTTGCATCCCACAGGGAACCGTGGACTTCCTGTCAGTAAGTCCTTATGTACTTGGCAGTGAACATAAGGATTCTAAGTCTGGTTTTCAAATTTAAGCTCACAATGTTGATTAACAGCTATCAAGAATGCTTCTCAAGTGAAAAACAGCATATATTATCTCAGCCATATAAGATATAGAAAACTCCTATTCAGTTGATACATTTATTACTTACTTACTACTGTTTTGTGCTCCTAAAAATCTTTAAACTGCTTGATTGCTAATACTGCTAATACTTACTGCCTAACTTTTGTTTCCTTCCATGAGCTTTAGGAGAGATTTTCTTAGGATTTTCCAGTTGCTCAATTCTGAATATTTTCATTAAATCACAAAATTAGACATACTGTACTTTACTTCTAGCTCTTTTGGAAGAAGAAAGAAAAGCCTATCGAAATCAAGTCGAGGAATCCAGCAAACAAATACAGGTTCTTCAAGGTATGGAACACTTCAGGGCTATTTGGGATTGTTACTGTTTGTTTGTAGTAATTCAAAAGAAATGGAAAGTAAGAATGCAAAGGGTTCCCATTTTTCATGGCTTTGATTCTTCTGTAGAATCTGAGACTGTAACTGGCTCTTGGTGGCCTTTTCTCTATTTTTTAGAAGGAAGATTCCCTAGTACTGCAATAGTACTTCCCACTTGGAGTGGGAAGAGCAAGAGTGAAGATATGAATTTGTAAGACTGTCATTTTCTGGGTTACATAGTGACTTACTATAGAGGAGGCCTTCAGACAGGTTATCAGTTTGAGTCGGTCGGTGCCTCAGCACTTTTAGCTTGTTGGTGATGTTATTTCTAATGTTCCTAGCACACTTGCATTGCAACAAAAATTGTTTACCGCGTGGAACAGAACAGTGGTCCCTGCACTGCCTTCACTGGTAAAGGCCGCTCTTCATACCCACCATTTTGGTATCTCTTTGTGTGGGCTGTCACAGAGTCTTTACAGAAACGACCTGAAAGACACCTGTCTGTCCAGGGTTTTCTTTGAACCAGAGCTCCTGGTACTTTGAGGCTATAATTGTGAGATGCTCCAGGAGATGTCTTTCCCCTGCCCTTGTAAAATCCCTAAAGTAAAATTAATTTGCCTTCATCGTCAGAGAAGGAACCAATGTTATTTTAAAATATGTGTTTGAGTGGCAGGGTAAAAAGAAATTAAATAGACAGGTAAGCCCTGTTGAGATGAAATGGGGAGTCAATGTGTGAAGCCTAGGATATTTGCCCTAAAATACCCAGAGAAAAACCAGTCTTTTGGGTTTTCGTTTCTTCTTTGAGTCAGACATTTCAAAAATTTAATTGTATTAAATTTTAAAAATACAATTTTAAAATTTTAATTGTATTATGGTCAAACAAGAATTTCTGGGGTAGCTGGGTAGATGAATTTTTAAATTCATGAGAATTCTTCACAGTTTCATTACAGTTTAATGCTATTATCCATTAGTTTACATAAATCTGACTTATATCTATATTTCCATCCTGTATTATGTATGGACAGTTATCCCTGAAGATTCATGTAGTGCTGCCTCTTGTGGTAAAGCTGCCCTCTGTGAGCATCATTGAGTGCCCCCTAGTGCCAGCATGTATATTTCATGACTTTATCCACAAATCCATGGTCATGTAATCCCTGGCCATCGTGCCCTTCCAGACTTTGAGGTTGTTAACCCCTTACTGCTTCCCACAAACTTAAATGGTCTATATTTAATGTTTATTTATGAGGCAGCCTCTCCTCCCCAAGCCTGAAATCCTCTTATTTTAATTGTTCTTTTCTACCTAATGAATTTTTTTGTGCTTATAATTTTCTTGTGTTATAGTAACCAAGACCAGTATTCTAGTTCTGAACCCAGTATGATTTTATACAGATTGTTTCCAGTTCACATCAATAAGACCAGAGCTTTAAAAAATATACCTCTGACTAGACAGTATTCAGTAACTTTATTAATTCATTAATTCAACCGATAATCTTCTAATCTTTACTCTTCTAGTCTTGAGGATAGTATACATGAGATGTACAGTGTAGTGAAAAAGATGAACAATAAGCAAATAAGTATATTATATGATATCCAATAAGAGCAGAGTAAAGGACTAGAAAATGACAGTGGACTATTTTTAGATAAGCCATCAGAGAAAACTGCTTTAAGGAATTGACAGTTCAACAGAAAATTGAGTTAAGAGTATCAAACGTTTTATTAATGTTTACCATCTGACCAAGCAGTTCTGTGTCTATGAATTCACCCTTATGAGAGGAAAAAAACCAAGATTGCATTATAAGATGTATTGTCATGAATAATTAAAAACTCAACAGCGTAATATATCTGAAATAAAGGATTAGTGAAGAAAGTTAATATAGCTGTTTTGTCGTTTAAAAATATTTATCACCGCAGCATAGAGAGCACTGTATTTATTATGATTGCTCCCAATTTTTGTTTTTATATATGTATAAATGCTTAGAAAAAAATCTGGGAAAATAAGTACGAAATGTTAGAAGTAATTTTCTCTGTGTGGGAGAAATAAAGATCACTTTGAGCTTTTTTCCTCTCTTTGTGTTTCTGTATTTTGATGTTTTATGCATTAAACATGGATTGCTCGTACAGTTTAATCAAAAGCAACAAATGGCTCTGACAGCCTGGGCTGTGCAGTAATTACAGTCCCATATGGACTGTTCTTTTATTCCTGATGACTTGGACTAAGAAAATGATGAGTAACTATACTTTTGTAGCCCAACTACAGAGGTTACACATCAATATTGAGAATCTCCGGGAGGAGAAGGACAGTGAAATCGCAAGTACTAGAGATGAATTGCTTAGTGCCCGAGATGAAATTTTACTCCTTCATCAAGCGGCAGAAAAGGCTGCCTCTGAGCGGGACACTGACATTGCTTCTTTACAAGAAGAGCTTAAGAAAGTGCGAGCTGAGCTTGAGCGGTGGCGGAAAGCAGCATCTGAATATGAGAAAGAAATCATGAGTTTGCAAAATAGCTTTCAGCTTCGGTGTCAACAATGCGAGGACCAGCAGAGGGAAGAAGCAACCAGGCTGCAAGGTGAGAAATGTATGCTTGACACTGATAACTTCATAACTTGTACTGAAGAACACAGTCAGGCTAATTTTCTCTTCCATAACGTTGATTGTATAAAAGCAATGTTTTTATATTTGGGGCTATAAATGTTCTTCACATCTGTAAGCTCTACAGTGAATTGAAAAAATTGGCAATTTTACATTTATTTATTTAAATACTATTAAAAATTATTTGTCTTCTAAAAGTGAAGTGGAAAAAAAAAAATTACTGAAGTTCAGGGTGATGAGAACTTTCCTGAGGCGTAACTGCAAAGTAACAGAAATCAAGGAAAAGCCATATAAAATCTTTGTTTTTTAAGGGGAGAAAAAATAGTCATGTTCCTATATTAACAAATGTGTTTTGGGACTATTTTAGGTGAACTAGAGAAGTTGAGAAAGGAATGGAATGCACTGGATACCGAATGCCGTTCTCTAAAAAAGGAAAATGTCTTGCTGTCTTCAGAACTGCAGCGGCAAGAAAAAGAATTGCACGAGTATGCATGAGCTCTTATTTAGGTTCAAAGTATTTCTGTATCTTAGACTTTCATCTAAATTTAGTTTAGTATTTAAATACCCTTTGGAACAGAATATTCAGCCCGACTCTTTTCTGGCTACTTGGTAGGTTAACCCCACTACATGAGTACTGAAGCGCTTTTTTCCTGGCATCATCTCTATGTCCTTTGCTTTGGGTGTACGCATGGAATACAGATTCCTTAAATGCCCCCTTCCCACCCCCATTCCCAAAAGCTCTAAGTAAACAAGCAGCAAATGATCTATGATTAAATTCACCTTTAAGCTAAATGATAATAAATTCCAAATACAAGTTTGTTTTTTTCTTTCATGCCAGTGATCCCTTCTGTTTATAAGGTTCATCAGAAGATGGCTGTGATAAAAGAATTGATATTATTGAAAGACACAGAGTCAACTGTTCCTTATCAAACAGGGTTATGTAAAAAGTAATAATATGTAAGATCAAAAAATCTCTAGAACCAATTAAATCTGTCATAATATCCAGTACCTTACAGGCAAACCAATGAATGCAATAGACTTGTTCCAGCAAATTTACTAGGGAGTCTTGTTTTCTTACCAACACTTATTCTATAGTTTAACATTGATTTCTTCCTTTAAAATTTGACCCATTTTGATTCCATATTTTTTATTTAAGCTGTGTTTACATTCTAATTCATAATATGAAAGTGCAAGTGTTAGTCACTCAGTCGTGTCCAAATCTTTGCAAGCCCATGGACTGTAACCCGCCAGGCTCCTCTGTTCATGGAATTCTCCAGGCAAGAATATTGGAGTGGGTAGCCATTCAGCCATTCCCTTCTCCAGGGGATCTTTCCAACCCAGGAATCGAACCCAGGTCTCCTACACCGCAGTCAGATTCTTTACTGTCTGAGCCACTAGGGAAGCCCAAATATGAAGGTAGTACATGTTTATTATTGAAGCCATTCTTTAAACTGTCTCCCTCCCCTCAGTACACCAAAACTGGGAGTCATTACTCTCTTGTGAGCCTTGTGCTTATACTCCTGAAGAGTATTAAGGTTAGCAAAAGTTCAGTGATCAAGATCAGTTCTCATAGAAAATAAGCTTTAGGGAAAAGTGATAATTAGATGTATCAGAAAATAGCATTCCTCATTAACTCTTGTGAAAACAAAGACAGTTGCAATATTGGTTATGTATTAAAAAATCAAGAACTTATTGAAGGAGCAAGATGTGCTGACTTATTCTGTAAAACTCCTTCGTATAATATTACATGCTCAGTATCAGTACTTTTTTTTTTTAGTATCAGTGTTTTTAAAGCACTTTTTTCTCTTCCAGTGTCTTACCATTCCATAATCTTTTCTATGGGTATTTCTCTTTGAATGTTTAGAGTTAATTAACAATAGAGAATAAGACAGATGTTTGTTTTTAACATAAAAGTTTATAAAAGCAATTTCAAAATATGAATAGGACAAAATAACGGCCCAAAATACAAACAGACAAATAAATGGATGCACTCACAGACACACACACACACACACATATGTTTATGTGTATTTAGTATTACCTGGTCATCAGTTGACAGAACATGTGGGCAAATTATTTGGTATAAAATGTATGTAAGATGATACAGACACTCAGGTTCTTCCTATTTGGAATACATTTGGATCTTGGTGAATCCATTTAGTTTGGTATTCTATCAAGCAAGAAATATTGATATTTGATTACCAATATTGATTATCTTAAATTCTTCTTCTTTTTGAATATTTGATATTTTAAAGATTCAGACTTGATCCCTTATTTTTGAGATATGATAAATTGAAATCTAGCAGATTGTTAAATGCTATTTTTAAAATTACTTCCAAGTTTTGTTTAAATGTTGAAAAACAATCCTACAAATTCCTTATGAGTTAGAAGCATATGATTTAAAAATATTAGGCCCCAGACTATTGGAATATCAGTGGTCAAGTTATCTGTCTAAACTCACATAAACTATTTAAGACATTAATTCTGCTTTTTAAACTTTTTGATTTAATAGTTCTCTTAATTTATTTGTTAAGCCACCCCAGCATTTGAGTAGTATTTAGAAGCTAGTCATTCTTTACAGTGTCTTACATGCTGTTTAGTTCCTAGCTATATTCCCCTAACAACATCATGCTCACATCTAGGATCTGCCTAGCATCCAATCAGCATGATATTTATTCTCTATAGTACTTCAGGTACAGTATTGAGTTTGAGACTTATGATCTATCCTGAGAGGCATATAACTGTGATTCTCAAAAACCTTATCCTCCTTTAGCTATTTCTGTTGTAGATGGGAGCCAAATTCTTTAACACAGCTACACTGTACAGGTCTTTTCTTCTTTGTTGTCCATGATGTAGAAGGAATTGAACAAAGAATTTCTATTTTTTTGTTTTTCTGTGTGTTTTTTTTTAATTTACTTTTAATTGGAGGATAATTGCTTTACAGAGTTGTGTAGGCTTCTGCCGTACATCAACATGGATCAGCTACAAGTATACATGTGTTCCCTCCCTCTTGAACCTCCTTCCCATCTCCTACCCCATTCCACCCCTCTAGGTCATCACGGAGCACTGAGCTGAGCTTCCTATACTTTATAGCAGCTTTCCACTAGCTATCTGTTTTACGTATGGTAATATATATATTTCAGTGCTCCTCTCTCCATTTGTCCCACCTTCCCCTTCCCCCTCTGTGTCCATAAATCTGTTCTGTATGAACAAAGAATTTCTATTGATGCTTGTCAAGAGGTTTTCCTAGTGCGTAAATGTGATTTTTGTTGTTGTTGTTGTTACATCAAATTGTAACAGTAATCACAGGATTTAAGCTGGAAAACAGTCTCAGAAATTCCTGTGTTCAGTCTTCTTGTTTGACCAAGGAGGGCACTGAGGCTCTCCTTGTGGTATTTGTGTCTGTGCAAACAGCACCTGGCACAGATCTAAGAGGCCAGGAAAGGAATGGTACCAGTGAACTGACTTGCTCAGCATCCCACAGCTAAATAGTGGCAGATCTGAGGGGTACAATCCCACCATCCCTGTTCTTTGTTTTGTGTTCTCCTCTCATTTTGGTATCTTCTCATTTCAATAGGTTTATCTTTAGTTAAAGTTGGAACTGGCTCCTAAACTTTTAAGTTTCTGCTTGCCATCCTATCTGTCAAGTACTTGAAGAAACTAGTTGAAATATGTGCTTTCTTTTCATGTAGAAGATCTACACTGAATATTTTTATGATATAGTGAATATAATGTGATATGACCAAATATACAGTCACCTTCTACTTCTTTTTTTATAATTTCAACCTTTGCATGTATTTGATTATCTGAAAATAGGAAACAGCTTTAAACTCTCATTGTTTTAGTGTTTTATTGCTTTTTTACTTCTTGAAAATATCATTCTTTTTTTTTTCCCCACACTTTTCTTTTCTTCTCTAAAATCCATTCCATCTAGCCTAGTAAAATATAAAAGAAATTGAACTTCCTGCTGTGTCTGGTTTCTGCATGAATAATTGTCAGTATTTCTGTTGCAGTTCTCAGAAGCAGAGTTTAGAGCTTACCAGTGATCTCAGCATCCTGCAGGTGACCAGGAAAGAGCTTGAAAATCAAGTGGGATCCTTAAAAGAACAGCATCTTCGGGATTCAGCTGATTTAAAAACTCTTCTCAGTAAGGCTGAAAACCAAGCAAAGGATGTACAGAAAGAGGTAAAGCGAAAAGACATTATGAGCCCAATTATGGTTGGACTTAAAGCCAAAAGCAAATCAGATATTCATGCTAGTTAGAAATAAAGGGAAGCATTACCTGCCACAGAATTGATACTGGAAGTATCTCTGCCTGGTGATTTGTTAGCTGTGTATCATGGTCCAAATATAGGGAATTTATCAGTGAGATGTGGTCTCAAAATATAAATATACAAAGTTACATTAAAAGGTTTTCTCTACCAGTTAGTTGACCTTTGTACCAGATTACTCAGTTCATTGTTTATCTTTCCAGACAGTATCACATTTAATTTAGGGGACTTTTGGAAAGTAAACTGGGGCCACCCCATAATGCTGTCCAAACCCCTCAGGAAACTGGCCTGAAAAGTTGCTTATGAAAAAACTCAGCTCTTACCCAGTTAGCCAAACTCATGTTCTGTGACCTTTTCCTTTCTTTCCCCCATCTCTTTTTTCCCTTCTTCACAAATAAGCATGCTCACTTTTCATGTCATTTTGCATAAAATCTCAACTTTGGTGGCTTAAAAAAAAAATCATACTTAAAATAGTGAAGGTTGGTATTGGAGCCCCCTCCCCCCACACACAGGCATGGTCAAGGTTGACCATGGGGCAGTAAAAGCTGCAGTCAGTCCTCTTGGCCTAATACCACTGCCTGCATTGACTTGTGGCCAGCTTAGCGGGTGGAGAAGGCTGATTCATTTCCATCTACCTGGCAGGACTCACCCTGGTTATAGACCCTCTTAAATAAAGGATTGGTTTTAAACAGAAGGAACTTGAAGACAACTCTTGTCTTCAATAACAAGTTTCCCCCAGATTGTTTTAGAAGATCTGTTTAATCAATGTAGTTTTTCTTTGCGTTTTTCTTCTCTCCTTATAGTATCCTGAATCTGGAAATGATTATTGTTCTGTCTTCATGTTTGTTCCTAAAGGAAAAAAAAACAACAACACAAAACTGTAACATTTTTTATTTACATGTGGCCATATTGATTTTGTAATATGTTCATTTTTATCTTCTTGCTAAGGATATGTGTTTTTGGAGAAATCTCATTTTATTTGGTTGAAACACAAATTCTGTGCCAAAGTAAATATCCTAGTATTTAATACTGTAAGCACTTTGTGTCCTTCCAGTCCACATGCCATAATTCTTTCAAAATCTGGGAAGAATGCTGTGGTTGGAAGATAAATCTATTGTATGTTATTCTGAATGCATTAGCCATTTTGTTGCATTGCTTGTTTGCCTGTTTTTGGTCACTGAGCGATCAGTGCAAAATGCTTTGACTGTTCCCACAAATGGCAGTGGCATGTTGTCACAGCATCTAAATTGTTGATAGCCTCTGGATTGCATTAAATGCAGCACATTTAAAAATATGTCTGATCTTGTCAGTATGTTTCTCTTCTATTTTCTTGTTCAGTGTTTTCATTGTGAAATGATGTGTAGTCATCATGCTCCTTTGTAATGTAAAATTGCTTTTCTTTCCGTTTGTCCTGATGTCAACTCTTGGATACTAGTCTGTAACTAAAACGTTCTTTAATGAGATTCTTCTGTCTGTGTAATCCACTGCAAATGAATTACGACCTTTTATTAATGCACGTATATTCCCTTTCAACATTTCCGCTTTTTCTCCTTTCTCTCATAGAATCATACTTAATGTGCACAGTATAATGATTCTGTATCTTCAGCTCTCTCACAAGCTAAAATATCACAAACTGAGCAAGCCCAGATATGATTATTTTTAAGAAGAAGAACCAAAGGTGTTGGTAATATTGTGTGATACTTCCATCTTATCTTAATCAGACTGAGCTTGTTTCTCACTTCTGAGTTAGAAAGCAAGATGGAGCAAAATGATATCCAAGGGAAATGTGAAACTAAGGCTGTAGAAGGTGACCTTTGTTTTGACAATTAAATCTTAAATATATGGCAGCTTTTTTTTTTTTGAACATTTAACAAAAAGTACATGAGAAAAGTAAAATTTAATCCTCAGTATTTAGAGAAAAATAATGATATACCACCTTAATATTTGAATTAAGAAAGCATCTGTATATTTTGATTTAGTAGGAATATCTGTGTTTTAAGAAACATTGAGCACCCAAGTCCACCCTGCAAAGACTGACTCAGGAAAGTTGTTTGGCTTCACCATCTAACCCTGGGGCCAGAGTCCTTCCCACTCTCCCCCCCCCCCCCCCCCCCCCCCCCCCCCAAAGAAGAAA
>SJYX01003559.1:171462-247067 GCA_006410675.1 Oreotragus oreotragus | reverse complement strand
GGAAAAGGAAAGTAAGGGAAAATTTGGATCAACAAAGCACTTTTCACTTGGTCACTTTAGGAATCAGATCATTGAGAATTGATTATGTTCTAAGAGACTTGGTACAGAGACTAGTCTAGGTACACTGAATTTATTTTGGCAGCCTGCCGGTAACCTTCTGCCATCTGGAAGGAAGTACACAGACCCCACAAAGAAAAAAAAAAAAAGCCTGTCATGAAGTCCATGAATCTTACTCCTTAAGTTTATTCTCTGGCATACTACCCAAACTTTTTCTGGGAATGTGGTTAGGTAACAGGGAGTTCCTTTCATATTTTACCTCCCTCTATACCCGTGTCTTTCTTCCTGCTGTGGTGAATTCGCTGCTGACCCTAAGCCCCTGCCTGCACCACTTCTGACTAATGTTTTTCCACATTTGCATCTATAATATTTATCTTTGGAGTGTATAATGATGATTGCCTGATATATCCCTCCAAGGTGTTTGCATTATTCAGAAGTACCATATAAAGGCGTACCTTCATTGAGAAATTCCTAGGATACAGCCAGAGAGGAACTGGAGACTTTTCAGCCTCACGGGTTATGTTTAGGGAAGAGACGAAATCTTTCTAGTATGCCAGACATGTGGTATATTTATTTTATACTCAGCCCTTGTCTGTCTGCCTGCCTTCTGAAGCTTTCAGAAATGACAGAGTGGGGCAGTGGAGGCTGAGACAAAGGCACAGCCAGCAGCAGAACAGTGTTTGCTCTTTGCCGGAGAGCTCAGCTTGCATGGAAGATGCAATATCTAGAAGTGAAACCAGTCTTGAATTCCTGCCTCCTGGGGAATTTAATGTAGGGGCAAACCATCCTCCTTTTTACCTTGATGTCACCTATGTTCAAGGGCTAGATTGCCTGTCCGAACTTTATGTTATATACAGTGAACTATTTTCCAGAGCAGAAGGTGATGTGTTTCACTAAGGAAAAAATAGCAGCAGCAGATTTTCTTAAGGTATTTTTCATTGATGCTTCTAAGTCTTAAGTCAAGAAAGAGAAATGTCCTAGTCATAGTGATTGTTACCCTTAGATAATATTTCTCTGCTTCATTTGCCTAGACATTCCTTATCCAGAACACTTTAATACACAGTCATGCTGGGTAAAGGGAAGTCTAATGAGAATTAAAAGTTATCACTTCAAGACTAAAATAACTTGGCTGACGTTCCTTACCAGGATATAAACTCAGACTTCCGAAACTTGCCATTTAATTAAGCTATGGAGGTTTCTCTTTACTTGCTTTCCTTTTGCTCAGTTTGGAATTTTACTTTTCTCCTCTAACTCACTTAATAGAAAAAGTGACACCTAATATTAGAAACACATGATACAATGGTGACTTCTCTTAATTTTTTTTTTAAACCCCAAGGCCAGAAAACTCTTACATAGAATCAAGTTAACATTAAAGGCTTCTTATTATCAGTGCAAATGATCCTTATCCTCCTTATAACAAAAACGCTTGACTGTGGTGGTGCAGGTGACTAAGCAGGGTCTGGTATTTAAACCTGACTAAACACATAACTTCATACCCATTTTAAGTTGAGTCTGCACACTCTTTTTTCTTTGCCTTTAGTATGAAAAGACACAGACTGTTCTCTCAGAACTGAAGTTGAAGTTTGAAATGACTGAGCAGGAAAAACAATCAATCACAGATGAGCTCAAACAATGTAAAGACAACCTGAAGCTGCTCCGAGAGAAAGGAAATAATGTAAGTCTTTGCAAACTTGGCTTAGCTTTGATTGAGAGGCAGGCGAGAGCCCTGAAGCTGATTTTTCAGAAGACTTATATCTGATTTGAGAAACTAAGACCTGTAGTACACATGAACCAAGCTTTTCGTTATGAAATTCCTTAATGGAATCATTGTGCTGTCCAATTTTTGAGTAAGAATTTGCCCCTTTAGCCTGTACCCCTAGAAAAGCCTAAAGTCTACCTGAAGGAAGAGCCTGCTTTGCAAAAAAAACCAAAACAATTTACCTAAGAACTGCCTGCTTTTCCTAGATAAATCTGAAGTTCTGTCCCTAAGCCTCATCTAGCTCTTGTTTCCCACTCTGGAAAACAAAGCACTGTGCCACCAGGGACCCACTGAAGAAAGAGCAATACATGGTGACTCCTTAGCATTTGATTGCATCGAAAAATGGAGACTTAATGATGGTTTTCATTTTATAGTAATCATGTTCTGAGGCACATTCCTAAAAAGCTTAGTGGCTTCTGGGCCTCCTATAAACATTTGGAAGTATTAGTGAGTTTCTGTAGGGCTGTGTGTGAATGAGTATGTGTTTGTGTGTGTGTATGCAGTTAGAACATTGTGGTATAAATTGAGTTTAACAATATTAATTTGTATTTCATTTGCTAGAAAGGCAGATGGTCTTTTGAAAGATGTTATACTAAATAAATGTCGTGTTACACGTTTTAGTGATCATTGCCTTTGTGGGCCCTAACTGATGGATGTTCAGTGTGGTTGATTGTGCTCTGACTGATTTCAAACCCCTGTCATGGCTTGGGCACTGCAGTGGGTGTGAGCCACACACTTCCCATGGAGGAAGGCACTCTGCTTTAACTTGCAGCACAACTATCAAAGAGGACTGTTGCATGGCCATCCAGTTACACAGTCACACTCAGAATGCTTATGAGTTGTGCCCAACTGTCCTGTGCTTAAAAAAAGTTTTACTTTAAAATAAATAAATAAATAAAGACTTGTTGCTCAGGTGGAAGCCTTTCAGAAATTGGTTATGAAGGCTTTATGATAAGCAAAAATGGATTGCATTTATTGTAAAAATGTCAATTACAGAACTCGTCTGAAATCAGATCATAATGGTTTGGTTACTTCTCTCTTTTATGTTAATTCATATCTCTCTGATGTTAGAATTTCAGTCTGCCTTCTACTAAATTAACCTGTGAAGACATCTAGCATAATCAGAATGGATCCCTCTGTATGATTTAGAACCTTTTTGAAAGTAGCCTTGCTATTAATATTTGCAGTTTTACAAATAATTTACTTTAAGAGTGAATTTCCTATATTTATATTAGAGTATGGTAATTAAATATTACTCTATAATAACACTTATTATAGTAATTCCCTTCCAGTTTAAAAAAAAATTACTGGGAATTCCCTGGCCATCCAGTGATTAGGACTCCATGCTTCCACTGCACGGGGCACGAGTTCAATCCTTGGGCAGGAAACTAAGATCCCACATGCCACGAGGCACGGCCAAAATAATAATAATAGTAAAATAAAAGTTAAAAATTACTTCTATTCTGGTAACGTAAATGAAAGCCCTGAGGCTAAGCTGCCTGTCTTTATATACTAAATGTTTCTCATACAGTGTGTCAGATCTCTTGCTTGATTTAGGAACTGTGTATCACAGGGCATTTATTTTTGAGCTTGAAAGCAGTTCTGTCTCAAGCAAAAGATTTCAGATTAAAAAAAAAAAAAAGTTTTGAAAAAGGGATAAGATAAACCTTAGCAATTTCCAAAGGAGTACATTGTCAAATAATGGATTCCAAGTATGGAACAAAAATACCATACTATCAAGCAGAGCATCAGTTGGTGAGGCATTTTCATCGCTCTGTCTTAAAGTGCTGTGTTTCATTATGCAGTTAAGGATACCCACATTGCCTCTAGCCATTCTTTAAAACTGGTAGTTTACCGGCTTACTTACCCTGGCCCATCATTCTGGATGATATTAGATGTCTTTAAAATGTCTTTCTACCCTCCTTCCCACCTACCCTGGGTTCTAAATCATCTTATCTGATTTTTTTTTTGTAGCATAAAATGATTTTAATATCCCTTCCCTTCTTTAGCCTTCCATATTACAACCCGTCCCAGCCGTATTCATCGGCCTATTCCTGGCTTTCCTGTTTTGGTGTTTCGGTCCATTGTGGTAGAGAAAGGTACAAGCACTACTGTTGAGTCCTTGTCTGTTTGTCCCCGTCACCTGTTTGTGCCATATTTGTAATATAGTGCATGGCAAAACCACACAGGTATTTTGTTACCTGAAGCAAACCCTTCATTTAGTATGCTACGTGTTGTGTCATACCGAATGAACTGAACTAATCACATAACATTTTGTCTTGTTTCCTTTGTAGTAACGCTAACCATGAATTAATTCCAATCTAACCAGATGTTAATATGCTGCCTTTAACTGAGTCTTTGTCTCTAGCAAACTGGAGTAAACTATGAGTTGCTGCAACTTAGTACCCCCTTCCCAATTATGTTTAATCAGATCTGAATGAAAAATGAAGAGTTTGCCTCTTTGAAGTTTTCAGCAACCTTTCCTCCCCCTCCTCTCTTCTCTCTTTTTTTCCATAGTGTAGAATTTCATTGTTTCACCCCTTTGCCTAGATACACTGTGGCTAAGAAGATGAAAAAGGATGAGAGAGTAGCATAATGGACAGTGATTCACAATCCCAACCTCAATATGCCCTTCCTTGTGAGAGTATTAATCAATCCCATCTTTCTGAACCCTGATCTGCAACAATACAGTATTTCTTTAAAGGCCAGCTTTTCCAGTACGACTTAGAACACTAATGAAAATAAGGCTTTCAAACAAAATAAACTGATATTGTAAAGCCCTCTGATAGTTCATAGAGAACAGCCTATTCATGCTTACCTCCAACCAACAGGAGGTTATATAGCAGGAGGTTATACAGGTTAGCACAGCGTATAAGACGACCGTGGGCATTATTACCCTTGGACATGGTATTTACCAACAGCATCAGACAGGCAAGGACCTTAATAGCACTTTTCTGTTTTGAACCCCTTCTGATTTTGTCTTCTGTAATTTCAGATTAGACGATCAAAACTTTGACCGTTTTCTTTCTATCACCTTACCCACCAGCCCCTTATATAAAACTATGCCAACATGTGAGTCTGGTTTTTATCAAGAAATAAACATTTTAGGCAGAAACATATTCCAGGAATCTGTGTACATCAGTTAGCTGAATATGTGGATATCAGAGTAAATAAAACAGGCTGAACTCTGAGAGTTTCTTAGACAAGTCGCTGTTAGGGTTCAAACAAAATTGAAAACTGCCCAAGACTCTCCCAAAATGTGTTATGGTTCCACACAGTGGTCCTCTAAAAGTTCTTGCTATTCTGGCTCTCCTCACATCCTCACTCCCTCACCTTTTCTTCTTTTCTTTTTAAAATATTCTTATGCAGATATAAGGTTTTTCTAATATTCTGTTAAGTATTCAGGACTCTCTGGAACCAAGGGGTTAATAGGTATGAAAAAAAAGAGGGGAGAATGTGATTTTGACTTTTGGTTTCTTTCCACACAGAAACCCTGGCCCTGGATGCCCATGTTGGCTGCCCTGGTGGCGGTGACAGCCTTCGTGCTGTACGTGCCAGGTCTGGCCAGAGCTTCTCCATGAGAGCGTTTCTTGAGTCCGTACACCGTCCTCCCTCTAGAAGCTGGCACCACACTCATGCTGGGGACAAACAGAACCATTTTCTTCCTTTTTACCTCTTAAAACAGCAGAAGTGCAAGAATACAGCTGTAGGGTCATTGCTTTAAAGTATATAAAATGTATCTGTCTATAAAGAGGATATAAAATTGTGACTCTTCTACTGTAAGCAATAATTTGCTTGCAATTTTTCATGTAATTTTTAAATGAGTATGTTTAAATTCTGAATATTACGGTGGCCTAAAGTAGGCTTCTTGGTACACCAAATTATTTATAACATTAAATTTATGGGTATTTTACTCTGAATTCTAATGGCCAGGTAATTCTTCCTTTTTTTTTTTTTTTTTTCTTTTTTTGATTCGATAACTACCCAAACCAAACAACTGATACATACATGGGAAGAGAGGCCCTGTGTGCTCAGTGCCTATCAGTTTGAAATATATACACATATATATATATATTTTTTACATATTTACGCCATTTTTACTTGTTATAAAACCACTGAGCTATTGGGAACAAGACTTAGATAAAACTGTTTGCGTGGATTTTTTTTTTTTTTTTTTAAGGAGAAATACACTTGGAAAATATTCTGTTCTAGTGATGATTTGGGGAATATGTGCACGCTTGTTCAGCCTTAATGTGACTTGATATGGAGGACATCAACTTTGAAAAACTTTCCATGAGAGTGCGTATTTTCTTGAGCAAACTGAAGTATTTCTGGGAGCAAAAACATAGTAATTATACAGTTTCAGTGCAGTAAACCAAACTGTTGAGTCAATTGGAATGTAATTTATTAAACCTCATGTATTTAAAGAGATATTTTTCTTTAAAAGCCAAGTTACTTTCTCATATACAGCATTTTAGGAAGCATGATTTTTTTTTTTCATATCATCTCTTCCTCCAAGCATGTTTAATTGAAGAAAGAATTAATATCTCTTTAGATAAGTTTTTACTGACTTAATTTGGTTATGATATTTCAAAGCTAATTCGTGTTCAAGGTGAGCTATTTTACCTACCAACAGATTTCCTGGTTGGGTATATAAATGGTAATTTTCTTTTTATCGTTGTTAACTGGGAAATTCTGTTAATGAGAAGCACTGTCCCCAAGATGAATAGTATTCCATGCACAGTGAAGCACCTAAGCACTGCTTGATGTTGCAAATTTAAAACACGGAAGTGAAGGTTTAGCTATGGTTTTTGTATGGCACCACAGTTATGTCAATAAAGATTATTTAGGTCATAGAATATCCTGAAGTATCACATAGTTAAAATTTTTCAGTCAATGAAAACTGGGAGGGAATGTCAGTGAACTGGCTTGAATGTTCTGTGGCAACCCACAGGCCTAGCCAAATATTGAAGTAGAGTTTAGGATATAATTTGCCTTGTGATGTTTGGCAGTCATTGTTTATACTTTAAAGGTTATATTTTAAGCTCTTTGGGATTTGCTGTTGGGAGGATCACTAGACTTATGGAGGAATTAGTCACAAATTGACTTGTAGAAAATACTGTCATGCAGTTCATTTCATCTTTTTCTGTTGCAGGAAGCCACTCCACCACAGAATGCTAATATGCCAGTGGTACCCAGTACCTCTTGTATATAGGTTATTGCAAATATTGTTCTGAAATGCTTAACTTCAGAATTACATTTTTTAAAGTAAATAATTGTTTAAATCTATTTTGTAAAGATATAAAGTACAATAGAATTTCTGGAGTACAGATTAAACTATTTGCACTAACACACGTGATGTGCATGATTTAATAAAATAACTTTACTCTCCCTATGCATTTTTGAGTTGGATATCATTGAAGTTCTTAGTACTGACTCTGCTATTGTGTTATTAATTGTTTTTTCTTGAAATGACTCTTTATGCAACATAATATACATTTGGTGTTCTTCAGGGTTTAAAAGAAAATGCTGAGCTGTTTCCTCCAGGTTTTATTAGCCTTTTATTTAACTTACTGGTCTTTTTTTTTTTCTTTCCCCTTTTACTATAGTTATTGTTAAAGCGTGACTCACTTGCCAGACAAGTCTCTTTAAATGTAAAGTCTAGTATCAATATTTACTTTATTCAAATTGAATAAATGGGTTTTTGTAGTTACTGCCAGTTTTCCTTAAGAATATAAATGAGCCTATTCATAAGCAGTACCCCCAGTTTTGTTCAGTTTATATTCAGGTTATATAACAGAGTAGGATTATTCACTGGTAGTGATAGAGCCTTTAAGAAATTTTAATCCTAGCAGTCAAGAATTGAATGACCCTGTAACACATTCAAAAATTACAGTAAGGCACTAGACTGTTGGGTCAGAAAATGAAAAGAAGGTTGTGTTCAAAGCTAAACAGATCCTTATTGGCCTCTGGCTCTGCCTTTTATCAGCTTTTATTGCCTGGCCTTGCCTTAGGCAAATCATTCTGTCGTCTTTGAGTTTCTGCTTCATCATTACCTATATTTTTAGTGATGGTATGAAAAGGAAGAAGATAATGTATGTGAAGTGTCCTTTGAGTGGTAAATAACACTGCAGATAGGGGAACCAGTACAGATGTTTAAAATGAATTGAATGACTCATCTGTTGAGACTTTATGTGTGAATAGGATGGAACTGCAATGGAATGACTCCTGAGAAAGCATCAAGCTCTGTTCATCCCTTTTATAGCTGTGTCTCTAGGAAGTACATACATAGTTTGACAATGAGCCAATTGCTTACAACAGTTTGGAATTCCTGTTGTGACTGCCTTCAAGAGCAGTTCTGAGTCACATAAGAAAACCCGTCACACTGCTGCATAATCAGAGGCTTTCAACCAAAAATAGTATTGCCTAGCTTGATCGCTCACTTTAATCACCAGACTTGACCCCCAGTGACTTTCCGCTGCTTCGAGTGGTTACATCTACTGTCAGAAGGATGGAAATCTGTTACCAAAGGGGAAAAAACTGCAAACAAATCAACCGTGTTAAAGATGCACAGCCTTCCTCCCAGAAAGTTCATGTCTGGAAATTTATTCTGAGGACATAATTGTGTGTTTAAAAGTTTAACTACCAGGACATTTAAAGTAGCATTTGTCTGTAATAGTGATGGATAAACTACCTAAATATCCAGCAGTGGGTTAAATAAACTAGTATCGCCACCCAGCAGATTGCTGTGCTTGCAAGGTGTGTAGGAATATGTTCACACTATATTAGGTAATAGAAGGAGTGTAGAGTAACCTTGGAGGGGGAAAGTGTGGAAATACAGAATATGTTTATAGCAGGAGGACTCAGACTGATCTTGTACCCAGGCTACACACTAGTGCTTCTGCCTGTATGATTGAGGGTCAATTCTTTTCTCTTTTTATGGTTTCTGATTTAGTAGTAAGTATATGTTGCATTTGTAAATGAAAAAGCTATTTGGTTTCACTTTAAATTAGAAACAAAAATAATTCTGCAGAATTTTAAATTGCTTTTTGTAATTGAATGAGTAACTTGTTATGGTACCTACGTTTAAAGGAGTTGATGTTCATTTGCACTTAGAGATTCTGGTGTGTTCATTTGAAAATCAGTCTTACACTTTTAAACATGTTTTGTACAGATATATGTAGAACTAGAATACTGGAAGAGGTCTTAGCAGTTTGTTCTTAGCTTTTTGCCTATCCAGGTGAAAACCCAGAGAATTTTTGGCTCACGGTAGGAACTACAGATAAGTTTTAAAGTTAGGATGAAGATGGTTCCTTTTTGCTACTCTATATTGTGTCTCTGTGCTTTACTGGTTTTATATCTGTTCATTTAGCAGCTACTTTTTGAGTGAGTCTGAGTGAAGCATAACTCCGGGAGTTGGTGATGGACAGGGAGGCCTGGTGTGCTGCGATTCATGGGTTGCAAAGAGACGGACACGACTGAGTGACTGAACTGAACTGAACTGAACTGACGTGAGGCATTGTGCCAGTCCTGCCAGTACTCAGTTTCTATTGCCAAAGAACTTTTGGTGTGAAGGAGAAATACAGGCAGGGAGGCTGGCAGCCCCAGTCTAGGGTGCTAGAGGAAGATATAGAAGCCTGTGGAACCACAGAGAAAGGGTGCGTTTCCTCTCACCTTCCACCGCCCAGCCCAGGGACATCTGGTCGCAGAGTCAAAGTGAGTTTCCCTTTGAGGCAGTCTGGGGAACAGGACTGGTTTCTCTCGAGGTACCTGGATTTTCAAACCCCTGAGATCTGAGATGGATTTTCCTAGAATAGGAGAGCATGTTTAAGGTTTTATGTACTATCCTGGAGTTTTGCCCTGTTAAATGGTTTGAACCGTACCTTGCAGCTATTGAAGGATTTAAGTTTTTAGGTGTGCAGCATTATAATCCAACATCTATGTACACTAGAAAGTGATGACCACCACAGGTCGAGTTGCCATCAATCATTGCCATACAGTTAACCCTTGTTACCCATTTTGCCCAACCCACTTACCCTCTGGTAACACCTGACCTGTTCTCTGTATCTGTGACTTTGTTTTTGTTTCACTTTGTTTTTTCATTTGTTTTATTTTTTTTTAGATTCCACGTATGAGTAGTATACTTTCTCTGTCTGACATTTCATTTACATAATACTTTCAAGGTCTGTCCATGTTGTTGAAAATGTTACTGCATGTTGTAACATTCTTTGTTATATCTGAGTATTATTCCACTGCACACATATACCATATCTTTATCCTTTCACCCATCAATGGTGACACTTAGGCTGTTCTCATATCTTGGCTATTCTAAAGAGTGCTGCAATGAACATAGGGGTGCATGTATCTTTTTAAATTAGTGTTTTCGTATTCTTCAAATAAATAGCCAGAAGTGGAATAGCTGAGTCATATCATAGTTTAATTTTTTGAAGACATTCCATACTGTTTTCATAGTGGCTACACCAGTTTTTTCAGTACTCCCAACAGTTGACACTTTGCGACCCCATGGACTGCAGCACGCCAGGCCTCCCTGTCCCTTACCAACTTCCAGAGTTTACCCAAACTCCATTGAGTCAGTGATGCCATCCAGTCGTCTCATCCTCTGTCCCCTTCTCCTTCGGCCTTCAATCTTTCCCAGCATCAGGGTCTTTTCAAGTGAGTCAGCTCTTCGTGTCAGGTGGCCAAAGTGTTGGAGTTTCAGCTTCAACATCAGTCCTTCCAATGAACACTCAGGACCGATCTGCTTTAGGATGGACTGGTTGGATCTCCTTGCAGTCCAAGGGACTTTTCAAGAGTCTTCTCCAACACCACTGTTTAAAAGCATCAGTTCTTCGGCACTCAGCTTTCTTTATAGTCCAGCTCTCACATCCGTATATGACTACTGGAAAAACCATAGTCTTGACTAGATGGACCTTTGTTGGCAGAGTAATGTCTCTGCTTTTTAATATGCTGTCTAGGTTGGTCATAAATTTCCATCCAGGGAGCAAGCGTCTTTAATTTAATGGCTGCAGTGTACAAGGGGTCCCTTTTACCTGTATCCTCTCCACGTTCATTATTTCTTTTCAGTAATAGCCATTCTGACAGGTGTGAGGTAGTATCTCACTGTGGTTTTGATTTGCATTTCCATTATAATTAGTAATGTTGAACATGTTTTCATGTTCCTGTTGACCATCTGTGGATCTTTGGGAAAATGTCTGTTCAGATCGTCTGCCCACTTTTATTTTTTAATGAAACTTTTAGTATTTTATTCATTTTCATAGTTTTACAGTATTAGTAAAAATAATGGCCATTATAAATAAGTATAAAATGGAAGTTGATGAAAAAATAACCCCAAGTCTTCCTTGACTCCCACCCTCCCACCAAAAGACTAGCTAGTATATGGCAAGTATCCTTTTCACACATTATCTTTAGGCATATATTCACTTTGTAGTGGTGGATGGTTTAGTTGCTAAGTCGTGTCTGACTCTTGTGATCCCACAGACTGTAGCCTGCCAGGCTCCTCCGTCCATGGTGTTTACCAGGCAAGATTACTGGAGTGGGCTGCCATTTCCTTCTCCTGCCCACTTTTTAATTGGGTTTGGAGTTGCCTTGTAGTTGTTATAGAGGATATTTTTTCTTAAAAAGGTGAAAGTGTCTTAGTCTGGGCCGTGGTTTGGATGGAACCAGTAAACCCTTACACATGAAGGCAATCACCATATCTTGTTATATGTGTTTACAGTGCTGCTCATTTAGCAGATAGACCAGCTCCATATTTCTTCCAAAAGATTTCAGTCCAGATCTTACATGGTTTGTTACCCTGTTATGCAAGGACACTGAGATAAAGCATGTGAAAAAGACAAGAGCATTGAGAATAAAAGCAGAAGGGACTGGGGCCCGGGTAGGAGAGTAAAGGAACTTTTTCTGGATATGCTCACAACTGTCCACACTTGCTGTTCACTTTATCTTTTCATTTTGACCTCTAGAGTTGGCCAGAGTACATGTAGGTAGCCAGATTTCATTTAGCAGAGATTCAGACTTCTATGAAATTACATCCTAGTGGATTTGTTTTAATCCTAAGTTTTTCTGTATTTCTCTGATTTTGTTCCACATAGAATTTGAAGCAGGCATGTGTGCTTGGACAGCATATTTTTCCCTCTTAAATGGCAGGGTTCCATTCCTGCTGGGCTGAGAAGGCTTGCTCGTGGTGGGCTGTTAAAGCAGAGGAAGGAGCACCAGTCAGGAAGGAGCACCAAAGGCACTTAAACCTCAACCGTTTCCACTTCTTGAATCACAGGTTTCCGCTGTAAATTACTTCACTGTTCATAAATCTTTGCGTAGTTATACCATTCTGGTTTTGGTTGAAAACTTGCTCTGAGATAATTAGCCTGTGCTTATTTAATCTCCCTCATTCCCACCATTCCTTAGACTCCATAACTAAATTCAAAGAGTTCATGTGTTTTGGATATTTTTTACTGTCTGAGCCACTAGGGAAGCCCTTTGGGATATTTTCAACAAATTTTTTCTTTTCCTCCGTGTACATAGAGCTGATCACAGTTTCTTCTACAAACAAAATTTGGTGTAGTTTGAAAGTTGGACATTTCTGATTTATTACTTTATGTAGCTAATAAAATCACTGACAAAAATCCATGAGAAGAGTTGATTTAGTCATGTTTTTTAGTAAAAAAAAAAAAAAGCTTTGTATTTTAAATACTCAAGCCAAAAATTAGGTGGTGAATTATATATGTGCTGTGTCCACATAAAACCCTTTCTTTGTGAAGTGAGCATATGCTGTGAAGAAGAGTACCTACTGTGATAGTACCCACAGTAAACAGAACCTTTGGCCTGCTTAAATCATCTGTCTTTGAATATTTAAAATTTATTTGTTTTTCTGGTCTCATTTTATAGCAAACTCCTCAAAATATGTTTTAGTTACCCATTTCTATATAACAGTTTACCCCAAAATTTATCAGCTTAAAATAGCAAAGATTTATTATCTCAAACAGTTTCTGAAGATCCAGGAGCAGCTCAGCTGAGTAGATCTAGACCACGGTGTCTCTTGTTGCAGTCAAGGTATTGGCTGGGGCTAGAGGATACCTGGCTGTTAGCCTAAGGCTTCATTCAGTTCGTCCTCAGGAAGGCCTCTCCATAGGGCCTTTTCAGCACAGCAGCTCGCTTCCCCCAGAGTGAGTGAGTGAAGAGAGCGAAGACCACACAGAGGATGGAAGTCTGAATCTGAAGGGACCTGGCATCACTCTGCCAACGTTCTGTTGGTCACACAGGTATAATAGCAAAAACTTAGAAACAACCTAGATGTCCATCAATAAGGATAGAGATGAACTGGGACCACGTGATGGAACACTACACAATAGTTAACATTAATGAAGTGAGTCTGTATGTCATCAGTGCTGCTGAGCTTGAATAACGTTGAATGAAAAACAAAGCATTCTGTTGTCTTCGTAGTAAATGTTTGACTACTGTCAGTAGATACTAACGTCATATAGTTATGTGAAGTTATATGAAGTTCTTATGTTTCTGGGATGATGGTGGGAGAGAAATAAGATTTAGAGACGTGAAGAAGAAACAGAAGGGACACCAGCTTTAACTGACATAAATGCTTTCTTTTTGTTTAAAAGCACATGTGACAGAATTTAATACTTGTTCATTTGGGATGACAGGTGCAAGAGTGTTGCCTATATTGTCTTATATGCTTGTGTTTGAAGAAAAGAGTTCTGATTAAATAGACCATCTCTGTAAGAGTGGTGTATTTTACCTAGGCAGGCTCCACTGCGACTAAAGTGTTGGCTCCAGTTGGACAGGTTTCAGTTGAGTAACCTAAAATCACTGTCTATTTTGCTCTGTATTGTGCCTTTTTTGGAAAGAGCTGTTTTAAATTCATTATTACCATTTTATGAAATGCTGTCATTCTTGTGGGTGAAGGGACCATATTACACACAGACTTTCAGCAGCTGAGCCTCAGGCAGGCTGACAGTATTCCTGATAATTGCTGCTTTGGCGGGAGTTGCTGTGAAAGTGAGAAGGAATTCTTAATCAAGCAAGTTCTTTTGTGTTATCAGCTAAAGAAGGAGCTCACTGAGTCAAGCAAGTTGCTCTTGGCCTCCCAGAAGCCTCTGCTGCAGCCTTCCCTAGAGCTGCAGCCTCCTAGTTGTGTGGAGGTATTGGCTAGGGCAGTTCGTTTGTGGAGCTGGTGACCGGAAGTCTTAACGTAGGAAAATCAAGTCTCTTGCCAGTCTGTCTTTCCAGCAACAGTGAGCCAAGCTGGGTGTTCCAGAGGAAATTGACTAGAAAGCAGAGAGGGGTACCTGACTCTTGGCTCCAGATGATTACATGCCCAGCATGCCTATTGCCGTTATCTTCTGAATTGTGAAGAGAAACTGGACACTGGACTTTATGTTCACTTTCCAGATAAAAGGGGAGGAGAGAATGCACTCTTGTGAAGCAAATAAAACATGTCTGCAGGCTTTTTTTTCTTTTGCCAGTGTGACTAACAAGCTGGCAACCTCTGTTCTAATCAGGCCTAGATTTGTAAAGTACCAGAAGTGACTTATGCCAGAGTTGGACTTAGAACAATAAAAATGTTCCAGAAATTCTGGAACTAGACCTAGGGTTGCCAACATTTTATTTTGTCCAGCAGTAACATTTTAAATTTTTATTAAAAACAAACCACAGCTACTATTTACTTTCACTCTAAAAAATAGGATGCATCTAATAGTGGTCTGTAATTCCTTATAAAACCCTGGAAGAAGCCAGATTTGTTTTGGAATTGAAAGTTTGTTCATTTTGAAAGGTAATGTACATATAATACTTCATAATGACATGTAAAATTTTTGCAGTGAACCATATGAATATTCAACTAAGTGGAATAAGTGAAAGCCATAAATAACCATGTGTCAGTTCAGGACAGGATTATCTGCCAGATGAGTTTTGATGCCAACAAGACTTGGTTTTCAGAGCTTTTTGGATTCTGGGACCTGTATCAAAAAAAAAAAACAGAAGAACAGTCTTTTAAATGGACTGACTCTGTGAAGCCCTCAGCATGCTGCCCTTATTTTTTTCAGGTCACCCTACACCCTCATTAGACTACCCTGAGGATTGGACATTTAGGAGCTGCTTTTGTGGGCCAAGACAAATCTTTATATGCTTCCCCACTTTCATTTGGCTCCCTCTTGCAATGGGAAGCACATAGCCAGCCGCATGTGGCAGCATCTCCTATAACAGACAGTGTTCCTTGCCACCAAGTCTGCAGTCCTTGTGTTTCCTGACTGCACGGGTCCCAGTGCCATCTGATTGCCCTCAAAACTCACCTCCTCCTTCCATGACTCTCTGCAGCCAGGGAATGCACCCACCCAAGCCAGCCTGAGGTCCAGTGAGCTGGCTCCCTCAAACTATCCCTGCCATGTGGCAAGGCCGCCTCCCAGTGTGAGGCTCCTCCATCCACCAGTGCTTCATCAGGATAGTCAGAAATGGCTCTCAGAGGGTCTGCACTGCAAAGAGTATGGTAGGATTGCTCAGTTCAAAATAGCTTCCTCCATGCCTCCTGAGGAAGCATCAACTGAACCGTAAGTCATACTGACGCCTCTCCTTTCAGAGTCAAATGACTGTTCCAGGGAACAGCTGGAGAAATTGGTAGGGGGCAAGACTGACAGGCCTTGAAGGAAAGATTGGAGCTTTTGGGAGAATGTTATAAGAAGGCACTGCAAAGGGGAGAAGGAAATGGCAACCCACTCCAGTGTTCTTGCCTGGAGAATCCCAGAGACAGGGGAGCCTGGTGGGCTGCCGTCTCTGGGGTCACACAGAGTCAGACACGACTGAAGCGACTTAGCAGCAGCAGCAGCAGCAGCAAAGGGGAAGGGAGGAAAATGTCAGATGTGTGGGTGGTTTCACCCGCATTGGAGCGAGGCCTGGAGGAAGAGCCGGGTTTGGGAAGACACCTGACATTTATTTGAGGTGGAATAAATGATCGAGACAGAGGGAGCAGGGTGTGCAGAGGGCGCCCCTCCACACTTTGCGCAGAACCAGCAAGCCAGCTTCAGCTGAAAGGGAATTTATCACGAGGCCACGTTCTATGCAGGGCATTTCTTGCTCTGTCTCTCCCAGTCGCCTTCAAAAATGCCCCAAGCAGCCTCCCTGCCCTCAGCCCCTGGAGGACTTTTTCTGTGACCCTCCTCCTCCCCCAGCACTTTCCATCCCAGGGTGTGTAGCTTCAACCCCCTATTAAACTGAGCTTCTCCCGGCAGGACTCTTTGCTTGCTGCCCTGCCGCACCCCAACACTGCCCTGTGAGCTTTCCAATTTTCTCCATGTTGACCGTGCTCTGGCCTCCCCGTGGGGAGGTACCAAATTTCCCCTTCCAATCTCCTACAGCCCCTTCCAAAAATTCCGATCTCAGGCCCTGGGCATTTATTGCATTTTTATGATCAAAGCTCTTATCCAAGCAGAATGTTTTCCATACCAGGAAGCTTACGAGGATCCAGAGTGACTGACGGGAAGAGGAGTGAGATGATCAGTTTTCTCCAATTCCTGGGTGAGTTTAGCACAAGACAAGGAATTGGACTCTTAGTTTAGCTTCTGTGAACACTAAGCTAAGCACATTAGTTAATTCAGCACACATCTACTTCCTTTTCTTTGTAACTTTTTATTCTGATGTGATTTCAAACCCACAGAGACACTGTAAGAACAACACAGGGAGCTTCCGTTTACCATTCACCCAGATTCACTGACTGTTTATTTTGCCCCATTTGCTTTGTCATTCACACATACCTTTTTTTCCCTGAATTGTTTGAGAATGTCAGCTCTTCCATCATGTTCCTTTTCTTTAGCGTGTCTTTCCTAAGAACCGACACGTTCTTGGCTTTTTAACTCTACCAGAAGTGCTGTTTCTTGACCCTACTGTGGTGCTTACTGACGATCGGAGGATTTAGGCCCAGAGTTGTCACACGGCCTCCTTCCTCCTGACTAGACCCTGCAGGGACAGAAGCTCACAGCAAGGTGTAGAGGGCTGGGGTGTCTTCTTGGAAAAGTTTCGGATAAAAATGCAAGCCCTGCGACTTCCCTGAAGGTGCAGGGGCTTGAACTCTGCCCCCAGTGCAGGTGGCCCAGGCTCGATCCCTGGTCGGGGAACTAGATCCCACAGGCCACGACTGAAGATCTCTCGTGCAACTAAGACCTGGTGCGCCCAAATAATTTTTTTTTTTTTTTTTTTAATGCAAGCCAGGTCACAGCTTCAAAGCCAAGCATAATTTGCAGAAAGTGGCATACATTAAGCTGGGATCAGACCGTGAAGCATATTTTTTTCTGGCTACGTGTTGCCAGAATCAAAAAGGTAAAAAGTGGCATGGTTGCACGTGCAGCGAGTGGTTTCTCTCCCGTCTCACCCCTTGCTGCTTCTGGCAATAGTTGCAGCCCTCACAAGTGGCCTAGAAGTTGTCTTTCTTGCACCACTGTCTGTGCAGGAGTCCCTAAATCCCTCCTGCTCTTAACCAGGTTCCCAGGGATTCTGGAATTCAGAGGCTCCCAGAAGGGCAGTGGGCAGTCGTCTTCTCCAGGGTCCCCACTGTGTGGTCAGGCCTCCTGGACAGATGGACAAGCAGATCAACCTTTTTATTTCTCTGATTGTAAAATTAATACCTGCTTACTGGGCACTTCCCTGGTAGTCCAGTGGTTAGGACATCGCCTTCCAATGTTGGGGTTGGGGGTTTGAGCCCTGATTTGGGAGCTGAGATCCCACATGCCTCAGGGCCAAAAAACATAAAACAGAAGCAGCACTGTCACAAATTCAACAAAGATCTTAAAACTGGTCACATTAAAAAAAAGAAAGTCTTTTTAAAAAAGATACCTTGTTACTGAGAGAGAAAAGCATACATTTAGAAAAATATGAAAAAGAGTTACAGATTACCTGTAAGCCTACTATAGCTCTTGTGTTTATCTTTTTAGACTCTTGCTGCCTCAGGAATGAGTGTCATGTAGCTAGGAATCCTCACTCCGGAGTTGTCAGATCTAGACATAGTTCTGTCTCTGCCATTACCACCAGTTTAGAAACTAACCTCTGAGATACAGTTTTCTTATCTGCATAATGAGGTAATGATAGTACTTAGTTAAATAAGCTAATGCCTGGCAAGGGCTTAGTCCAATGCATGGTGTAAAGCAACTGCCAACAAATGTCAGTTCTAGACAACAAAAAAACGGCTTCCCAGGTAATTCAGTGGTAAATAATCCACCTGCCAACGTGGGCTGGAGGCAGATTCGATCCCTGGGTCTGAAAGATCCCCTAGAGGAGGAAATAGCAACCCACTCCAGTATTCTTGCCTGGAGAATCCCATGGACAGAGGAGCCTGGTGGGCTACAGTCCATGGTGTTGCAAAGAGTCAGACACGACTGAGGAACACAGCACAGGTAACCGAAAAGGACTCCTGCCAGACCACGGTAAGGAAGGAAGCCTGCTGTTTTAACAGTGATTTATTCATTTCAACAAGTATTTTTTGAGCACCCACTGCACGCTAGGCATCGTGCTAAGCACTAGCAAGTTAACTAAACAAATACTTATCTTTATGAAACTTACATTCTCTTGGAGAGAGAACAAACTTGTCTGTGTAATAAAACATGTCATGATCAGAGGAAAGATCTGCAGGAAAATTCAGCATGATACAGCAGATACGAACACCATCAGGCAGTTGCCATTCAAAGCAGGAAATTCCCTGGCCATCCAATGGTTAACACCCCAAGATTTCAGGCTAAGATCCCACAAGCCGAGGGGAGGGGCATGGCAAAGAAAAAGTTCAACAAAAGAAAAACCAACAAAGCGGTCAGAGAACCCCTCTTTGAAAAGCTGATGTTTGAGCTGACGTCTGAGGGAAATGAGGGCGCTGAGAAGGCAATGGCACCCCACTCCAGTACTCTTGCCTGGAAAATCCCATGGACGGAGGAGCCTGGTGGGCTGCAGTCCATGGGGTCGCTAAGGGTCGGACACGACTGAGTGAATTCACTTTTACTTTTCACTTTCATACATTGGAGAAGGAAATGGCAACCCACTCCAGTGTTCTTGCCTGGAGAATCCCAGGGACGAGGGAGCCTGGTGGGCTGCCGTCTATGGGGTCACATAGAGTCGGATACGACTGAAGTGACTTAGCAGCAACAGAGTGACTATCTGGGGGAAGGTGGAGAGAGCAGCCTGTGCAAGCGCTTCGAGACAGGAGCATGCTTGTCATGTCTGAGGGCGAGTTAGGAGGCCAGTGCGGCAGGGAGGTCAAGGAGGCATGGGGACCCAAGCTCTATGAGCCACTGAAAGGATTGTAACTATTTCTCTGAATGACATGAGGACCCGGGAGAGGGTTGAGGAAGAGGAGTGATGTAATCAGGCCCTCATTAGATCTCAGGACTTGTGTGTCACTTTTTTTTTTCACTGTAGTGAAAACCTACACACCTTAGTCAACCAGACTGTCAAGCAGCACTCCCAACCCTGTGGACACCCACCCCGCCCCCCCCACCTGCAGCATCACTCAATCCACAGCCTGCTTCACTCAATGCTCCCCAACAAGACCTCCTCCCCCCGCCCCCGCCCGCAAACCTGGGCAGGATTTACATTCCGGAAACATCCCCTGGTGCCTCCAGGCCAGGCCATACCCCCAGCCTTGCTATAAGCTCCTCACCAGCCAAAACAGCCAGTGGCCTGCATCGCCCCGAGTCTCGCCATAAGCCAGTTCCCTTACCTGGGAGCGTGTTCTCCACTCTCATCCACCCTCACGCAGCTGGCATCATGACAGGTTAACGGTTAACGTGCACAAGATCTTAAAGCTGGAGGGCGCGGAAGACAGGACCCCACCCCAACACTCAAGGATGGGCAAAGCAGCGTGCCCTCGGGGCCGCCCAGACAGCAGGCAGGGAGGAACTCTGTCCCTCCCCAAGCTCTCGCTCTGTGGTGAAAAGGGCCAAGAAAGCATTTTGCAAATTTGTGTAGAGCATTACACAAATAGGAGAGTGGTTAGCGAAATGACTGGAGTTTAAAATCCCGGGTTCTAGTTTGATACCCCATTTTTCTGATTGCAGCCTCCTCCCAGACGTTGATGATGTCAGCTCCAAACACCTGAACTCCCCCCAAACCCCAGCATATTCCCCAGCTTCTCCTTTGCTGTGCTTGACACAAAGCAGGTCTTTTATAAAGCGAGGTGGGGGCAGGGATGGGAGGGTGGCCTCGCTTTAGAGCACACACTTTCACCTCCTCACAGTTCATTGTTTTCATACAAAATTCCAGATGCACAGGGCAGGCAAACAGAAGTCTCATTCACAGCCAGCGGGCCCCCGGGCTGCTGTGTTTCTCCGCCTCCTCTCTCTTGCCTCTCATTTCAGTCCTGTGTGGAGGTTATGAAGGTGGTAGACTTGGGACAGAGCATGCTGAGGGTGTCCTCCCCCGGAGGCCCTGCTGGCCTCTGGACTTGACTGGATTCCAGGCAGGTTTCACTGATCACTAGTGAAATGACCTTGAATGAGTCACCTTTCCCTTCTTTCTTGAAAAGTGTGGTTCTCAGACTCTCACAGTCTGGTGCTCCTGACAGCTGTTCATCAAAGTTGACACGTACTTATTATAACACCTCATGCCTCCTCCTTCCGTTCGATTCATTTGAGCATGAGAACTCCTGATGGTCCTGGGGAATCTTATCATGGGTTAAAAGCCTGTCCTTGCACAGGACACATTTCTGACTTCCCACCACTTTCCCTCTTTTCAAACAAGACCCCACACTTCCCTGTTTTGTCATCTGAAACTAGTAAAACTACAAACTGCACTGCACGTACATTTTTTTTGTTTAAAGGCTTAAGTCATGGACTCCCTCAGCCCCACACCTTCCAATCAGCAAAAGGCACCACACTAACAACGGGGCTGGGCAGCAGGGGCAGCTCCAGGCCTGTGGGGTCGGGGTAGGGAGGGCGTCTGATCACAAAAGCCCTATTTATTTATCTATTTATTTAGCAGCATCAGATCTTAGTTGCAGCATGTGGGATCTTTGTTGCAGTGCACGGGGTCCTCGCAGAGCAGGGGTCCCCGGCCTCCAGGCCATGGACCAGTACCTCCTGTCAGATCAGCAGCAGCATTACATTAGAAATAAAGTGTACAGTAAATATAATGTGCCTGAATTATCCCCAAACCACCCCCTCCACCCTATGTCTGTGGAAAAACTGTCTTCCACAAAATTAGTCCTTGATGCCAAAAAGTTTGGGGACCATTGTTCTAGAGCACACAGGCTCAGGAGTTGGGGCACAGGCTTAGTTGCAATATGTGGGATCTTAATCCTTTGACCAAGGACGAACCCATGTCCCCTGCGTTGTAAGGGGGAGCCTTTATTCTGGCTGTGCTGGGCGTTCGTTGCTGCGCTGGCTTTTCTGTAGCTGAGGTGAGCAGGGGCTACTCTAGTTTCTGTGTGAGGGCTTGAGTCGCACAGGCTCTAGGGCCTGCAGGCTTCAGTAGCTGCGGTGTGTGGGCTCAGCAGTTGTGGCTCCTGGGCTCCAGAGCACAGGCTCAATAGTTGTGGCACACAGGCTTAGCTGCTGCGTGTGCGGCATGTGGGATCTTCCCAGATCAGGGATCCAACTCGTGTCTCCTGCATTGGCAGGTGGATGCTTTACCACCAAGCCACCAGGGACATCCCTATGGGTTGCCCTCTTTAAGTGAGCATTAATTTAGCTCTGGCGCACTGGAGGAGGTGTGGGTGACTGGCCTGTGGAGACTTTCTGGGCAGCATGGAAAAAGCAAGAGAGTTCCAGAAAAACATCTATTTCTGCTTTATTGACTATGCCAAAGCCTTTNAGAGTCGGACACGAGTGAAGCGACTTAGCAGCAGCAGCAGTGATACAGGTTCTCAAAGAAATAAGTGGAGTTTTTTTAAATTTTAGATATCTATTGTTAATTTTTTTTTTTTTTTACTATTTAGGAATTTGACTTCATGAACACTTTTTAAAAACAATCGTTCTCCACACATTAAGGGATACTTCAATAACACCCTCAGACTTGGCTCATACTATCATGTAAAAAAAATGTGTTGGCTAGAATATGATGTTCTTGGCAACTAAAAATAGCCTGGTGTCTGTCCTTTCCATCACTGTGTTAAAAGACTCTCTTCAGTTCTCAAAGGTGTACCATCACTAAAACAGGAAGAAAACGAAAGTATTTAACATGGAACCCTAGCTTGAGGACTTCAGAACACACATTCCTTTTAGCTGAGATGGTGTCTTGTCCATCAGAGCACTACAGTATTAAGGATTATATTATAGAAATATGCTTCTTGTTATAAGAGCATGAAGAATGTTCAAAAATTACAGTAAGACTTAAGCAAGTTTTTCATATTTATCTACATAAAGATACTCAAAATCAATGATATGTTTAATATGTATGTATATTCAAGGCTCAACTAATTATGGAGGTAAGAGAATCACCTAAAAGTAACTTTTATTTGCTGCAATAGAAACTATAAGCATAACAATCTTTTTACTTCAGATCTGTGAATAGTATGATTTGAGTAATACAAAGTAAAACAAAACTCTTTCATGTATAAATATTTGGTTAATAATTATGGTGTAAATGAATCAAGTTTAATCAACAAAATGAGGCCTCACTTGAGTTTCATTCCTTCTCCAAAAAGTGCCTCATTTTACGTAGTCCCTGATTTTTCCTGTTCCTTTTTTGCCACCATTGTAGGATGTTCTATCAGTAATCAGAAGAACAAAATATGGTACAAGTTAATACAGGAGTTGGAAATTTTTCTAATATTTTTCCAGACCTAATATTCTAAATTCTGCTATAATAAAATTTCATAAATAATAGAGGAGAAAAATATCATAGCGACAATGAACTAACTGAAACACCTAAGGTATAGAATCTTTCCTGAAATCCAATCAGGCAGTTCTCTTTGGGTGGGTTTGAATATACATGGAACTTCAATACAAAGTGAATTATAGTAACTCCAAAGAACTGAGGTCCCTAGAGAGTAAGTAATACACTCCTGGCTACATGTGAATCCAATGCAAATTTGTTTAAATCATCAAATATCAAGAGAGAGAAACTTTCTGGTAAAGAATCCACCTGTAATGCAGGAGACCTGGATTTGATCTCTGGGTTGGGAAGGTCCCCTGGAGAAGGGAAAATCTACCCACACTAGTATTCTGGCCTGGAGAATTTCATGGACGATATAGTCCATGGCTCACAAAGAGTCAGACACGACTGAGTGACTTTCAATAACATTATTAACCTTCAGGTTGCTATGTCAAACACCAGAGACTGGTGGTTGAGGCTCAGAGCAGGTTGCCCCAAAATACGAAAATGTGGCATACTGGTTTTTATATTTTTGGAGTTACTAATTTTTGGTATTTTATATATTTTGGTTCTTACTTTTGGCATGCAGTATCTTCATTGTGGCATGTGGGATCTTTAACTGTGGGATCTTTAACTAGTTTCCTGACCAGGGATCAAACCTAGGCCCTCTGCATTGAGAGCACAGTCTTAACCACTGGACCACCCCATCCTGGTATTTGAATTAAAGTTATTTAAGTGACAGCCAATACCAGAAGGACATCTTGATCCTCTGAAACAGATAATAAATCTCCCATGTGAAAGGTTCACTCCCTGCATCTGGAGGTAGAGAGACATGCTTATCAGCAGAGACAGGGAATTCAGGCCAGGAAGCCTGTGTAAACAAACCTTGCATCTTCTTTACTAATTTACTACCCCAAGCACAAACTCAGATTCTTCACTAATTAAACATTCAGCCTACATCTCTTTGCCTTGTCAATTCTTTACAAATTTATTGCTACTCTACTGAATAAGTATAAAAGCTGCCTGTTTTTATACTTTTGGGGGCTCCTATTTCTATGAGACCTCCATACATACACATTAATATTTTTTCCTCCTGTCAATCAGTCTTGTGTCAATTTAATTATTAGACTAGCCAAAAAAAAAAACAAAAAAAAAAACTCAAGAAGGGTAAGGCTGAGGCTAAAATCGCTGGGAATACACCCCAGTGACTTTCTGTAGGGCTGGCTTGATCTATGACAGGAGGTCAGTAGGACTGACCAGCAGGACCAGTCCAGCAGGACTGGAAAAGACTTCATGGACCACCCAACGTCTTGGTTTACAAGGCTCTATGGTGCAAGTTTACTGGAAACAATGAATAAGTACCTAGCCTGGTGTTAATTAACCCAAAGTGCTTCCTGAAAGCAGACTGGAGACCCAGGGAGACTGGGGTTCTGATTCAGTGGAGCAGTGAGCACCCACCAGAGAGATGTGATTACCAACCCCCATCAGCTATACCATGTAACACTGTTTCATCTATCAGTAAATAGCAAAATTCATTGTAGGAGAGTCAGTTGTTTACATTTTAGAAACTTGAGTTAGATTAGTTACCTGATACAATTCTAACTTTAGTACTTATACCAGTATGTGCCCAGTTTGTCTCTGTTACTTATTATAAGGTCTAGACTAAGGAATGTGTAATTTCAAGATTGAGAAACCAAGGTCATTTTTTAGTCAAAAGGAGAAAACTTCAAAATTATTTCAAATTGGAGGATCAAATTTTGTGATAATTCTTCCTCATATACATGGAATCAAGTGTTCTGAACATGTTAGCACATTTTCTTAGCACATTTAATGCTAAATGATTTTTTTTATTGAGGTGTATTTGAACCTTCCCTCCTCCCTTACTCTCAAATATTTTTATTGCTCTATTATTTAAAAACAATACTTTCTGCTTTTTAAATTGTCTTATAACTAATAATATTAATACTTAAGATAAATCCAAACTTAATATAATATTACTGAGGTAATACATTTTATTTCCAGAACTCATTAAAAACTTCTTTAAATTTTAATCACAATATGTTAGAATATTTATAATTTTTTTCAGATGATTCATATAATATTATCTGATTTAAGGGACATCCTACCAAAACATAATTAACCTGTTGAAAAAAAGTACAATAGGAACATAATTATAACATGTAGACAATTAAAGTAATAAAAATTGAAGAAATCTAAAATAAACATTGAACAGATTTGGCTTTATTAGTATATCTAATAGATAGTGTTTAAAATATTCTAAATACAACTTTTAAAGATCATGGTAATATTTAGACTGAACAGAATTCACAGTTGGTTTTATAAGCATGAGGTAAACACACAGCATATACTTAGCACACTCTATGAATAAGTTACAGGATGTAAACAAGATCAAAGATGTAATATCATTGTAGGTTCATGATGGCTAGCCCTGCCCAACGGAGACTGCCTGCATCTTGCAAAAAGCAAACCAGAGAGAGACGAGACAGAGATAACTGAAGGTTCCTTCTACTGCTAAGTCGCTTCAGTCGTGTCCAACTCGGCGACCCCAGAGACGGCAGCCCACCAGGCCCCCCTGTCCCTCNAAAAAAAAAAACTCAAGAAGGGTAAGGCTGAGGCTAAAATCGCTGGGAATACACCCCAGTGACTTTCTGTAGGGCTGGCTTGATCTATGACAGGAGGTCAGTAGGACTGACCAGCAGGACCAGTCCAGCAGGACTGGAAAAGACTTCATGGACCACCCAACGTCTTGGTTTACAAGGCTCTATGGTGCAAGTTTACTGGAAACAATGAATAAGTACCTAGCCTGGTGTTAATTAACCCAAAGTGCTTCCTGAAAGCAGACTGGAGACCCAGGGAGACTGGGGTTCTGATTCAGTGGAGCAGTGAGCACCCACCAGAGAGATGTGATTACCAACCCCCATCAGCTATACCATGTAACACTGTTTCATCTATCAGTAAATAGCAAAATTCATTGTAGGAGAGTCAGTTGTTTACATTTTAGAAACTTGAGTTAGATTAGTTACCTGATACAATTCTAACTTTAGTACTTATATCAGTATGTGCCCAGTTTGTCTCTGTTACTTATTATAAGGTCTAGACTAAGGAATGTGTAATTTCAAGATTGAGAAACCAAGGTCATTTTTTAGTCAAAAGGAGAAAACTTCAAAATTATTTCAAATTGGAGGATCAAATTTTGTGATAATTCTTCCTCATATACATGGAATCAAGTGTTCTGAACATGTTAGCACATTTTCTTAGCACATTTAATGCTAAATGATTTTTTTTATTGAGGTGTATTTGAACCTTCCCTCCTCCCTTACTCTCAAATATTTTTATTGCTCTATTATTTAAAAACAATACTTTCTGCTTTTTAAATTGTCTTATAACTAATAATATTAATACTTAAGATAAATCCAAACTTAATATAATATTACTGAGGTAATACATTTTATTTCCAGAACTCATTAAAAACTTCTTTAAATTTTAATCACAATATGTTAGAATATTTATAATTTTTTTCAGATGATTCATATAATATTATCTGATTTAAGGGACATCCTACCAAAACATAATTAACCTGTTGAAAAAAAGTACAATAGGAACATAATTATAACATGTAGACAATTAAAGTAATAAAAATTGAAGAAATCTAAAATAAACATTGAACAGATTTGGCTTTATTAGTATATCTAATAGATAGTGTTTAAAATATTCTAAATACAACTTTTAAAGATCATGGTAATATTTAGACTGAACAGAATTCACAGTTGGTTTTATAAGCATGAGGTAAACACACAGCATATACTTAGCACACTCTATGAATAAGTTACAGGATGTAAACAAGATCAAAGATGTAATATCATTGTAGGTTCATGATGGCTAGCCCTGCCCAACGGAGACTGCCTGCATCTTGCAAAAAGCAAACCAGAGAGAGACGAGACAGAGATAACTGAAGGTTCCTTCTACTGCTAAGTCGCTTCAGTCGTGTCCAACTCGGCGACCCCAGAGACGGCAGCCCACCAGGCCCCCCTGTCCCTCGGATTCTCCAGGCAAGAACACTGGAGTGGGTTGCCATTTCCTTCTCCAATGCAGGAAAGTGAAAAGTGAAAGTGAAGTCGCTCAGTCGTGGTTGACTCTTAGCGACCTCATGGACTGCAGCCTACCAGGCTCCTCTGCCCATGGGCTTTTCCAGGCAAGAGTCCTGGAGTGGGGTGCCACTGCCTTCTCCCGAAGGTTGCTTCTACTTGGTCCCAATAGTTCTTTACACTGTCTCTTTTACTGTGTCGGATTTCTTCTTAGTGGTCTTGCTTTGTTCTCTTACATCTACTCCCAAGAAGAATCTGAAACGCACTTTGTTATCTACTTGTAGTTTTATGGTTGTCATAATCACTGCAATGGACTAACCATAAGCATAGATTTGTTATATAAACAGCAGAATAACATTGCTTGGATTTAATATTCCTCAACTGTAAAAATAATTCATTGACTCAGCTTTTATCCCATTTGTCTGTCATTTTCTATGGCTTTAAGATTGTTTCCTTTGTATGAACTGATAACACAACTGCAAGTGTGTTTATTCATCAATTAACTTTTGAAAGGATTGTGTAAGTTATCACCATCTACATCATGCTACATCAACATCTATGAAGAATCAATGAACACCTATTTTCTATGCCCAATCAGACTCCTTAGAGTTTCATTTTTTCAGCCATTTTCCACTTTGCCCTATGAGTCATAATATAGACTAACTTTTTTAGTTTTTTCTATATCATGTTTTAATTAATTTAATCCTTATTTTAAAACCTTGGAAAAAAAAAACCAAACAAGACTATTAGTAAGAAATCTGACATAATAGGAGATAATCTTACTCAAAGCTGTAGGGAAAGTAGACAGAATCCCAAAAGTTTTTTCTTTTTTTGTAAGATAAAAGCAAACAACTCCATTTGGTAGGACCAACCATACTGAACTTTATAACACAAAATTTATTTCTGGTACTGTTTACATCCTGTCATCATGGAATATGAGGCAGGTACATATTATTATTTTCTCTTTTCATGTTAAGAGTGATGAAGTAACCTGATAGTTAGGGGTCATCTTAGGGTTCAAATCTGGACAGTCTGACTCACATGTGTCATAAATTGAAGGCCTGAGCAGAGTCTCCTCTGAAACTGAAGTCATCAGTAGTAACACATCTCAAAGGACACACCTTCACCTGCTGCTGCTCCCAAGAGACAGATCGCTCAGCAGGCCACAGGTTCACGTCCTGAATCGGAGGTTCTGGTGAAGGCCTTCCTACTCCCCTTATCCCTGTCTCCAGGCTCTTCTGGAAGCATGATGAAGAGATATCCATCATGCTCTCTCCTGGGACTTATTTTCTGAAGGAAGAAGCCATTTTATACATAGTGGTAAAGACAGGATAGGACCAGTCTTAGCCAAGATTATAAGATCAAGCATACCTCTTTGTTACATTTTCAGCTAGCAAGACCTGTTTTACAGCCTCTTGACACACTCAGAACTAACCTTCCTTCTCCTGACATTCAGTAACCCACCATGGAATTGCCCTTGGGCTGTTCAGAGCCCTCAGCTATGACCTTCCTTCAGTACTCCCCTCCATCTTAAAGTCTCATTCTTCAAAACACCTCTCTTTCTGTGGTAGAAAGTGCTAATTATCCCAATACCTGAATGTCCCTCTTTCCATAATGACAGAGCTCTCATTTTCTGGCCCTCTTGCAGTTAGTTATGGCCAAGTGACTAAGTTTTGCCTATGGAATATGAACACACACTGTGTGTGAAACTTACGGGAACTATCCTGAAAAGAAAGTGATGTATCCTTCTTTCCCCCTTTTCTTCCTGCCTGCTGGCTGCAATGTAGATTTATTTTCTGACATGAAGCATAGAAATAGCTAGACAGAGCAGACTAAGCCTCAAGTCTCAGGGAATACCATGCCAGACTCGAACTGACAATCCTGTGAACTAAAAAGACATTGGGAATATGATAAAGGAACAGAATTCTCCCTTGTCTACTATTATCCAAAGTATTTTTGTTAACTTGTGGCAACCCTTAACCTAACTGCTGCTGCTGCTGCTAAGTCACTTCAGTCGTGTCTATTCCCCCTTTTTCTGGTACTGAGCAGCAAGACTTGTGGATTTGTTAATACAAACAGAAGAGTATCCTCTCTATATTCGAGAACTTTGAGCTGGTCCTTCCTGGTTTGGTGAATATTAAAGAAATATGGGAAAATCCTCTCTTAGGATAAACATTTCAGCTTGCAAATCTACAGACAAGCATAATACTATTTTTGCTTTCAGAGGCTTTAAGAAGTGAATATCATGTTGCTTTTTCTTTATGTGTTCTTTCCATCTCAAACCCTCTCAGTTCTGCCAACTAGATCAACACCTCTGCCAAGTAGAGCAAAGAATATCTCCTGAGAAAAGCAAAAGAGAAAGTAACAATAATGGTTTTCAAAATATCCCATTAAATTACCTAAAGAAAAAGAGCTAATTCTTCTTGTGCTTCCTTAAACCATTTCCCAATCTACATAGTCACCAAAGTTCATCTTTTTAAAATGACGGATACATTCATAGAGACAAAAAATAGATTAGAGGTAACTAGGGCTGAGAGGAGAAGGAAGGGGAATCATTGTTTGGCAGGTACAGAGTTCTGCCTGCAGTAATAGAAACTTTTTGGAAATAGAGCAGTGATGTACACACTGTGAACATAAGTAATGTCACTGACTTGTATTTTGAAAACAGTTAAAATGGCCTATTTTGTGTTATATATACGTTACCACAATAAACTAATAAATAGGTAAAATGCCATAAAAGTGTCCATTAAGGGAGTAGAGCGTCATCAGTTCAGTTCAGTTGTTCAGTCATGTCCGACTCTTTGTGACCCCATGGACTGCAGCATGCCAGGCCTCCCTGTCCATCACCAATGCACAGGGCCTACTCAAACTCATGTCCATCGCATTCGTTATGTCACCCAACCATCTGGTCCTCTGTTGTCCCCTTCTCCTCCCGCCTTCAATCTTTCCCAGCAACAGGGTCTTTTCAAATGAGTCAGTTTTTCCCATCAGGTGGCCAAAATATTGGCGTTTCGACTTCAGCATCAGTCCTTCCAAAGAATATTTAGGACTGATCTCCTTTAGGATTGACTGATTGGATTTCCTTGCTGTCCAAGGGACTCTCAAAAGTCTTCTCCAACACCACAATCCAAAAGCATCAATTCTTCAGTGCTCAGCTTTATAGTCCAACTCTCACATCCGTACACGACCACTGGAAAAACCATAGCCTTGACTAGATGGACCTTTGTTGGCAAAGTAATGTCTCTGCTTTGTATTATGCTGTCTAGGTTGGTCATAGCTTTTCTTCTAAGGAGCAAAGTGTCTTTTAATTTCATGGCTGCACTCACCATCTACAGTAATTTTGGAGCCCCCCAAAATAAAGTCTCTCACTGTTTCCATTGTTTCCCCATCTATTTGCCATGAAGTGATGGGACCAGATGCCATGATCTTAGTTTTCTGAAAGTTGAGCTTTAAGCCAACTGTTTCACTCTCCTCTCTTTCATCAAGAGGCTCTTTAGTTCTTCTTCACTTTCTGCTGTAAGGGTGGTGTCATCTGCTTATCTGAGGTTACTGATATTTCTCCCAGCAATCTCGATTTCAGTTTGTGCTTCATCTAGTCCAGCATTTCACATGATGTATTCTGCATATAAGTTAAATAAGCAGGGTGACAATATACAGCCTTGACGTACTCCTTTTCCTATTTGGAACCAGTCTGTTCCGTGTCCAGTTCTATCTCTTGCCTCTTGACCTGCATACAGATTTCTCAGGAGGCAGGTCAGGTGGTCTGGTATTTCCATCTCTAAGAATTTTCTGTCATGTCCACTCCTAAAGCCTCATTTGTCTCTTCCTACACTACTTCTTTTGTTGTCTAATTTTTATGTATGCTTTTGGAGGTTAAAGAATGTGTCTCAGACATGCTGCAGTGGAAACCAGCATGTTTTGTTTGCTTAGCTGAATAATTGCAAATAAAAGCACTTTTCTTAGTACATGGTTTCTTCCATTTACATTTAATAACATGGGGGCAGGAGAAGAGACTTAGCCACTCACACCAAGATTCCTTTTACAGAGAGGGACTTTATTTGAGCAGAGCCCTGAGATGAAAGAGAACCTGCGCTGAGAAAGGCACCATTTCAGCTACTCCATACAGCAAAGGAAGGAGGGGGAACATCTGAACTACATTTAAGCCTGTCAAACCCACCCCCTTGGTTAATTTATGAAATATTTTCCTCTAAGATGTACATAATTTTATATAGTTGTAGGATTAGCAGAATCTAATCTCCTTCATATTTTTGTCTCCTGGAAAGACTTATCTCAGTCAGGAGACCCAAAGCTCTTTATTTAGGAGAACTAAAGTATGTTTCATGATGGTGTCGACTATAAAATACAGTCACAATCTGAAAGTAAGAGTTATTCGGTGTGAATGTTTAGGACTCTGAGTCCGGGAGACAGCATTTCAAGAGCTCTGAGAAAACTGCTCCAAGGAGGCAGGAGAGGAAGTCAGGCTATATACAAGTTTGCAACAAGGGGAGCAGGCAGTCTGAACAGCAAAGAACAGGTATCAAGTTAAGGAATTTAGCATTCTGTGTTTGGGAAGATGCGAGGCTCCGGGCTCGCTGAATTCATGCCTTTCACACGCATCGCAGCTCTCTGGGGCCAATCCTGTTTACCTGGCTTCTGGCAGTCCCCCAGCTCCTCAGCAATCGTGGACGGGGGGGTGGCAGCATTCACTGGATCTGGGGGGGCCCTCATTCACATTTGGAGGCCAGAAATCACTCATGGCCATGATATATTTTGTCTATTGATATGGCCGGAGATCTTTTCATTTTACAATGGTAAGCAAATGACAACTATATCCCAAGATATTAACTAAGGCAACGATGGTAGAAGGAACAGATAAACCAGAAGAAAGGGAAATATTAGGAAATTAAAAGCAACAAATAAAGTAAACATATTCTAAAATCTAAGTGTGGGTCTAAGCAAATAGAATGTAAAGAGGTTGGGGACTATTGAAAAGTAACTGCTAATCCTGAATGACTTTTCTATTCTTTAAGTATTCAGAGAGAGTCATTTAAATATCCTATCAACAGTGTCTTGAGCATTACTATATTCACAGCAGCATGAAATTATTTGTCCTTGCTTCTATAAAGAAGGATATTTCATAACTGCCACTCAGGGTAATTGAATCTTCTCTACCTTTTCCATGTTTAGCACACATAAGTGACAAGTGATAAGACATAAGTGATAAGTTATAGGACTATAGCCAGGGCCAGAGATAGGTAGCAGGATGCTCAGTAGCTCAGTCGTTTCTAACTCTTTGTGACCCTATAGACTGAAGCCCACCAGGCTCCTCTGTCCATGGGCTTTTCCCAGCAAGAATACTGAAGTGGGTTGCCATGCCCTTCTCCAGCGGATCTTCCCAACCCAGGGATTGAACCTGCTTCTCCCAAGTCTCCCGAATCGTAGGCAGATTCTTTTCCTGCTGAGCCAATGGGGAATCCTTTTGATACTTAAATGGAGTGTAACCTTTAAAAATTGTGAATCACTATATTGCACCTCTGTAACTTATATAATATTGTCATCAACCATGCTTCAATAAAAAGTAAAATAAATAAATAAATCGCCCCTAATTTGGTATCTATGTCTTTTTTGTCATGCTCCCATTAGTCTTAAAGAGCTTACTCTCTCTCAGGTACATTTGAATTTTATTAATCAAAGCGAACTCTATAATGGAATTTTAGCCAATAAGTGGGAAAGATTTGGGGAAGAGGAGAGGAAGTGATCTCTCTGCAGGTAGACCAGCGGGATTGTCCTTTAAGTCAGTCAGCCTAGGCTTGTCTTGACCCAGGCGGTCTTCTCTTCCTTACACCAGAGCCCAAGATTCACCAAAAGCTCCACAGCTTTTCAGAATGTATTGGCAGTGAGAGACCGAAATTACTATATGAATGTTTTGCTCGTTTGTAAATTAAGGGAGAAGTGTCATGGTATTTGCAATTTCCATACAGATACATAAATAATAAATGACAAATGGTTACCAACTGTGGAACCTAGTTGCTGGGTATAAAGGTGAATCCTGTAAAATTCTTTCAACTTCTATGTATTTTAGGGTTTTTTCTATAATAAAAAGATTGAGGGAAAGTAGCCCTGAGAAAAATTAAAGGTCTGTTGTAGTGAAAAGGAAAGAAAGTGAAAGTGATAGTCGCTCAGCCTGTGGGACCCTGCGCCTCTGCTTGACTGTAAACTTCAGTGCCTTTGTTCAGCTCATGCCCACCTGTGACTACAAGAGAGTAACACACCCCTTTCCAAACGCTGGCCATTCCCTTGCAGATGTTTTGCAAGACAGAACTTTTCACTTTCCTTTCCCACTGCCTCTCCCGCTCTGTTCCTCTTTTGACTTCAGTTCCTCATTGCTTCTTTCTCTCTGATCTATAAAAAGACATGGCATCCAGGCCCCAATAAGATGGTTATTTTGAGGTGTTAGCCTGCCATCTTCTCAGTCAGCTGGCTTCTGAATAAGGTAATTTTCCTTACCTCAACACCTCCTCTCTTGGATTCATTGGCCTGTCGTGCAGTGAGCAGAACAAGAAGCCTGGACTCAGTAACACTGTCAGTCAATTTGGGAGTTAATTTCATTTCTTTCAGTCAGATGACTTTTTTGCCATAGCTAAGACCTACTATACTGACGACAACTCCCACCAAATTCTTTTTTTTAGTCTTATATTTTGTGTTATTTTCATTCTGTGTGTGCACTGACCTTTCTCAGCCACATAGAAGCCACATTGCTGCATGATGTTAAAATTAAAATAAATCAGAATTAGGGTAGTAGGGGTAGTGATGGTATTGGCAAGGTGGAAAAATAAAGATAAAACTGAGGGCTGGCCAGTGATAGCTACCAAGATCACAGTGAAAAATGTCAGATCCCAAATGTTACCTGGGGCACCCCCAGTCGAATGAAAATAATACTGTGCTGTGGAATCTGTCCACCAAAATTAAGTCCATTTCCTTTCTGGGGTTCCCATCTCCTTCCTCTCACTCCATCTGCCTAGTTCCTCCATTTGCCTAGAAGATGTTTTCTCACTTCCTTAGGTTAACTGAAGATGTGGCACAGTTTTCTTATCTACTCTAAGCCCAGCTGTATCAGGGATAAACTCAATGTCCTTATCCAACTAACCTAACACTATAGTTTCACATTTCCCCAACCCCCTCACTCAAGAAAGCATCATCTCTCCTCCAATTCAGCTGCCCACTTCCATGGACTTTGTCATCACAGAGGACTCCTCCACCTCTGATATATATCCCACCTGATCACAACCTTTGATGCTTCTAGCTGTCTTGACCAGTTAGTTCCACACTTCTTTTTAATTTGATTGCTTAATTTTCTCCCAATCTGTCACAGTCTTCACCTCTTTTGCCTTCATTACCTCTGACCTCAACCACTCTTCAATCAATATTCTCAACTCCCTTGTTCCCCAAGGCCTCCTATTCCACTCATCAGTCTTGAACCAAACTGACTGATTGCTTTGTTCCTAGTCACAGTCTACTGAGACCTACTGGAAAAAATTATCTAGCTAAGAAGATTGAAGCCACCCCAGTTCAAACTGGGTTTCTGAAGGTCCTAAGGAGTTCTTTCACAATATCTGTACAGATTTCACTATCCTCTGTGGCAGGGAGGGGGACCCCTTCCAGGGCCCGAAAGTGGGCTCTTATCTAACACTCAGAAATGATTGGCCAAGGAGACACAGGTGCTGACAAACTGGGAACGGGCATCCGGACGGAGAGCAGTAGAGTAAGCGAACCCAGGAGATCTGCCCTGCCACATGGCTCGCAGTCTCAGGTTTTATGGTGCTAGGATTAGTTTCTGGGTTGTCTTTGGCCAATCATCCTGATTGAGAGTCCTTCCTGGTGGCGCATACATTGCTCAGTCAAGATGGATGCCAGTGAGAAGGATTCTGGGAGATGGTTGGACATGTGGTGTCAACTTTTGACCTTTCCTGAACTCTTCATTTGGTGCTGGCTTATTAGTTGTGTTCCTTACCAGAACCTCCTGTCTTAAAACAACCTGTGCGAACGGTAGCTATGGTGCCTGGCCAGGGTGGGCAGTTTCTGTCAGTGTGCTTCCCCTAACAACTCCACCACCCTAACTATCTCAGCAGAGAACCTTGCTTCTTACTCATGAGGGAGAGAACTGAGGCCACACTTCAACGTCCTGAAGTTCTACCTACAGTCTTACTTGGTACTGTATCCATCCTTGAGTGGGACAACTGACTCCCTAGTCTAGGCTAAGCCCTCCTTCTGTGTCCCAGAGCCCATCTGCTCCCTCCCCTAAGATCTCATTCCATCCATCAGTTTTCTTTTCTCTTACATTTTCAAATGCTCTGCTCTGCTGCCTCCTCCTGTAAACATGCTCAAGTCCCTGACTGGGACATAATCCATGTTCCATGTTTTGGATGAAAAGGCTTCTTATTGCAAAGAGGTTAATTTTCTTGATACTTACCAATTTTATAGCACATTTTTGGGAATTTGTTTTGGGAAGCAGACAAAGTGATTCTAATGTTTATATAGAAGACTAAATAGGAGGAAATAACTAAGAAAATATTTAAAAGTTAAAGATTTTGTTTACAGAGTCTGTCTTTATTTTTCCTGCTCAATTGCTTGTACTTTATGTATTGAGGTTTTTAGCTGTGGTCATGAAAGTCTTTGTGAAACTTGGTGCAGGTATAACGGAGTTGGGGCGAGGGCCATTCTCCTAACTGTCACCACCAAACCACAGCCCAGAGTGCACTCTCAGGGCTGGGGGTGGCCCCTCAGAGGACTGCAGTGCTCTGTGGATGACATTCTCATGGAGGTGGCTGGCAGCAGAGGCAAGGCAAGGTGCCATGGTAAGGAAGATATAAGGCAGATTTATTTGAGACACTCCTTGGGGAATCTCTAAGATAACCGTACAGACTTGGGAAGGGAATTGTCCCGCTGCTCTTTTCTCAGCTCCAAAAACTACATAACCCTGTGTCCTTCTACCCACAAGGTTTCAGGTTCTTTGTCTGTCTTGGCTAAAACAAAGAACTCTTCAAATGAAAAGGTAGACTTAAGAAAGGCTTCTGTAGGCCCTGGTGGGCTCTCACCCTTTCTTTCTCAAGGCACTTTAGCACCTGGGGCAGAGGGTGAGTCTCTTTATCCTCTGACAGAGGAGTAAAGCCTCATTGTCTTGATGCTTCACTTTTCACCAGAAAAATATGTATGTATCCTTGCTCTATTCCTGAGGTACATTAGTTGGGGCTGTCAACTAAAAAGATGAACAATGTGAGAGATGCGAGTTCAGTTTTATCTGGTGCAAAATGAGGACTGCAGCCCAGGAGACAGCACTTCAGAGAGCTTTGAGAGAATGCTCCATAGAGGTGGCAGGGGAAGGTCAGTATATAAGGTTTTGGTGAAGGGGGAGTTCAATGCAATCAAGTGCTTACTTTACAAGAGGTTTTCTGCTAGTGACAAGGAGCTGAGGTCATCGTGAAGAGATTTAGTGCTTTTCTAGATATGGAGTGATGCAAAGATTGGGATCATGGAACCAGTTCCTAAAAATATCTAACCATCTAAAAACCTGTTCCATCAGTTTCTCTGGAGCACTGGGTGCCCCATTCACCCTGAACTTCCTCAGGGCATGTTGAAGGTCAACAGCTGCAATAGCACAGGGTTCAATCTCCGCAGAGGCAGAAGGCAAATGCCCTGGGCAAGTGCCAGTTTGTACTTGACAGGGCTCTTTTGCCCCAAGTAACAGAAACCCAAGCCAAATGTTTAAGTACAAAAAGAACATGGGCTCTCATAACTGAAATGTTCTGGGCCAGATCCTGGCTTGAGCCTACCTGGATCAAGGAGTGTAAATAATGTCATCAGGACTTGGTTTTGTGCGTGTGAGCTATTGGCTCTGCTTCTCTCCACAGCTGGCTTCATTCATAGGCTGGCATTTTCCTCATGGTGACGTGAGGCAAAAATAAACTACGGACTTCCAGACTTCCTCCTTTCATTTTGGCAGCCACATTGAAAAAGAGTCTCCAACTGTTTAAAGATTCAGAATTTGGACTCATTATTTCTATCTTTCAGTGTATTAACTCATTAACTCACCCTTGACTACTTTCTCTTACGTGCATGTTCAATCTGACAGGAAATCCTGTTGGCTCTACCATCAAAACATATCAGGAATTTAACCATTTCTCATCAGTTCAGTTCAGTTGCTCAGCTGGGTCCGACTCTTTGTAATCCCATGAACCGCAGCACTCCAGGCCTCCCTGTCCATCACCAACTCCCATAGTTTACCCAAACTCATGTCCATTGAGTCAGTGATGCCATCCAACCATCTCGTCCTCTGTCGTCCCCTTCTCCTCCTGACCTCAATCTTTCCCAGCATCAGAGTCTTTTCCAATGAGTCACCTCTTCGCATCAGGTGGCCAAAGTATTGGAGTTTCAGCTTCAACATCAGTCCTTCCAATGAACACCCAGGACTAATCTCCTTTAGGATGGCTGGTTGGATCTCCTTGCAGCCCAGGGGACTCTCAAGAGTCTCCTCCAACACCACAGTTCAAAAGCATCAATTCTTCTGCACTCAGCTTTCTTTATAGTCCAATTCTCACATCTATACATGACTACTGGAAAAACCATAGCCTTGACTAGATGGACCTTTGTTGACAAAGTAATGTCTCTGCTTTTTAATATGCTGTCTAGGTTGGTCATAACTTTTCTACCAAGGAGTAAGCGTCTTCTAATTTCATGGCTGCAGTCACCATCTGCAGTGATTTTGGAGCCCTCCACCCGTACTTTGACCACCTTATGTAAAGAACTGACTCATTTTCTAATGAAAGAAAAATCTTTTCTAAGACCCTGATGCCGGGAAAGATTGAAGGCAGGAGGAGAATGGGATGACAGAGGATGAGATGGTTGGATGGCATCACTGACTCTATGGACAGGAGTTTGAACAAGCTCCGGGAGTTGGAGATGGACAGAGAAGCCTGGTGTGCTGTAGTCCATGGGGTCGCAAAGAGTCAGGCACAACTGAGCAACTGAACTGAACATTGGTACTAGGAAAATTAATTTCATAGCTAGACAGTCATTTATGACTTTGGAGAAAGAAATTCCATAGCCTGGAGCAGAAATTAGATTATGAACACGTGAAAAAGGAGTGGCTGATGAGGAAGTGGAGGTAGATCACAAAATGAAATATGAATAAATCATCCAAAAAAGACTGACAGCCTACTTCAGACAGAGTACTACACCAGGCATCAGGGCCAGCATCAGAGTCATACAAGGCCCTGTGTTCAGAGGGGTCCTGACTTGGTTTAATGCACAGATGTCACTATCTTAAAATTGTTAATAATTTTTGAGCAAGAGGCTCTACATTTTCACTTTGCACTATGCCCACAAATTATGCTGTAGGTTCTGCAGAGCACTGCAGGGAACCCAAAATATTTCATTCATTGTTCAGTCACTTACTTATTCAACAACAAATAAATGAATTCCCTACCATGAGCCATCCAGTCTCTGGAGACATGATGAAAAAGGTAGAGCAGGTGAAAAATGGATGACAGAAAACCTTTTAACAAAATGTTGTTACTTCCAAGAATAATAAAATGTAAATATAGCTATTACATGACATTCTACCTCAGCTCCCTAGTTGTAGAGGCTATATGACCCCGGTTATTTATTCAACTGCTTAAGTCCTAGTGTACTCACCTAAAAAAATGACAATAATAATAGGGCATACTCCTAAGGTTGTTAGAGGAATTAAAGGCATTCAGGAACATAAGATGCTTACAACAGTGCAAGGTATGTTATAAGTGTTCAGTAATGTGAGGGACTGATGAATTTCTAGCACCTAGCACAGAGGAATCCAATAAATGACTGGTTTAGTAAGCAGGGGGTAAAAAGGAAATTTTAGATCAACCTGGACAGTTTTATATGTTCCTTATAAATGAAACAGATATGGATCTATGTGTGCTTGCTAAGTCACTTTGGTTGTGTCTGACTCTCCGCCACCCTGTGGGCCACAGCCCACAAGGCTCCTCTGTCTATTGAATTCTCCAGGGAAGAATACTGGAGTGGGTTGCCATGCCCTCCTCCAGGGGATCTTCCCAACCCAGGTCTCAAACCCACATCTCTTATGTCTCCTGCATTGGCAGGTTGATTCTTTACCTCTAGTGCCTCCTGGGAAGCCCATACGGCAATATATGTTGTTGTTTAGTCTCTAAGTCTGTCCAACTCATTTGCATCCATAGCCTGCCAGGCTCCTCTGTCCAGGGCATTTCCTAGGTAAGAATACTGGAGTGGGTGGCCCATTTCCTTCTTCAGGGGATCTTCCTGAGCCAGGGAGAGGACCTGCATCTCCTGCATTGGCAGGTGGATTCTTTACCTCTGAGCCACTTGGGAAGCCTAATCAAATCTTTGAAAGTTAAAGTGTTAGTTGCTCAGTTGTGTCCAGTTCTTTGCAACCCCATGGACTGTAGCACACAAGGCTCCTCTGTCCATGGAATTCTCCAGGCAAGAACACTGGAGTGGGTCGCCATTCCCTTCTCCAGGGGATTTTCCCAACCTAGGTCTCCTGCATTGCATGCAGATTCTTTACTATCTGAACCACCAGGAAAGGCCCTTAATCAAAGCTTTAAGTATATGTAAATGTGTATATACGGCCATAGAGCTTCGCTGGTGACTCGGTGGTAGAGAATCCATTTGTCAGTGCAGGAGATGCTTGGGTCAGGAAGATCCCCTGGAAAAGTCCAATATTCTTGCCTGGAAAATTCCTTGGACAGAGGAGCCTGACGGGCTACAGTCCATGGGGTCACAAGGAGTTGGACACAACTGAGGATGCACATGGCTCAAAACTTTAATCAGGCCTAGAAGAAAATGTAAAAGAATATATATACTAAGTTATGTTGAGTGTGGTCAAATCTGTGTAATAGGATTTGGGCAGAGAGATTTTTGTTTTGTGTTTTACTTACTTCATATACTCATTTAAAAACCAAGATTTCAGAAAAATAAAGCTTATTTTTAAAAATAAAAATTATTAGCATATTCTGAATATAGTGGCAGATAAGAAAACTTATATTCTTCCTTTCTAAGCATTACCTTCCTTTTATCCAAGATATTTGCATTCAATTTCTCTGTCAGTTCTGACTCTGCCATATTTGCTCTTAGTTTTTTTGGGGGGAAAAAAAAATCAGCTCCTTGATCTGTAAAATAGCTTCTTCATTCATAAAACGAGGCACACAATACAAAGTTTCCCAACTGGTGGACTTCAGTGTGCTGGTGTCCTGGATGTAGGTGAGGAACTAACCCCTCCTACAATGGGGCAGTTGAGAGGGCTCATGGGCTGCTGGAGCCCTTTGGGCTAGTACCGCTGGCCATGGGCAGCCTTGATTGGGTCTACTCAGGCACCTGTGCAGAGCAGTCTGAGGTGTATGCCAAAGAAACAACCAACACTTACAGTTCTGTTTGCATGTGGCCAAGGAGATGCCTGCCACATTGGCATCTATCTGCCAAGCACCCCTCATGAATCAAGGATCCTGGAGCCAATGCAGGAGACTCATGGGGCACAGCACACAGCCTCAGGGATAATCAGTCAGGGTATAAGAGAGGAACCTTGGCAGAGTATAGTTTCTAACAGGCTCAGCTCCAAGCAATGCCTTAATATCCATCTGAACATATATCTCCTTGCAGCAGTACACTCTTTAAATAGTGCCCAGGCTAGCTCTTGACAATGCATGCATGTTCTGAAAACTGGAGTTTCAGATATAAAAATGTACTATTGGGGCTGAAATTCATTTGTATTATCATATGAAATTGCAATATTATATTTTTCAGTGAAAAACGAGAGTTGTAAGAGTTTTCTTTACATATAATTACAATTGTACATTTTGTACAATTGTGTAACATGATTTTAAATATTTTATGTGATCAGAATCCCTCACTTATAATTACTGTTCAGAATATGAGTTTATCACTAAAAGTCTAGATCAGTAAATTAATAAATCCATTTTAACCCTAAAACTTAATATAAAATATATTTACAGAAACAAATTCAAGTCAGCTATTTAAAAATGTGGAAAATTTTTTGAAAGTTTTATCCAAATTCAGTGTTTAATATATCCTCTAATACACTGTTATTTTATCATTATTCAATTTAAAGAAAATGTTATAAATTTTTTTTACCATCATTCAGATGCCTCTAAATCTCTTCATTCATGTAACTGAATGTGCTGTACACAAAAAATTAGCATTTTTCTCTATGTGCTGTGATATGAAAGACATTGAGCAGTTTGATAAAGATCATTTATAAAGTCAGTCTTCCAACCCATCCAACCCTAGGACATTTGTCCCCTGATCCCTACTCCAAACACACCCTCTCTCTCCCAAAGACATTTCAAAGACAACCAGGGCTACAAGGACAGAAAGCAGACAAGTTTTGAGTCTGTCCAACAGGGTCAAGAACTCCAACAAGGATATTTGTACAAGATACCATGTGGCCCTGGAGTTGGAGGGGAAGCTTAGACAAAAGCATAACAAATAGCTAATGTCTAAAAAAACCACGGAATCTGGATGAACAACTAAACTGGAAGAAATCCACAATTTACTCTAGGCCAAAAGACCTGCCAAAGACTTTGACTGTGTGGATCACAATAAACTGTGGAAAATTCTGAAAGAGATGGGGAATACCAGACCACCTAACCTGCCTCTTGAGAAATCTGTATGCAGGTCAGGAAGCAATAGTTAGAACTGGACAGGGAACAACAGACTGGTTCCAAATAGGAAAAGGAATACGTCAAGGCTGTATACTGTCACCCTGCTTATTTAACTTATATGCAGAGTACATCATGAGAAACGCTGGACTGGAAGAAACACAAGCTGTAATCAAGATTGCTGGGAGAAATATCAATAACCTCAGATATGCAGATGACACCACCCTTATGGCAGAAAGTGAAGAGGAGCTAAAAAGCCTCTTGACGAAAGTGAAAGAGGAGAGTGAAAAGGTTGGCTTAAAGCTCAACATTCAGAAAACGAAGGTCANCTGGGAGAAATATCAATAACCTCAGATATGCAGATGATACCACCATTTTGCTAGAAAGTGAAGAGGAGCTAAAAAGCCTCTTGATGAAAATGAAGGAGGAGAGCGAAAAAGTTGGCTTAAAGCTCAGAATTCAGCAATTGAAGATCACGGCATCCGGTCCCATCACTTCATGGGAAATAGATGAGGAAACAGTGGAAACAATGTCAGACTTTATTTTCTTGGGCTCCAAAATCACTGCAGATGGTGACTGCAGCCATGAAATTAGAAGACGCTTACTCCTTGGAAGAAAAGTTATGACCAACCTAGATAGTATATTCAAAAGCAGAGACATTACTTTGCCGACTAAGGTCCATCTAGTCAAGGCTATGGTTTTTCCTGTGGCCATGTATGGATGTGAGAGTTGGACTGTGAAGAAGGCTGAGCGCCGAAGAATTGATGCTTTTGAACTGTGGTGTTGGAGAAGACTCTTGAGAGTCCCTTGGACTGCAAGGAGATCCAACCAGTCCATTCTGAAGGAGATCAACCCTGGGTGTTCTTTGGAAGGAAGGATGCTAAAGCTGAAACTCCTGTACTTTGGCCACCTCATGCGAAGAGCTGACTCATTGGAAAAGACTCTGATGCTGGGAGGGATTGGGTGCAGGAGGAGAAGGGGATGACAGAGGATGAGATGGCTGGATGGCATCATGGACTGGATGGATATGAGTCTGAGTCAACTCTGGGAGACGGTGACGAACAGGGGGGCCTAGTGTGCTGCGATTCATGGGGTCACAAAGAGTCGGACACAACTGAGTGACTGAACTAAACTGAACTCATGGTACATATACAGTGTCCTTTAAATGAGGGTATAAGAAGCAACATCCCAATTCAAATAGCAACTCCTTGCAAATAATGTCACATTGCTACCATTCCGAATACATTGGTAATAATCAAATTTTTGGTTATTTCTGATGTTAATGATACTTCTTGGAAGAGCGAGATGAATGACTTATAAAACTGTATGCAGAAGCCCTGCTATGATGACAAACCCAACCCCATTTTCCCAGGATATCCCCAATTTTAGCCCTAAAACCCCCACATCCAGAGAACAGTCCCAGGGAAACCAGTGTGATTGGTCATTCTACCAGAAATAAAGCTTTTGTCTTTAAAGATCTTACATTTAGGGAGGTGGGAGGGGGGTTCATGTTTGGGAGTTCGTGTAAAAAAATAAAAAAAAAAAAAAAAAAAAAAAGAAAAACAAGCAACAAAACCTAGATGGTTATATACTCTTTCAGTTAAGCATACATAAGTGATAAATGAACTGGAAAAAAAATGGGATCCAGGATGGTAAAGATTTTGGTAGAAGCAGCAAAGAATATAACTTTGAGATTAAAGGAAATAATAATTAAATTTTAAATATGTGTCCAAACTTATGTAAACAGCCAACTCATTGGAAAAGACTCTGATGGGAAAGATTGAAGGCAGAAGAAGAAGAGGGTGACAGAGGATGAGATGGTTGGATGGTATCACTGATCAATAGACATGAACTTGGGCAAACTCCCAGAGATAGTGAGGGACAGGGAAGCCTGGTGTGCTGCAGTCCATGGGGTCTCAAAGAGTTGGACCTGACTTGGTGACTGAATGACAGCAACAACAACATATGTCCAAAAAATAAGTATCTAAACGGGTCCCTCCGTTCAGACTCAGAAATGTACTCAAGACAACTGTGTTTTATTCTCAGAATTGTCAATAATTAGTTGTGTGACCTTAAAAAGACACAGGTTTTCTGAGCCTGAATTTCTTCACCTACAAGTTAAGCAAAATTGGGCAATTTAATCTCTGTAGTTCCACGGAGGTCTAAAATTTAGACTAGGACCTTTCCAATCAAGATTTAAATTATTATATTTAAATATTATATCCTTAGATATAATAGACATCATGTCACCTATTTCCATCCAAACAGTTAAGAAGTAGAAAATAATTGCCCTTTTGAACAATGTTATTTGTTGTTTCATCAGAAGTTAAATGGGGAATAGACATTTATTGTTGTGTCACATTTTACCTGCTGGGAAGGGATAGCAGTTAATAATGGAACTGTTTACAGCAAAATGCATTTGTACAAAAGAATCTGTCTTCTTTGAGAAGCTGATGAGAGATTTTGAGCTAGTTCATTTCCTCCTCATGACTTCTGAAAACTTTCCACGTGCTGGGCAATCATTTTAAAAAGAGCAAAGAGAAGTTTATAGTGTTATATTCCTTGTGGCATACACAAAGAAGACAAAGAACTTCTCAATGGTGGGATGTTTAAAACCATTTTAGAGTGCAGTCATCATAAGCAATTATCTCCCTCAGTGACCATTCTTCCAAGGCTATTTTCCCTATAGAGACTTTTTAAGCCCATGTGCCTTAGAATCCAATGATCTGGTTTGCAACTAGCTCAGTTATTAGTTATGACATTGTAGACAGAACCGACTCAATGGACATGAGTTTGAGTAAACTCTGGGAGTGGTGATGGACAGGGAAGCCTGGTGTGCTGCAGTCCATGGGGTCGCAAAGAGTCGCAGCGACTGAGAGACTGAATTGGACTGCAGACAGAATAATGGCCTTCTTTTGTAAAACAGAGATAATATTTTCTTTATTATAGAGATGTTTGGAGCTTAAGTGTGATAATAAAGTACAGAATACAGTACTTAAAACATATTAACTCCCCAATAAATGTTTCCTAGATTCATGATTATTTCAAAACACAAATCCTCTCCTGGAAACAGGTTATAATAAATCAGTGGTTTACTATGTGACACTACTGGGTAATCTTTTAATACATATAAGCCACTTTTATCTATTATGCCAGTGCATTTGTAAATTTGGTGTATTTCATTGTGGTTAAAGGTTAGACCTTGGATTTCAGAAATTTGAGACCATAGATGTCTCTTTTAAGTGTGGTATAGATGGATGTAATGAAATAACTATTTTTAGTTGGTAGTAAATGAATACAAGCAAACATTAAATGGACACTGGGACCATGAAATATGTGTTTAACATAAATAGTAAATGTGAAATATAAAAAGAGTTTAATCATTTTATGGAAAAAATAAGACTGTCATAGATTAAAAGTTAAAAGTATAATCAGTTCTTTTCCTCTGTATTATTTTGTTTTACTTATGAAGACAGTAAAGTTGTTCAGTTTTCTAGGAAGAAAATTATTTCACACAGAAGAAAGCAACTCATTTGAAACAGAAAATTTCAAAACCAAGCTCAAGATTAATGTCTTGATATGTAAAAGAGCTTTGTCCAGTATAATGTTGAAAGTTATTATTTTATAGAAACAAATCAGGATTAACTAATGAGAGAGTCAATTCTTAGGCAAGTTGATAAGAAGTCTGGGATCCTCGAGGAGGAGAGAGCAATCTGGGGCTCTCAAGGAGGAGATAGTGGTCTGGGATCCTCAAGGAGTAAAAGACAAACATCTTTTTTTTTTTTTTTTCTCTCTCTCTTTCTACATTCCTTAGTCTTAGTCACATAAAGCATTTTTTTTTTTTCTTTAAGCCCAGAACTAATGATTACACAACAAACAACTCAATCCAAACCCTATGCTAAGAATTATATAACAACAATATGTCCTGCTTGAGGACAATTTCTCCTTCCTGAAAACCTTCTGACTAATCATGTTATCTTTGGGAGTTGGTGATGGACAGGGAGGCCTGGCATGCTGTGGTTCATGGTATTGGAAAGTGTTGGACACAACTGAGTGACTGAAATGAGCTGAACCCTGTTATCTTAAAATGTATTCAGTGGGAGTGAGTCTGGTAAGATCTTTCTACTGTTAATTCTAATTCTGTCATCTTAAAATGTAAATTATGGGAATGGGTCTAGTAAGATCTTTACAACCTTGAGATATTCTTGTGATTTATTGTAATAACCAATTTTAAAAGTATATAATTTCCTTGCTAAGACTAGTGAGGGGGCCACTCTCCATCCCCCTTCTGATGTCTGTGGAAGAAGTTTCTCCGTCCTTTTTCATACTTTAATAAAGCTCTGCTACACAAAAGTTCTTGAGTGATCAAGCCTGGTCCCTGGTCCTGAAACTAAATCTTCTTTGGAGATCAAGAATCCGGTTCACCATAAGCTATCTTCTTGGGGTCATCCAGAATCTTCAGGACTAGGTAAGAACATTCAGAACTCTAGCCTCTCTGCTTTCTCAATATACACGTTTCCTGCTTTACTTTACTAACTCTAAGGTGTGCTTCTGTGAATGAATGACATGCCCTGAATGAAGCAAGTGATGAGCCCTGCTCTGCAGTTTCACCAGGCCTCACAGTAACTGAAGGCAGCCCTCAAAAGGGGATCCTGTTGGGGGGTTATAACGACCTGCCAATGCCAAGAGACAGCCAGTGTTCCTGTGACAGGAGTGACCGGAAATGGGCAAAGTGTGTGGATTGAACCTTCCTTTCTCAGTCAGCTTTTCTGGTCTCTTTGACCATTTTGTAATCGTATTATGAATTAGAACTATTATCCTAATCTGCATAGCCTTTCAATGGACTTGCAATTCCTGCTGTTACTATGCACTTTTACTTAGACCCCATGTATTAAAGTGCCTAGCCATGGTAGGAGCAGAAAGTTATGTGAGTACTTTGGAAGCAAGGCAGAGCTCTAACTTCAAAAACGTCTCTCAGGCTAGGGGTCACTCTCTTGGCTGCCTGCCTCAGGATCCAGAGACCTGAAAGTGAGTCTTTGTCATGGCTGTGCCTCTGATCTGTGTAGATAGATGCATTGCTCGTGACCATGAGGTTTTTGAGGACACAGATTGGGAATTGCAGGATCGGGTCAGATTGGAAGTACAGGGGGCTTCCTCCTTTGATAGTGCCAGTTCTTAGCAGACCATAGAAAGCTCTCCAATGGCTTTTGCCTCAACTCCTTAGATATTCTTTTCGTGAAATCTGTGGAAATGAACTTGAAGTGTTGGCCCTAGTAGCTCAAGGACAAAAATTACTTTTTCTTCTCTGGGCAACCCTCCACAATCTCTTTTGCTATCACGTATACTGATGCGGTGACACTCAGAAGGGACATCTTGGTTGTTGTTCATCCCTTTATGACTCACCACTTCTGCTGCAGTCAGGACTGTACTCAGGAATGTGCTCAAGCACAAGTAAAATGGATGCTTCCCATAGTAGTCCTAGCTTGGGAAACATTCCAGGAAAGCTACTCTGCTCCACCCCGTGCGGCATCAGAGAAAAAGACAAATCAAACAAAGGTCTTGATGGTAAGGAACTAAAAGTCATCCTGGGATGCCATCAGCTCTACCCTGGTGCATCTCCACCCCACCTCGGTGATAGAACTGAGAAGGATGAGTAAGGCCCCTGTGTCAGTAAGAGACAGGCTAAGTATGACCAGAGAAGGAAAGCTTTTGTGGAAAGTCTGTATACACCCCTATCTAGAGCAGGGAGGGACGCCTCTGGTAGAAAGAAGGCATGGCTGTGGATGCCATTTTTTTCTCTCTTACAGATGGGAGCCAGGAGTTTACAAAACCACTCCTTTAAATTGTATTTTTTAAAACCGGGACAAGTTTGATCCCCAGAATTTAAAAAAGACATGCCTGATCTTTCTCTGTGATAACGAATGGCCACAGTATCCTTTGGAAGACCGAGAATACTGGCCAGTTGAAGGGTCTCTTAATTATAATACTGTTCTACAATTAATTAGATCGGTTCAGTAGAAAACAAGGGAAATGGGTTGATGGTTCATATGTGTTGCTATTTATCCTATCTGAGAGACATGCCAGACTTATGTCCTAAGGGTGCAGATTTGGATGTGAAAACTTCAACTCCCTCTTGTACTTTCCCCCTGGATAGGGCTCCCAAATCAACATACTGAGGATCAGGGCACCCTTCCAGGAGGGGTTGCCTCAGTCTTGGTAGAAATTTAAACTACCAATTATAGTCAAGATTACCTAGAAGATCCAAAAAGTACATAGAAGACTTTACAGGACTAACTTTCATTTATGACATTACTTGGAGAGATGTAATGTATGTGTTGTGACAGACGCTGACTCCTGACTTGAAAACTCAAATTATGGGAGAAACTACTACTTTTGGAGATGAATGGCTTGAACATGAGACAAGGGGAAAGAGGGAACAAGAAATAGCCCTTCTCCCTAGTGGGAGTCAAGCAGCAGTTCCCCTGACAGAGCCAGACTAGGACTATAAGATGTCTATATCAATAACCTCAGATATGCTGATGACACCACCCTTATGGCAGAAAGTGAGGAGGAGCTAAAAAGCCTCTTGATGAAAGTGAAGGAGGAGAGCAAAAATGTTGGCTTAAAACTCAACATTCAGAAAATGAAGATCATGGCATCCGGTCCCATCACTTCATGGGAAATAAATGGGGAAACAGTGGAAACAGTGTCAGACTTTATTTTTTTGGGCTCCAAAATCACTGCAGATGGTGACTGCAGCCATGAAATTAAAAGACGCTTACTCCTTGGAAGAAAAGTTATGACCAACCTGGATAGTATATTCAAAAGCAGAGACATTACTTTGCCGACTAAGGTCCGCCTAGTCAAGGCTATGGTTTTTCCTGTGGTCATGTATGGATGTGAAAGTTGGACTGTGAAGAAAGCTGAGCGCCGAAGAATCGATGCTTTTGAACTGTGGTGTTGGAGAAGACTCCTGAGAGTCCCTTGGACTGCAAGGAAATCTAACCAGTCCATTCTGAAGGAGATCAACCCTGGGATTTCTTTGGAAGGACTGATGCTAAAGCTGAAACTCCAGGACTTTGGCCACCTCATGCGAAGAGTTGACTCATTGGAAAAGACTCTGATGCTGGGAGGGATTGGGGGCGGGAGGAGAAGGGGACGACCAAGGATGAGATGGCTGGATGGCATCACGGACTCGATGGACGTGAGTCTGAGTGAACTCCGGGAGATGGTGATGGACAGGGAGGCCTGGCGTGCTGCGATTCATGGGGTCGCAAAGTTTCAGACATGACTGAGCGACTGAACTGAACTGAACTGAACTGAATCTCTTGTCAGTCACATAATTTGCAAATATTTTTTCCCAATCTGTGGATTGTCTTTTCATTTTGTTTATTGTTTCCTTTGCTGTGCAAAAGCCATTGAGTTTAATTAGGGTCCATTTGTTTATTTTTGTTTTTATTTCCATTATTCTGGGAGATTGACCTATATTTCTGTTTTTGTGCCCATATCCTACTGTTTTGATCATAGCTGTGTAGCATAGCCTGAAGTCAGGGAACTTGATTCCTCCAGCTCTTTTTCTTTTTTTACTCAAGATTGCTTTGGTTATTCAGTGTCTTTTTTTGGTCTCCATACAAATTTTAAGATTTTTTTGATCTAGTTCTGTGAAAAGTGCCATTGGTAATTTGATAGGAATTGCATTGAATCTGTAGATTGACTTGGGTAGTATAGTAATTTTGACAATGTTGATTTGGCCTGGCGTGCTGAAATTCATGGGGTCGCAAAGAGTCGGACACGACTGAGCGACTGAACTGAACTGAAGAGAATGAAAACTGAAATGTGCAGTCTCACACAAAGTGGGCTGTCTTCAGGGAGTCGGTGTCTTCAGGGTCTTTTGGAAAATGGAATTTGGGCAACATTTATCATGTATACTTCTTGTGTCTAAACTTTATACAGTGAGGATGTATGAATTTGAGACCACATTTCATAAGTCTTAAGATGCCATTGCTTGAAAGCTACACTACCATGAAGAAAAACAGTTACCAGATTATCCCTTTATGTCACCAATTAGTTAGACATGTCTGGGTTTTTCAGATGTTAAAATGTGTGTGGGGAGGGGAGTGGGGAACATGTTAGAATTTGTGAAATGCAGTAATTATTTTCTTCTGGAGGCTTTGAGAGGGATCTGTTCCCTGCCTCCCTCCCAGCTGCTGGTACTTGCTGGCAGTACTTGGGGTTCCTTGGCTTGTAGACATGTCAGTCCAATCTCTGCCTCTGTAGTCACATGGCCTCCTCCTCGTATTGCATGTATCTGTAGTTTCCAGACCTCCCTCTCCTTATAAGGATGCAGGTCATTGGATTTAGAGCCATCCCTAATCCAGCATGACCTCACTGTAACTTGAGTCCATCTGCAGAGAACCTACTTCCAAATAAGGCAACATTCATAGGTACCAGTGTTTAGCACTTGACCATCTCCTTCTGGGGTACACAGTTCAGCTTGTAATAGCACTTCTCTAACTCATTTCCCAGGACTCACCATCACAGACCCCTGGGTTCTTAGGACAGTTTGAAGGGCTGGAACGAGCAGAAGCCTTGGTAGTTCTGGTGTCAGCTACCAAAGGTCTCAAGTAGACCTGAGACCTTGATTGGTCTTGGGCATTCTAGGATTCCATGTAGGCCTATTAACAAGCCTCTAGGGAGAGGCTAGGCAGCTTCATGGCTGAAGTCAGTACTGCATTGGGTAGAAAAATGGGGCTATCTTGCAGACTTCAGCTCCACTTCTCACTGTGTGTGGCTCTGAACAATATTCATCTCTCTGGACCTCAGTTTTCTCATCTGTGAAATGGAGGTGATAATGCTACCTGCTCCATAAGGTAATGCTTAAAACAGAATATGTGATGCTGTAAACAAATAAATGTTCATTGTTATTAGTCTAGCAGCTCCCACTCACAGACTCACAACTTTGCTCCTTTTTAGCGTGAGAAAGGCTGTCCTACTAAACACATTGGAAAGTTCCCCTTCCTTCCTAGGCCAGTCATTGAAGAAAAAAATTTATAAGTCTACCTCCAATCTCCAGCATACACAGCAAGTTCCTGATTAGGATGAAGGAGGCCGCTCTGATTTTCACCTGCCCAGGTGATGTGCAGGCAGATGCCAGCCCAGCCCCGAGCCTTGCTTCCAGACTTGCCCTGCTTTTGTGACTGGGCTCTTCTCTGGCTGGGTGCTCTGGGTCTGATGTGGAAGCTGATTTCCCCGGTCCCTCATCAGCTGGTGAAGCTGGCAATTTCCTGTTCAGACACTGGTGAACCCCTGTGAGTTAGAAAGAGGGTTTGGGGCCCAGTAACAAAGGTTGGAAACTAGAGCCTCTCCAGCCAGAACTAGAACTGGCTGGCTGAGCCTGAAAGAGCAAATTAGAGGCCTTGGCCTTTGCAATTCCAGCTGGGTGGGGCAAGACCTGTTTGCACATAGTGAGCACCTTACACACTGGTCCTTGGGAAGAGAGCAGCTCCTGCCCGCTGCAGACAGATCCACCTTCCCTCCTCATGTAGCCAGCACGGCCAGGGGCCAGGCCAGCACCCATCGCTGCTGTCACTTTGATCATTGTCTGTGACATAAAAGTGCCAGCTGGTAAAAGGTCCCTCCCACCCGGGCCTCTCTGACCCTAAGTTCATCTGGAAGTTCTTTGAGAACATACCTTTTTGCCCTCAAAGTGTCCCCCTTTTCAGCCCTGGGATAGAGCAGGATTGTTTCTGGGCTTTCCACTTTTCTTTTAAGAGAGTAAGGATTTCTAGAAAAGGGAACATTATAGAGACAGAAAACAGACCAGTAATTGCCAGGGGCTGGGAGTGGAACTGACTGCAGATGAGCACTCTGGGTAATGGAAGTGTTTGAAGACTGGCTTGCACTGGTGAATGAGCCACTATGTAATTCACTCATCAAACAATATTCTTTCTGTGGGTGAATTGTACAGCACATAATGTACTCTAAGATAAAGGTGTTTAAATGTGTGTGTGTGTGTGTGTATGAATGTGTGAAAGTCAATCAGTCATATCCAACTCTTTGCGACCCCATGGACTATACAGTCTGTGGAATTATCCAGGCCAGAATACTGGAGTGGGCAGCCTTTCCCTTCTCCAGGGCATCTTCCCAACCCAGGGATTGAATGCAGGTCTCCCGCATTGCAGGTGGATGGATTCCTTACCAGCTGAGCCACAAGGGAAGTCCATATATATAAGCTCATATACATAAAATGGATTCTTTTAACATTAAAAAAATTTTTTTTCTTTGGCTACATCAGTTATTTCTTCATTTAGTTATTTCTTCAGAGGGAATGGAGATCATAATTTTCTGGGTAAGTGGATGGAGGTTTGAGGAAAGGCTTCCTGGAGGAGGTGGCATCTGAGCTGTCCTGATATTCTGACAAAAATGATGGAGGCAGAGAAGGAGGCAGGTGATTACCACGTGGGCTTCTCTCTAGTTGCAGCGTTTAGTTGCCCAGCCAGGGATCAAACCCATAACCCCTGCATTGGAAGGCGGATTCTTAACCACTGGACCACCAGGGAAGTCCCTGTAATGAATTCTTTTAAAACCAAAGTTGCTGAGGGATTGCCTGCTTCTAGGTACTTATAGGATGTCCTCAGTCAAGAGCTATGAATTTGGTTTAAAAAAAAAAAAAAAAGAGGGGAGGAGAAGTAGAATTGGAAATCTTGATCTTTGTGAAGTGACCAAGGGCAGGTCCACGCTCTGTGACATCCTGAGATGATGTTCTTAGATGGTGCGGGGTGCTGGGGTTAGGGAGTCTTTGCTGGGAATCCCTTGCCCGGCTCTCGGTGCTGCTAACTCTCCAATCCCAGGCACCACTGTGAGCTTTGCCTTTGCCACAGAGCGCTTCTGTCTTCCTGTCTTTGTGCAGAGAATTTCCTCCCTCCAGCCCCGAGGAGCAAACACACAGCCAGGAACAATTGGAAAATCTGGATTGGCCTGGCCTTGTTTTCCCCTAAGCCTGGCCCTTTCCCTTGACTTGGACTAGAGAAGCAATCCATACAAAACCCCTTCACAGATGGAATAGCTTAAGCACCTACTGGACATTTACATACTTTTTAGGCTTTTCTCTCTCCTGGCAGTTCTGACAAGTGGCCTCACAGGAGATTAGATAGACACTTATTGAAGGTCACACTGGTGTTAAGTGCTGAACTTCCTCCTCTTTGCACTAGAAGCCACCTCCTGGAAGGAGTCCAGGCTGCATGTTCAGGTGGAAGGTGATTTGACTTGTTTGGTAATTGCCTGCCTCTTTCTCTGCCTCCATCATTTTTGTCAGAATACCAGGACACCTCAAATGCCACCTCCTCCAGGAAGTCTTCCCTCAAACCTCTACCCACTCACCCAGAAAATTATGATATCCACTCCCTCTGGGTGCCAGCAGCAAAGACCCAGAAACTGTGAGTAGCTCCATCTGAAGCCTGATAGGAATGAGGCTTTGGGAGTCAGAAGAAAACGTGGTCTGTCCCCCAAGGGCATTGGGGAGCTACAGCAGGGTTCTCAGCTGGGGTGGTTCAAGCAGATGTGGTTTTAAAGAGGGTGGTTCTAGCTGTTGGGTGGAGACTAGATGGAGCAGACTGGGGCCAGGAGGGAGGTTAAGAGACCACTAAGGAGGCTGCAGCTGAGACCTGCCCCAGGAGTGATTCAGCAGGAGGGCACAGCCCAGCCCTTCCCTTTACCTTTTTCCTCCTTCACCCTGTTCCTGTCCCATGTCCCACTCCAGAGCTTATCTGATGAGCTCCAGGGAGCACTCCATGGCTGTCTGGCTGCTCCTACCAGAGTTTTTACCTGGCTCCTTCTGGAAAGGGGAGAGGGATGAAGGGCAGACCCGCAGGGCAGCATGACTGTGGAGGAGAAACCAAAGCACAGGGGCTCTGAGCTCCCAGGTTGGGCTGGAAACAGGCCTCAGGCCAAGAGAGAGTCGTGAAACAGCTACTCCTGGCTGACTCAGGCCCTCCAGCCCTTCTTATCAGGCTCAAGGAGCGATAAGGGTCCAGTTACTGGACCGCAGGTTCTAGGCCTTTGTTTGGAGCAGCCAGGAAGTGACTTGTGGGTTTTGTCGTGCCTTAAGGAGCAGGGCTGACTCACAGGGGTGGGGGTCTGGGTGTGTCGGGTCCACAGGGTGGGGAGTGGGGTGCAAACACCAGGCCCTGCACCACCAACCACCAAAGGCCAGGGGAAAGAGGTCCCTGGTGGGAGAGGGTCCAGCTTCCACACCCACCTCCTGACAGCTGGCCACAGGCAGGAGGAGTCCTTGCCCTGCTGGCTTAGGATGGGAGGGGTGGCCCAGGGCGTCTCCTTTCCTTTTCAAACAGAAAATATTTCCAGAATATTATTCTGTTGACTATCTGCTAAGTGCCAGACACTAAGGGCTCTGTTGGCACCCATTTCCTTTAATCTTTACTCCAGTAACAACCCTGGGGGGTCAGCGTTACCATGCTCCATGTTTTGCAGGTGAGGAAACTGAGGCTCAGAGAGAGGAGGTGAATCGCTCAGACTGATGCATCCAGGGAGCAGTAGATTGCCCATTCAAGCCCAGCCCAAAATTCACAGACAACCTATTCTTGAAAAACCAAAATAGGCAGGAGAAGGGGATGGGCATCAGTTTTGTGAACCCCTGGGAGCCATCTATACCTTGCATCCAGTTCTCGGGAGCCACAGAAGACCACTGCCCCAGGGGAGCCCTCCTAGTGAGGTGAGCAGGGTTCTTTTCCAGCCCAGCCCCCTCACCTGTATGATGTGGTGACAGACTGGCTCAGGTGTTTTCCACAAGCTAGAAGGGAGGTGATCAACCCCCAGTCATAAATGAGCAGTTGGATGACTCTGCAGTGGGCGGGCTCCTCTTTCAGGCTCTTAGAAGGTTAGGTTAGGGGGGCGGGGGGAGTGGACGTGACGGGGTGCTTGGAGATGAGATAAAAGAACAGGAAATTCCCAACCCAGTGGGAGAGACAAGGCCCTATTAGTCAAGACCGAAAAGCAATTTCCAAAAAAGGGAAGGTTCTGGTCTATGTCACTGAACCATCTATTTGCCAACAGGCCTCTGCCCTCTCAGCATTTCTCAGTCAGGTCTGACATTGATCTCTGCTCGCCTGTTGAACGCCCCAGGCTCATGTCCTCCAGCTCGCTGGCCTTGGGGGAAGGAGAGTCTATGGTCCAAAAGTCCCAGAGCAAATTCTGACTGGTTTATCTGGAGTCACATGCCTCATGGAGTTTTATGATTGGCCAAGCCTGAGAAATCTGTATGTAGGTCAAGAAGCAACAGTTAGAACTGGACATGGAACAACAGACTAGTTCCAAATCAGGAAAGGAGTACATCAAGGCTGTATATTGTCACCCTGCTTATTTAACGTATATGGAGAGTACATCATGCGAAATGCCGGGCTGGATGAAGCACAAGCTGCAATCAAGATTCCCGGGAGAAATATCAATAACCTCAGATATGCAGATGATACCACCCTTATGGCAGAAAGCGAAGAGGAACCAAAGGGCCTCTGGATGAAAATGAAAGAGGAGAGTGAAAAAGTTGGGTTAAAATTCAACATTCAGAAAACTAAGATCATGACATCCGGTCCCATCACTTCATAGCAAATAGATGGGGAAACAATGGAAACAGTGACAGACTTTATATTTTGGGGCTCCAATATTACTGCAGATGGTGACTGCAGCCATAAAACTAAAAGATGCCTGTTCCTTGGAAGAAAAGCTATGACCAACCTAGACAGCATATTAAAAAGCAGAGACATTACTTTACCAGTTAAGGTCCGTCTAGTCAAAGCTATGGTTTTTCCAGTAATCATGTATGAATGTGAGAGTTGGACTATGAAGAAAGCTGAGCACCGAAGTATTGATGCTTTTGAACTGTGGTGTTGGAGAAGGCTCTTGTGAGTTCCTTGGACTGCAAGGAGATCAAACCAGTCCATCCTAAAGGAAATCAGTCCTGAATATTCATTGGAAGGACTGACGCTGAAGCTGAAACTCCAACACTTTGGCCACCTGATGCAAAGAACCGACTCATTTGAAAAGACCCTGATTCTGGGAAAGATTGAAAGTGGGAGGAGAAGGGGATGACAGAGGATGAGATGGACATGAGTTTGAGTAGGCTCTGGGAATTGGTGATGGATAGAGAAGCCTGGCATGCTGCAGTCCACGGGATCGCAAAGAGTCGGACATGACTGAGCAACTTGATGCAAAGAACCGACTCATTTGAAAAGACCCTGATTCTGGGAAAGATTGAAAGTGGGAGGAGAAGGGGATGACAGAGGATGAGATGGACATGAGTTTGAGTAGGCTCTGGGAATTGGTGATGGATAGAGAAGCCTGGCATGCTGCAGTCCACGGGATCGCAAAGAGTCGGACATGACTGAGCAACTGAACTAAAGTTTTGTCTCATATGCCCATCCTTGCCTGGGATCTTGTGGTGCAGAACCATCAGCAGAACCACACAGGATGGGTAGGAGGTGGAAGGGGAACAGATGGAGGCAGGCAAAAGCCACAAGATCCCAGGAGCTCTCTTCCACCCATCCACCCTTTCCACGCCAGGGTTCTGTTGGACCATCCCTGTTTGTATGCTAGAGAGTTATCACCAGGGAGGGGCCACTCTTCATCTTCATTTGTTATTATTGTTCAGTTACTAAGTCATGTCCGACTCTGCGACCCCATGGACTGCAGCAAGCCAGGTTTCCCTGTTTTTCACTATCTCCTGGAGTTTGCTCAAATTCATGTTCATGGAGTTGGTGATGCCATCCAGCCATCTCATCCTCCCATTTTCCTTCTGCCGTCAATCCTTTCCAGCATCAGGGTCTTTTCCAATGACTTGGCTCTTTGCCTCAGGTGGCCAAAGTATTAGGGCTTCAGCATCAGTCCTTCCAATGTATATTCAGAGTTGATTTCCTTTAGGATGGATTGGTTTAATCTCCTTGCTGTCTAAGGGTCAAGAGTCTTCCCCAGGATCACAGTTTGAAAGCATCCATTCTTCGGCGCTCAACCTTCTTTATGGTCAACTCTCACATCTGTACATGTTGCTGCTGCTGCTGCTGCTGCTAGGTCACTTCAGTTGTGTCCAGCTCTGTGTGACCCCATAGACGGCAGCCCACCAGGCTCCTCCGTCCTTTGGAATTTCTAGGCAAGAGTACTGGAGTGGGTTGCCATTGCCTTCTCCAATCTGTACATGACTCCTGGAAAAACCATAGCTTTGACTATATGGACTTCTGTCGGCAAAGTGATGTCTCTGCTTTTTAATACACTGTCTAGGTTTGCCATAGCTTTCATGCCAAGGAGCAAGTGTCTTATGATTCTGTGGCTGCAGTCACTGTCCACAGTGATTTTTGAGCCTAAGAACATAAAGTCTGTCACTGTTTCCACTTTTCCCCATCTATTTGCCATGAAGTGATGGGACCAGACACTATGATCTTAATTTTTTGTATGCTGAGTTTTAAGCCAGCTCTTTTCACTCTCCTCTTTCACCCTCATCACCCTCATTTTTAGTTCCTCTTCACTTTCTGCCATTAAGAGTGTTTAGTCAGAGATTTTCAGCCTCAGCACTATTGACATTTAAGGCCAGATAATTCTTTGGTGCTGGGGACTATTCTGGGCACCACAGGATGTTTAACAGCATCTTTCCCCTCTGCCACTTGGACAGTGAAAACTGTCTCCTGACCATGCCAAGTATCCCCAGGGACAAGATTGCCCCTGGCTGAGAACTACTGGCTTAGATGATCCCAGAAGGTGGTCTTGAGGCAAGGATCTCGGGAAGCAGGGAAGTGGATGGGGAGGAGACGATATCGGTGCCACGTGTGTGAATGAGCAGGTTGTCACTGTGGGGCTCGGTCCTGAAGCCGAGTCCCTCTGAAAAGAGTTCTTCTGCTGAGTTTATGATTAACCTCTCTATCCAGAACTTTCTTTTCTTTTTTTTGGTCCTGCCCCCTTTCCCCTGAGAATTGAAACATGTCAAAGGAAAGGGGGAACTGAAACCATGTGTGGTCATATAGAAACGAAGGAAAAACAGCTGAGAAAAGCAATATCAGCATGAATAATAGTTCAGTGATCAAACAGAGTCCTAGTCTCTCCTCGAGGGATGTACCTAGCAACCTGACCCATATCTGAACTGCTCTGCAGAAACTTAAGGCCTGCACCCANTGAGATTCCACTCCTTCCAATCCCCACCCCCCAAATAAATGCATATTTTAAAGATAGCTGCCCTGGGCCATACCCAACCCCACCCTCAACTCTCTACAGCTCACATGCTGCCCTCAATCCCATAATAGAATTGTTTGAGGTCTCCTACTTGAACTGATTATACCTTTTGCAAAGTGCTTTTCCATGTTCTTTACAAGAGAGGAGTTTATCATCTCATTTTACAAATCAGGCAAACTGAGATTCAGGAATGCCCACCTGAGCTGGCACCTTGCTGGCCAGCAGAGCCATAGGACTGAACCTATGGCCTCCAAACCCCTCATCCTGAAGCCACTTCCACCGAAGAAAACATCTGGATGCCATATAAGGCGGAAGAACAAGCGCAAACCCTGTCTCTTATACACATCTAGATGTGTATAAGAGACAGCACCCACCCACACAGATGGAGGATGGTGATCACATGCTGAGTACAACAACTAGACCCCAGATTGATTGGAACCAGAAGGTTGATGACTGAGAGTCCTGAAACATCACCCTGTTCCCTCACCACCAAACAATCAGAAGAAAGTCTATGAGCTGACCACACACGCTGCAGCCCTCGCCGCTACTGTTGCCTCTGAAAGTCCTTCCCCGAAAGCCATCGGGCGATTTGGCTCTCTTGAGCATGAGCTGCCCATTCTCCTTGCTTGGCCGTGCAACGGACACTGTACTTTACCACAACCTGTATCAGGAGACTGGCCTTGCTGCCGACCTGAGTTTGGCTTGGTTACAGCCCCACAGGGGAACTGGGAAATGGTGTGGAATTGGCAGACTCAGGAACCAGGGAGCTGGAGTATTTGGGCGCCATCTCCCATCAGACCCCGTGAGGACCCTGGGAGGGAGGTGCTGTTGGTTCCAGGGCACATGAGACCTGCTGTGTGGCACAGGGTGACCCCGAGCAGTGCAGAGAAAGCAGGTGCTGGCAGCTGAGGGTTGGGCCAACGGCGAGGGACAAGTGAGAACACACTCAGGAACCCCGAGCAGGGTTTCCTGTTCTTTCTTCCTTCCCTTGTTTCTCCGCTTCTGGCTGATGTAATCACGCCAGGATCTGCTTCTCAGCAGGATCTATGGGCTTCCTTACTCCCAGGGTCCCATGATTAGTACTGTCTTTCCTGCCACTCCAGCCCCATCGGTCAATTAGAATCCGGATCCTGCTGCGTCCAAGCTGTGTGACCTCAGGCAGATTTCTTAACCTTTCTGGGCTTGAATTTCTCCTGTGTAAAATGGGGCTAATGAGCTAATGATAACCTGATACACGGTTTCTGGTTACAAGGCTGAAAAGAAATAGTGTGTAGACACACAACTAGCTTCACTGTCCATCTGCCCATTAGGAATCCGGGGGCAAACTTCCCCACAGGGCACTGAAAGCAGGGCTGGCAAGCATGCCTCTGCTCGGGGCAGGCGAGCCACTTGGAGGAAGGCTGAGTCAGCAGACATGCTAGACAGGGAGTGGGGGCCCTGAGTGGTTACAGCACCCGAGGCAGTCTAAGCATTTGTCATCCGCACCCACTGACTCCTCATCAAAGTCCCAGGGAAGCTGGTGATGCAACCGCAGGGCCCTCTGTCAGGCCTTCCCGCTGTGGAGCTTGGGACAAGTCCTCTCTGTGTGTTTTCCTTTCTGAAAAATGGAGACAAGTTGGCCACACCAGAACAATATCATCACAAAATCTGACATGTAAGTGCCTGCTATTTGCATGTTTGGGCTTCCCAGGTGGCACATGGGCTTTAGTAGTTGGAATCCCAGACTCTGGAGCACAGTCTCCGTAGCTGTGGGACACGGGCTTAGTTGCTCTGAGGCATGTGGGATCTTCCCAGATCAGGGATCCAACTCAAGTCTCCTCCAATGGTCGGTGGATTCTTTACCACCGAGCCACTAGGGAAGCCCGATTTTTATGTTTGGATACTTGGAAGATATTAGTCAGCCTGAGTTCCATTTTCATGTGACAGAGCAAAAATTTACACCATTATACAAGTGGCTTTTGTTTCTTTTTCGCCAGCTCTTAAAGTTGACCATCGGTTAGGTGTAATCAGTAAGATCAGCTCTGCATCTGGAGACCAGTTTCTGGTCCTGGAAAAGGCCCAGAGCAAGTTGGATTTGTCAGGATTTCCGGTCCCAGGCAGATGGCAGGACCAGACACTGTATCCTGGTCCCAGGCCTGCTTCTGTCATCCCTGGACAGAGAGCCCCGACCTCTCAGCCTGCTTCCCCATCTGTAAAATGGGAGATCTGGCCTATTCTTGTGTCTCCCCAAATCCAGTTATTTGTAAAGGAACCACCTTTATTCTTTTTGCCCTCTCCCATGTCTCTCATTCCATTTTCACTCACCACCCCTCCCCCTCAGTTGACTGACTCACTTTTAAAACAAACATATTTGAAAAGGAGACCTCGTGTCACTGTCACAGTGGAAAAGCATTGTCACCAGGTAAACGAAGGTAACCATAAATAAACCCCAAACAGTGTCCTTCAATCCCAGCTGGCGCTGTTGCCTGTTTTCAGAGGGAGGCCTACTCTTCTGGTTAAAAGGGAAATTAGCCAGAGGTGAAGAGGTGTTCAAAGTCACCTACAGCACACTGAGCCTTTTTCCTTGACCTAATCCAAAGAGTTGAGAAAGAATCGGAAGGAGAATAAAGTTTTCTCACCTGTACCACAGAGTAGTAATATATAGATACCTTGTTCAGTAAAGATTTGTGGAGCTTCGGCTGTGCGCCAGGAGCTGTGCTGGAAGCTCGGAGCATAAGGGGATTGGGGTTTGGAAGAGTGACTAAGAAAATGATTTTTGTTGTCATTGTTGTTTTTGAAAATGATTTTTTTTTTTAATCTGAGTGTTTTGAATGAACAATAAACCTCTTTCAGTCCAGAATAATTCCGGACTTCCCAGGTAGCTCAGTGGTAATGAATCCACCTGCCAGTGTAGGAGATGCAAGAGGTGCAGGTTCGATCCCTGGGTTGGGAAGAGCCCCTGGCAAAGGGAATGGTGACCCAGTCCAGTATTCTTGCCTGGAAAACCCCATGGACAGAGGAACCTGGTGGGCTACCATCCATGAGGTTGTAAAAAGTTGGACACGGCTTAGTGACTGACCACACACGCATATGCACGTTTGTGTTGCTGAATCATGAATGTGTTATCCCTATTCTACACAGGCTCAGAGGAAGCACACTGTCCGGCTCCTGAGAGTCCATTCTCTGGTCCCGGAAGCACGCCCACCCTGCCCAGCACCAGCAAAGTGTCTGGTCCCATCAACCGGCTCCCTCTCGTTCCCAAGTGCCCACGAGCTGTCAGGGGCTGTGCTGAGCACAAGGCCTCCCAGACAGACTGCATGCTTGTGAATGACAGATCTAGGGCTTGAACTCAGGGCTACCCAAGTAATCATGAACAGACCAGTCCTGGATCCAGGCCAGCCAAGGAGAAGACGGCGGCGACCTCAGTATGGAGGAAGCACCCTTGCTGGTAGGATCTGAGACTTGGTGGCTGTTCCTGCCCAGACAGAACATAGCAGCTGGCCTGGATGTCTGCTCTCTAGGAGGCTCCAGGCATTGTGTTCCCCTGACTCGTAGCCTGCCAGGCTCAGGAGAGAGGCCACTGCCAAGATTAGGGGTGAATGCCTCCGTGGCGACCAGGAAGGGGCAAAGCAAACTGTGGGCAAGGGCACCCTTCCCTGCACCATCTGCCTCCTGCTGTCTCAGAGAGCAGCTGCACTGCTAGATCCTGGTTGAAGCCCCAGAAGAGGGTACTGGGTTTATGTTACCACCTCTGTGAAGGCCTCCTGGATTGTTCCACGGGCCAAGACCCTCCAACCTGCTCACGCATGCTAAGTTGCTTCAGTCGTGCCTGACTATCATTTAAAGTCATGCCACCTGGGAAGCCCCCCCGTCTGCTCCTACTATTACTTAAAGGACCTAGTTGGCACTGACATCATCTGTAACCATTATCTCAGGTGGTGCTGCTGCTGCTGCTGCTAAGTCACTTCAGTTGTGTCCAACTCTGTGTGACCCCATAGATGGCAGCCCACCAGGCTCCGCCATCCCTGAGATTCTCCAGGCAAGAATACTGGAATGGGTTGCCATTTCCTTCTCCAATGCATGAAAGAGAAAAGTGAAAGTGAAGTCGCTCAGTCTGTCCGACTGTTAGCGACCCCATGGAGTGCAGCCCACCAGGCTACTCCGTCCGTTGGATTTTCCAGGCAAGAGTACTGGGGTGGGGTGCCATTGCCTTCCCCGCAGGTGGTGCTAGTGGCAAAGAATCCACCTGCCATTGCAGGAGATACAGGAGACATGGGTTCAATCCCTGAGTCAGGAAGATCCCTGGAGAAGGAAATAGCAACCCACTCCAGTATTCTTGCCTGGAGAACCCTCTATAGAGAGGTACCTGGTGGGCTACAAAGCATAGCCCACCTAGCTGGGGTGGGGGTCGCAAAGAGTCGGATGCAGCTGAGCACATGCACGGTGATACACACACGTGTTGGAAAAAAGTTCTGTATTCCTAGAAAGGCCTGGAGCTTTTTCACCAGGATTCCACAGTCCCCAGCATGGGGCTCACTCGTCACACAGTAAGTGTACAGTAAGTTCTCAGTAAATGTGGGGGCACTGACACATCACCCCACGAGGTGTTTAAAAAGGACATGATAACCACAGTGTCACTCTTTGCTCCTGGACTGGAAGGCGGAATGGGCCAGTGGTTGGAACTCAAACTCTGGTGTGAAAACTGTTGGTCAGGTCTTGGCTCTGCTTCTCACTGGCTGTGTGACCTTGAGGAAGTTACCTGACCTTTCTGTGCCTCGGTCTCTGCATTCATGAAATGGGAATATAATATTTAGGGAGTGATTATCTAGGTTATTAGGTAGTGTGTGTAAAGCCTAGAAAGAGTGCTGGTTAGCTGTTCTCACTCTTGGTCATCAGAGGCTCCTGACATACTGTGTTTCACCGACTCCAAGATGTTATGGATTATAAGAACACATTAGTTCATATGCCGCTAAGAATAAGTCTGCTGATTAAACTGACAGAAAGCTGTTATCACTTGGGATGTTCAGGGTTTTTTAGCATTGGAAGTTTCCTTGATCATACCGTGTATGATCCATGAGTCCCTTAAAAGAAAAACGTAGTTGACATAAGCGGACCAAGAGATTCTTTAGGCAATGACAATTTTACCCTGACTGGCACTGTGTCAACAGCAACGGTGAGATTTATTGACTCGACTGCAGAGGGGGTAAAAATTTGGGGAAACGTGCTTCTTATAGTCAATGAAATACAAAATTCAGCAATACAAGAGGAAAGGCAGGACAATGTTGAAAGAAAAGGCTGTATCTTTTCATTCTGTGGTTCATTCACTCATCATAATTACTGAGCACATACTCTGTCCCAAGAATTGTCCCTGAAGAGACCTAGGGGTGGGTAGGGAGGGGTGTGGGGGCGCCTGAAGGAGGTAATCCTCATACAGGGCATGGTGAATGCCTACTGCATGTTAGCCCTCATCAGATTTCCGTCCTGAGGCCCAGGACTGAGTCTCCCACTGGGTCCAGCTGACAACCACTCCCCACCCCAGGCTCCTCTGCTTCTTTCCTGCTAATGGGCACGTGCTGTCTTCTGGCTTACTTCAGGTGGCTCAGTGGTAAAGAACACACCTGCCAGTGGAGGAGACCCAAGAGATGTGGGTTTGATCCCTAGATCAGGAGGAACCCCTGGAGTAGGAAATGGCAACACACTCTAGTATTCTTGCCTGGAAAATCCTATGGACAGAGGAGGCTGGCAAGGCTACAATCCATGGGGTTGCAGAGAGTCAGACACGACTGAACATGCATGCAGGCTTCAGGGCCTGTTTAGAGAGTTGCATTAGTTCTCAAGGTGGCAAGAAGGACACTCTGCTCTCTCCTGTTAGGAGAGAGAAGGGTTTGCAGGTTCCCCCTAAGTTCCCCACTAGGATTTCAGGAAACACTAGACAGAACAGACATGATGAGCTCCTTGTGTGACATTCACCATGTGGGTATTGGTTAGATGTGACCTCTTGCTCAGACCAGTGGCTAGGGCTCATCAAAGTCTTGATCAGAATGAAGGCTGTGCCTTCTGGGTCAGTGGGTAGCTCAGGGTCACCCCAGGGAGTTGGTGCCCTCCAGTCTCCCAAGTGGCCCAGAAATTCCAACACCTTCGTATCCAAAAGGAATCATCGTGACTACCTTTTCCACCAAGAAATGACACCCAACACACATGTGAGACCCTGCTTTGGATGCTCAGATAGGGAACTGTGGTGGCCATCAGGGGGAGCTCACCTTGGTTCCTAACGATAATGGGTGTGCGAGGTGGCTGCAACGGGTGTGGAGAACGGGTGCTTCCAGGGCCAGAAGGGCAAAGGACCAGGTGATGGAGCCCCATCCAGTCCACACCCCTCTCAGTGTTCACATCAACAGACACCATCACCCAGTGTAGCAAAAACAATGTCTAAATGGGTGATTTTGGGCAGAAGTGAGCCGAAAAGCTAGGCAAAGTCTGAAAACCCTTCTGAACTGAGAAGAGACTGGGTCCTAAACAGGGATGGGATGCCCCACACAGGCAAGGCTAAAGCCATCCCCCAGGCTCTGCCAGGTCTTACACCATGAAGGTGGCCAGGCCTGGAGGGGTTGATGCCCTGAAGTCATCCGGTCCAGCCCCCTGACTCAGGCCCAAGCTGACTCACCCTCAGCTCATCACTGGGGAGTGAAGTTGCTTCTCCTCATCCTGCCTTCCAGGAAAACCAGGCTTTCCAGAAACCCAGAGTTTACCTCTTCTCGCCTGGGGGTGCTGGTGAGGGGAGTGGGTAGGAGAGTGGTGGTGGAGGGGGTGGTAGGGGGAACTGGCTTGGGGCCAGCCCACCCTGGCCTCATCACATTCTTGGAGGCAGGGAGGGGCTGGGCCATCCGTCGTCCAGCCTCCCAGAGTCTGCTGCTGTGGACTGTGGGCTGGCTTCCAGACAGAAGAGCCCAGTGGGGCCCAAGGAGCCAAATGGCTGCTTCCATTTGGGAAGGAGAGCAGCACAAGCCTTGGTTCAAGTCCCCCCTCTGCCTGGTCCTCCTGTGCAACCCCGAGCAAGTGATCTAAGCTCTCTGAGCTCGGTTCCCAATTGCGAAATGGAGGCGACAGTAATGCCTAACTCCTGGGGTTGCCTTGAGGAATAAAGAAGATCTCTTATTCTTTTGCATAGTTCCTGTGGCATTCTTTTTGCTCAGTAAATATTAGCTACCTGCAGAGCTAAAGTATTTCAAGACAAAGGGCGTTTTCCTGGTGCCCCCACTTCCAGGGGAGTCAGGAGAGCTGGCAATGGCTCACCCCAGACCCTGGGGACAGGGGGCAGCATGGGGGTGGTGGCCAAGGGCTACCAGAGCTAGTGGGGAGGGTACAGATTTTGCAGCCAGACAGCCTGGATTCAAATCCCAGCTCCACCTGTCACTGTGATGTTGGGCAAACTGCTTAAACAAACAACCTTCTGTGCGTCTCAGTTTCCCCCTCTATAAAATGAGGGAAATAATACCAGCTTCCCAGTTATCATAAGGATAACATGACTCCTACTAAAAAGCACTTAGAACATAGCCTGTAACACACACACGAAGTCTGCCTGGCCGTTATTGTCTATATTTTTTGAGTCTGTTCAGAGTCCTCTTTGTCCACCCCCAGTCACTGACAGCCACAGTTAATTGTCCTCTCCTTTGTACATTCTCTCAACAAACCCACAACACCATCCACACCTTCCAGGTGAGGAGACTGAGGCTCAGGTAGTCTGGAGGTGGCCAAGATCATACTGGTAGAGACAGGATTTGAACTCAGGTCTCTGACTGCAGAGCCCATACCCTTAGCCATTGACTAAGCTCTGCTTTTATGGGGACTGCAGGGGAGGCGGAGACCCAACACATAAACCCTCGAAAACCAACAGCCCTTGAGACGGTGGCCTGGCAAACACTGACTGTCCCGGCGTCCAGGCACTGTGAGTGTTCAGAGAGATGGGGTGGATGTAACCCTGGCCCTAAGGACTAGGTAGGAGTTGAACTGGATCATCGGAGGCTGTGCTTTCAGCTGGGGGCAAAGGTGTGGAGGTGGGGCTGGGCGGGGCACAGGTGGGGCCACAGCGAGAGGCCTGGTCGGGGATAAAGCCAGGGGCAGGCGAGGGGGCTGGCCAGCTTCCAAGTGGACTTCTGACACCAAGTAAAAGACTGAGGCCCAGAGCTGCCTCAAAAGCCCAGAACTGGGGACCCAAGGACAAAACAGATCCCTGGCTTGCACTCAGCCTAGAAGCGGGATCAAGGAGAATGGCTGGAGCCCTTCCACCCTGCTTTCTTAGTCTGTGTTCTTCTCTGGGCCTGCACACCCAACATGGCAGCTGGAATCCAGGGCACACCCAGCACACGCTGCCCACCGCACCCCTCACCCCCATCCCAGTCCTGACACAGGACCCCCTACGAAAACAGATCCAACCCACCGTCAGCAGTGAAACTTTTATTGGCGGTTTCTTAGGAATATAAAAGGCAAGCTTCCTAGTGGAACAAGACTTCCAGAAAACTCCGACCTCCCATTCCCAGCTTCTTCTCTAGAAGTTGCTTCCCAAGGCCACAGCTTCACGCTCCTCTCCAGCCCCACCCACTCCTCTCCTTGCTCGCCAAGCCCCAGTCGGCCCCAGCCCTCACACATGCACACCGAGGGCGGTGAGCAGGACAGGCTGCACAGTGTGCAGGGACTGGTGAAAAATAAACACTTAGGGGCTCTCGTTCAGAGGATACGGAGAATTTCAAGATGGTGGCCGCAGAGCATTAAGTCAAGTGTGGGCCCTTCCGAGCACAGACTAGCATCCCTGTGGAGCTGACCCTGGCCCTAACAGCGTGGCCTGTATGGACTAGAACGTCAAGTTCCATGTTTTTTTTTTTTTCATTTTTTAAAAACAGATTTGGTAACTTTACTCCTGGATTTTTTTTAAGTGGAGGATAATTGCTTTACAATGTTGTGTTTATGTCATATAGCAACGTGAATCAGCTATATGTGTACATGTCCCCTTCCTGTGAACCTCCCTCCCACCCCAAGTTTCATGAATTTTAAAACTGAAATCTGAGATTCCACTCCTTCCAATCCCCACCCCCCAAATAAATGCATATTTTAAAGATAGCTGCCCTGGGCCATACCCAACCCCACCCTCAACTCTCTACAGCTCACATGCTGCCCTCAATCCCATAATAGAATTGTTTGAGGTCTCCTACTTGAACTGATTATACCTTTTGCAAAGTGCTTTTCCATGTTCTTTACAAGAGAGGAGTTTATCATCTCATTTTACAAATCAGGCAAACTGAGATTCAGGAATGCCCACCTGAGCTGGCACCTTGCTGGCCAGCAGAGCCATAGGACTGAACCTATGGCCTCCAAACCCCTCATCCTGAAGCCACTTCCACCGAAGAAAACATCTGGATGCCATATAAGGCGGAAGAACAAGCGCAAACCTCAACACCGAGGGAATCCACTTGTCTGGTAAGAGCAGTCTCTCATGTCGAAAGAGCCTCCCCGACCCAGACACACACCAGGCCTGAATCAGACCTGCATCAGCAGAAGTTCTGATAGAAATGTGGGAAGGGTCCCCGTCCTTGCCTGGCTCATCACACCCGATGCTCCTGCAACCACCGACGGAGCAGAAAAGAGGGGGCTCCAAGCTTATATTCCAAAAGGGCATAGGAGGGTTAGTCACTTTGTTTGACTCCTCTTTAAAACCTGGGAAATCTTTTTTTTTTTTCTTTTTAAGTGAACTGTTACTTTTGGAATCATTTTAAATTTACAGAAGAGGTGTAATGATAATATGGAGAGTTCCCTTAGCCAGTTTTACCCATTAATTTTTTTTCTTTTAACCTCTACATTTTCCAGCATTTATTTCCTGAGAATGAAGCCATTCTCCTATTAATATATAACCATACACCATTATCACCCCATTATTAACATTTATATTTCCGAAGTGGATTCGTCATAGCCAAGAAACTGGCACACAGCTATTAACTAACCTCCAGGCTTGATTTGGGTTTCACTTGGATTTTTCTACTAATTTCCTCTTTCTGTTCCAAGACTCAGTCCAGGGAAGAGCATGACGTTTACCTGTCACATCTCCCCTCTAGTCTGCAACAGTTTCTCCCTATTTTTCAAGACATGGAGTCTTGGAATTTCCTGGTGGTCCAGTGGTTAGCACTCGGTGCTGTCACTGCTGAGGGTCTGGGTTCAGTTCCTGATCAGGGCACTAAGATCCCGCAAGTCACATGGCACGGCCAAAAAAAAAAAGACATGGACAGTCTTGAGGAGGAATGGCAGGTCTCCTGTCAAGTGCCCACCAGTCTGTATGGTTTTCTCCCCATTAGACTGGAGTTATACATTTTTAATGTTTGAGTAATCTCGGGAGTTGGTGATGGACAGGGAGGCCTGGTGTGCTGCAGTCCACGGGGTCACAAAGAGTCAGACACGACCGAGCGACTGAACTGAACTGAACTGACACATTTTTAAAAAGACCACAGAGATGAGGTGCCCTTCTCTTCACATCCTATCAGGGCTCTGTGGCACCCACACGACATCACTGGTGAGATTCTCCTTGAGCCTGTGCATAAGCTGGTATCTGTCAGGCTTTTCCACTGTGAAATGACTATTTTTCACTTTCCAAACTCGACTTTTGGAAATGAGTCCGTAAGTCTAAGCCACCCTCAAGTGGGACAGAGCAGGAAACCTGGATTTTTTTTTTTCCTTCTCTTTTTTTTTTTGGCATGTAGAATCTTAGTTCCCCAACCAGTGGTTGAACCTGAGTCCCCTGCAGTGGAAGCTTAGCGTCTTAACCACTGGACTGTGAGGGAAGGCCCAAAAGCTTGGTAATTTTAATGTTAATTAAAGTAACTTTAAAAAACAAATCTGGTTTAAAGTGCAAAAGATACCAAAGGATACAAGGCAAAATTTTTTTCCCCATCTCAAACTCCACAAGTAACAATATTAACCATTTTCTTATGAATCATTCCAGAGGTATTTTATGCACAGACAGGTAAACATACATACTTTGTTCCACCCTTTTTATACAAAAGTAGCACACTAGCCACACTATTCTGCACCCAACCACAATGAGACCTATAAACCACACAAATTGTTTGACATGATGGATGATTAAACAAATCACAATACTGTAGAGCAAGGGCCTGGCCACCACACCAGCGGTTACACAAATAAGCAGTATCTGTTATTATGAAAAAGTAATATGTCAAATGAAAATAAAATCACGTGCAGAGCACATATGATTTCTTTTGATGAATGATATCTTTCAGGAGGATAAAGTTCAGAAGTCACAGGAGACTGTAAATTCCCATGAAAATACAGAAGACTAGTGAGTATGTTTTGCAATATGTGAAGAAAAATAAAACTATGGGGTTGTGAGCTTTGGGGGAATGCAAACTGGAGGATCCTGAAGTCAGCCACTGGTAGATGGTAAGACCTTGTCAGTCTTTTCCTCATCAGGGAGTGAAGGGCTGTTTGACTTTCTAGAATCTGTCTCCTTGGAAGGAGAGTGTTTGCAGTTAACTGCATTGTGGAAATAGGAGTAGAACAAACACCCCACCCAGGGCAGGGACAGGATGTAAATTCCTCAGTCCTGAACTGTCAGGCTCCAGGCCACACATTTGTGGATGCCCCACACCCCAGCACGCCCACAGCCGGCAGGATGAGGTGCTATCGTTCAGCCTGGCATTTCTTCATTCATTCATTCATTCACCCATTTATCCACTCAGCCATCCGTCCATTCATCGATCTGTTCATTCATCCACCCATCCACCCATCCACCTATCCATTCATTCATTCGTCTGTCTATCCATCCATTCATCCATTCACCTTTCCACTCATTTGTTTCCTTCTTTAACTCAGCATTTATTATGTGGCTGACCCTTTTCCAGTCAGAGGGACACAGCTGTGGCTGAGATGGACCCAGGCCCCTCCTCATGGAAGGTACAGTCTGGTAGAGAACTAACCCAGTGTGGAGAGTGCCTCAGCACCTTGGGCATTTTAAGATCACAGAAGGAACTACACCACCTGAGGAGCAGGGCTGCTCCATGGTGGAGGTTACAGCTAGGCTCGGTGGGAGTTAGTCACTGAGCTGAAGGGAGAAAAGGGAAATTCCAGATGAAGGGAGCAAGAAAAGACCCACAGACCAGAACTAGCACCCAGTAACCAAGCCCTTACCCTAGTTTGGACCCTGTGCCAGGCTCTTGGCAGTCAAAACCCCTCAGTTCACCCAGAATAGCCCTGTGCGGAAGACAGTATGACCTCCTTTTTGTCCAGCTTTGTCGAGACATTATTGACATACAATATGTTAGTTTAAGCTATACAATGCATGACAATACATATATGTATATTATGAAATGGCTGTTACAATAAAGTTAGTTAATACCTCCATCCTCTCACATAATTACCATTTTCTTGTAGTTCTAACATTTAGGATCTACTCTCTTAACTTTCAAGTACCTAATAAGGTACTGTTAATTACAGCCACCATGCTACACATTAGATCTCCAGGATTTATTCACTGTGAGTCTGGAAATGTGTACCTCTGCACCCAGCACCTCCCCATTTCCCTCACTCCCCAGCCCCCACAACCACCAATCTACTTTGTATTTCTATGAGTTCAACTCTTTTACATTCTACAAGTGAGAACATACAGTATTTGTCTTTGTCTGCCTTATATTGGGGCTTCCCTTGTGGCTCAGTGGTAAAGAATCTGCCTGCAGTGCTGGGAGCTGCAGGAGACGCGGGTTCAATCCCTGGGCCAGGAAGATGTCCTGGGGGAGGGCATGGCAACCCACTCCAGTGTTGTTGCCTGGAGAATCCCATGGACAGAGAGCCTGGCAGGCTATCCCTATAGTCCATAGGGTCACAAAGAGTCGGGCATGACTGAAGCGACTTAGCATGCATGCATGCCTTATTTCACTTAGTATAACGGCCTCAAGATCTATGTATATCGTTGCCGAAGGCTTTTTTTTGCTTCATAATGTCTTTATCCAATCATCCAGTGCTGGCATGCATGTTGTTTCCACATCATGACTATTGTGAATATGCTGCAGTGAACATGTGAACTCCTCTCACCGAGAGAGTGGTTTCATTTCTTTAGGATATACACCCAGAAGTGGGATTGCTGGGTCATATGATAGGTCTATTTTTAATTTTTTTGAAGAACCTCCATACTATTTTCCTGAGTGGCTGCAGCAGTTCACCTTCCCACCAAAAGCACACAAGGGTTCCCTCTTCTCCACATTTTTGCTAACACTTGTTATCTCTTATTTTTTTGATGACAGCCACTCTAAAAGGTGTGAGATGATATCTCATGGTGGTTTTGATATGTATATCCCTGATGATTAGTGGTGTTGACTGTCTTTTCATGTACCTGTTGGCCATTTGGATATCTTTTTTAGAAAAATGTATTATCTCCCTTTTAAAGATAAGGATGCTGAAGGTCAGGCCTGAGGTTTATTTTCTTTTCTGTGTCTCTCCCTGGTGCCCAGCCCAAGCCCTGACATACAAAATGTGCCCAGGAATTGCAGCATAGGCTGGAGTCTGTATATCAGATGCCCCCATTACCAGGGAACATGCATATGTCCCCAAAACCCTCCACCCACCGCTTCCTGGTCCGTAAAGCAGGGACACTTCCAAAATCAACATTTGTAGAGCACTTGTGTGCTGTGTTGGGAAAAAGAGCAAACAATGCAGAGTTCCCGGCTCCAGGAACTTCTGTGGGAGGATCTGAAAAGTTTGCTGGAAATTATAACTCACCCCTAGTAGCTCATTTAGTAAAGAATCTGACTGCAATGCAGGAGACCCGGTTTTGGTTCCTGGGTTGGGAAGATCCCCTGGAGAAGGAAATGGCAACCCACTCCAGTATTCTTGCCTGGAGAANGAGGATCTGAAAAGTTTGCTGGAAATTATAACTCACCCCTAGTAGCTCATTTAGTAAAGAATCTGACTGCAATGCAGGAGACCCGGTTTTGGTTCCTGGGTTGGGAAGATCCCCTGGAGAAGGAAATGGCAACCCACTCCAGTATTCTTGCCTGGAGAATCCCATGGGCAGAGGAGGCTGGTGGGCTACAGTCCATGGGGTTCCAAAGAGTCAGACACAACTTAGTGCCTAGACCACCACCACCATAATCCACCCCAGTGAGGTTTGCTCTGAGGGGAATATAGTGCTCTGGGTGAGCACAGCTAGACTTGCTATCAGAATTAATGAGATGATACACACTGACCAGAGAAGTCAGTGGTTATATGCTTGGCACTGTGCTGAGTGTTTTCTATGAACGAACTTGCTTAGTCATTACAGTTCTACCAGGTCGGTATGATTATGATCAGTGCATATATTGAGAGGAAGATAGTGGAGGCTCAGAGGGGTTAAGCAACTTCCCCTAGGACACACAGCTGGTGAATGGCAGAGCTGGAATCAGAACCCAGGCTGTCTCATCCTCAACCGCAGGCTGTCCTGGGTCAGAGAGGCTAACAGGCAACACTGAATTTTCCTCTTCTGCCTCTTAGAAGACAGATAAGGATCATAGCTACAAATCATGGAGCCAGGGAGGTCCCAGGGTTAGAGGAGTACCTCAAAAAAGGTCTATTTTTGGAAGCTCAAAAGAAGTCAAGATCTGCCCCAAATCCCAGCTCTCAGCAGTGGGCCACATTCTCTCAGCTGGACTTCTCCAGGGTTTATTATTTATTATTTATTAATTTTTCAGAAGTTTTTTTTTTTTTTTTTTGCCACACTCAACAGCATATGGGATACAGTTTCCCACCCAGGGATGGAACCTAGGGCCCCTGCATTGGAAGCATAGAGTCTTAACTATAGGTCCATCAGGGAATTCCCTTCTCCAGGGTCTAGAGCAGAGAGATGCCTGGGAAGATATTGGGGTGCAGTGTCCCTTAGCTTCGGCCAGATGTCAGAAACCAACCTTGCTCCTTGGGCTTCAGCCCTTGCCCTGAAGTACCTGCCAGGCCCTGAAATTGGAAGCAGCCTTCGTCCCTCACTGCTAAGGGACAGGCCTCCGAGGCCTCAAGTCGCAGTGACTGCAGCCTAGCTGGCCTTTCCCCATCTCTCAGGACTACTCCCCACTTTCCATGTCCACCCCCGCAATCCGAACATTATTCATGCCTGAAACATCTTAGAAAGCCACAACAGCCCTGCCCTCCACCCAGATCCACCAAACCTCATAGCTGTGTTCTTTAAAAGGTCATCTTCCTCCCTGCCCTTACCGACAACCCCCCTCCACTCCTCCCGCGGCCCTTCACACCTCCCTGTTTCCCTGCATGGAGCAGGGACATGCCTGCCTTTCCAGCTGGGTGGCCCCCATCACCTTCCTATCTGCCTCTAGGGCCCTCGGCTGCCGAGCTGGCCTGTCAAGCACCTGCAGTCAAGACCTGTGGAATCTGCTCATGTTTCCACACCAGCCCGTCCTGGAGAAAGTACGTGACATTGAGTACAAGCCTGTCCCACCTGCTTCAAGGGATCCAGAAGGCTTGGGCCTCAGTCCTGGCCCTGCCCATTTCCAAAACAGGGAGCCACTCTATTTTATTTATTTACTTTGGCTATGCCTTGAGGCATGCAGGATCTTAGTTCCCAGGATCGAACCCGTGCCTGCCCCCTGCATTGGAAGCACGGAGTCCTAACCACTGGACTCCCGGGAAGTCCCTGAGTGACAGTCTTCAGGCATTGCCACTGCCACTAGTCCCCAGGATCAAGGCTCCTGGGCAGGATGGTCCCTGTGAGGACGATACCACACACTCAGCGCACACCCAGATCCCTTCAGCCTATGCCAGTTGCTTCCAGCTGCCAGTAGCCATGTCCTTCTGCCCGATGACTTTCTGGCCACTTGCTCACCAGGTGAGCGCTCTCCATAAACTCACTTGTTTAGTCATCATAAGTCCCCACTCTGACTGCACAGGAGAGCCAGAAGGGCCTCAAATGAACACCCCTGACCCCCACCCCAATCAGTAGCCCTCCACCAATAACTGACGGTAAGGCCCCCAGCTCCTCCCCATTCCACATTCCAGGAGCAGCCCTCTCATTAACTCACCCTTTATGGGCTGCCACCTTGCCTGTCTCACCTCTCACCTCCCCTGCCAGTACTTCCTGGGATCACTTTCCAGATAAATGTCTGACATTTGAACCCGAGGCTTGGGTCTGCTTGCGAGGAAACCCCAACTAAGACAACATCTAATGTGCAACGTGTTTTCGAGCGCTTTGTGTGAGCTCTGTGTTCAACACTTCACACGGCTTGACTCATTCCATCCTGCGACAGGCAGGGCTCTGAGGTGGGGACCGTTATTGTCTCCATTTCGCAGATGCAGAAACTGACTCAGAGCTGGGGCTCAAAGCCAATCGACTCCTCCCTGACCCCATCCTCCAGCCGGCCTGAATTGCTTTCAGTTCCTCAAACTGCTCTGCTCACTCTCCTAATTCCCTCTGCCTTCTGAGGCACAGGGAGGATAAGTCACTCGGTCACAGCAAGTTAGAACCACTTGGACTCAAGAGGAGACCTCCAGGCTCCACTTCACCCCTGTGGTAGGTGAACAATAGCCCCTCAAGGCGTCCAAGTCTGGACCCTGTGACTATAATTGTGCAGACATGATTAAGTGAAGGATCTTGAGGTGGGGAGATGATCCTGGGTTATCAGAATGGGCTCAATGTAATCACACAGTCATTTTAAGAGGGTGTCCTCCACCCATCTGTTTCAGACAGAAGATCCTGTGATGACAAAGCAGGAGAACAGAAAGAAACTGGAAGATGCTACGCTGCTCCCTTTGGAGATGGAAGAGAGAGTCATGAGCCAGGAGATGCAGGAAAAGGCAAGGAAACATTCTCCCCTGGAGCCTGTAAAAGGAACCAGCACCTTGACCCTCGCCCAGGGAAACTGGCTTTGGATTTCTGGCCTCTAGAACTGAAAGAAAACACACTGGTGTTGAGCTAAGCCACTGCATTTATGGTGGTTTGTTACAGCAGCCACAGGAAACGAATGCAACGACTGAACCAGCCCATCCCCGACCAACGGCTCAATAGCTGTGGTTCAGGACACCTGACACCTGGCAGGCACATCTCCAAGCCCTGGCCCATTGCAACCCATCCCTGGGGACATCTGGAGCCAGGAGCACACAGAAGGGCTCGCCTGGTCTCCAGGATCAGGGCAGACCCCCTGAGCTTGAGCGCACTTCAGTGTAGGCTGGGAGGAAAGGGCAAGGAACGGTGCCCTACAAGGAGCAAGCGAGTGCAGACGCCAGGAGGCGAGAGAAAGCTCAGTCATCTGAGGAACTGAAATGATTCGGTGTGGCCAGACTTTGAGGGATAAACGGCAGAAGGCCTGTGGTGCGGTGGGTCAGAGGGCGGGCTCCGTGGGTGCTTGGGCGTGAGGCCATGCCTTGCTGTCTCCCAAGTGTGTGATTTGGGCAAGTAGCTTGACCTCTCTCTGCCCTAGTTTTCTCACCTGCCTGATGGTATTTTATGTGTCTGTTTTCTTTATCTTCATTTTAAAAAAAAATTTTATAATTTTTATACAAATTTTAAAGGCTAGTTTCCATGTATAGTTACTACAAAATATTGGCTTTATTCCCTGCATTATACAGTATATCCCTGAGCCTATGTTACTGTCGGTCATTTCTATAGCGTCCTCCACCTCCAACCTGATGGTATTTTCCTCACAGGGTTCTGTGAGGTGTAAGTGCATCTACAGCAGTTGGAACAGTGTCTGGCAGAGGAAGGATCGGTAAGTCTATCACTGATGCCTACCCCTATCAACAGCAAGGTGGCTTGTTTTTCTTTTATTGGGAAAGAGCACGGGGCGAAGATTTTCTGGATACTGATGGTGATGATGATGAGCATGACAGCTACCGCTTCCTGATCACCTGTTGTGCTCAGCCCTCATTACCCACCCGATTTTGTAAGTGTGAGGTGGGTATTACTGTTATTCCTGTGTAACTCAGATTTGAACCTGGGTCTGAGTC
>SJYX01003559.1:90944-159626 GCA_006410675.1 Oreotragus oreotragus | reverse complement strand
CTGGGTGGCCCCCCCCCCGCCACCACGCCACCACGCCGAGCAGCCGCGGGCTCCGTGTGGGCTCCGGGACCGGGGGACGTTGTCCCCCGAGGGCGCGAGGACAAAGGGGACTTAGGCCCCCTCGGGAGATCCATCCTCCAGGGCGCTCGCCTCGTGTGCTCGCTCCCCGCCGCGCGCCGGGGCTGTGCGCCTGTTGGGGGCGGTGGGTTGAAGGCTCGGGTTGAGGCCGCACGGGGAGAGTCGGGGCTGTGGCATTTCTCGGCGCTGGGGTGTCGCAGCGGGACCGGGGGACTGGAAGCCTCAGGTCCGCGGTCCCTGGGGGGTGGAGCCCTCGTCCGGCGCTGCCCGGAGCGCTCGCCCCGCTGCGCCCCGCGGCCGCCGAATGGGCGCTGGCTGGGAGGCCAGGTGGGGAGGCCCCGGGAGGGACTGTTCTCTGAATCCGGGGGCTCCCGCCCAGGTGGAGACGGGGAAGGGGTGTGGGCCCCGAGGTGGGAAGGGGAGCCGCGGGGGTGTGTCTTCCTCGCGCCCGGCTCAGCTCTGGCTGCGCTGTCGCCGCCGAAGGTGTCATTCGGCGATGGGTGGTGGTCACAGTGGGGCGCCATCAGAGCCCTGTGCAGACGAGGCTGGGCCAGAGCGTTGATGGGCTCGCTCAGGCTAGCGAGGGTCCAGCTGAGAATTGAAGGAAGTGGGTGACAATTAAAGGAGACTTTGCCTTCCTCTCCCCGCCCTCCCCACACCAGGGTCTTCCTGAGAGGCGGGAGGGAGTTGGTGTTGGGTTCCTCTCCCCCGCCTCCCCGCGACCCGCAACGCGGGAGAAGGAGTAGGGGTGAGGTCCCGCCTGTGACCTCGGCTGGTGGAGGGCTTCTGGAAGGGCCACAAGGCGGCCGATGGGTGTGGACTCTAAGGATCGGGCCGAGGGGCGTGGAGTGTGTGTGCCCGCGCGAGTGTGTTGGTGTGCAGAGTGTATGTACACAGAGCATGTGTGTGGAGGGCATGTCACAGTGCAGAGACTGTGTGTGCACCTACACTGTGTGTGTGTGTGCGTTCTGCCAGGTGAGCCTCTTGCCCGTGAGGAGCTGCCTCAGGTCTCTTCCGAGGAAAGCAGGTCTAAAGCTGGGTTCCGAGGCTGAGTCTCCTCGTCCTCTCCACCGCCCTCCCCCACGCCCGTCGTGGCAGGTAGGGCTGCTTCCTGGGCCACCGCCCGGTCAGCCTCCCCATCGCGGCTGGCGGCCCTGCCCAGGGAAGCTGTGTGACATGCTGTCGCCTCTGGGGCACCAATCTCCTGTAAGGAGGAAAGGAGAACCTCAGTTTCTTTGGGAATTATTTTCTTTTCAGATTCCTCAGATCCCTCTGAGGAATCTCAAAGGGCGGCTGGGCTCAACATGGATCCCTTCTTCTTTGCTTTGAAAATGTGTATTTATTTAATTAACTGAACAAAGAAATTTAAAGTAAACCTGAGTGTCTGAACATGACATGAAATCTCTTTAAAAACAAACAAACAAAAAACCAAACCACAGTACTAGAAAATCCTGGACTGCCTGCTTTGCCAGCTATTTACAGAGGCTGCAGCTGCCTCCAGCATGCTTTCCCATCAGTGCCCCCAAATTGAGGGTCTTATTCTAGACTTTGTCTGGCCCCATACATCTTTCCCCTTAACAACCTCATCATTTTTGTTCCTGAACCCAGCCAGGCCATAGCGACTTCTACCGTCCTGGCATTACAGTGTTAGCTGTCCCTTCCCTGGTTGTGGCCTGTGGACTTTGGCAGTTTCTTGCTATGGACCTCTTCCCACCACAATCTACACTGTTTTATTTTCTCCTTTTAAATAATTTCTTGGATCATATTCCCCAGAGTGGGATTCCTGGGTCAAAGGGTGCGATCACATTTATGACTCCTGTCATTGGCTGCCTAGTTGTTCTCCAAAAAGATCTTACAGCAAACAGGTTTTCCAGCCTCTTGGAGCCTGGAGGGAGAGTTGCCAAGGGCCAGGACTCCCTGAGGCAGTAATGCCTGAGGCCTCTTCCCTCTGCTCCTGGGATTGTGCAGGGTAAAGGCCCTTCAGAAAAAAATTCACATCCTGCGAGGACTTCAGTTCAAGATTTCCCTGCTTATGCTGTGTTGCATTGATGACAAATGAGCTCCAACTTGGGACACAGGCTAGGTGTTGAGTGTGTTCTGTTGATGACCCCACTGATCGCCACCTTGAATCCTTGAGATCTGGTTTCCTTGTCTATGTAATGATCTCCCCACCACTTCCTAGTCCAGGCCAAGTGCTTAGAAAATGGTTGTTGTTAGTGGTTAATATTGTCTTCAGTCAGTCGAGTCCGACTCTTTGTGACCCTATGGACTCTAGGCTGCTACTGTGACGCTATGGACTGTACTGCCGCCAGGCTCCTCTGTCCATGGGATGCTCCAGGCAAGAATACTGGAGTGGGATGTCATACCGTCCTCCAGGGGATCTTCCTGACCCAGGGATTGAACTTGTGTCTCCTGCATTGACAGGTGGGTTCAAATGGGGAAGGAGCCTGGTAGGTTACAGTCCATGGGGCCCCAAAGAGTCAGACACAACTGGGCAACTTGATTTTTCACTTTTCTTTACCACTAGCACCACCTGGGAATCCGGTTAGTATCATTACCTCTATTTGAAGTTGGGGAAACGGGAGTGAAGTAACTTCTTGTGCGGGTCACCCAGCTGGTGAATGTTGACTGGAACCTAGGTCTGACAAGTTGTTCAACTTGAGGCTTAACTGACCTATTTTTCAGGGTCAGAAACAAGTAAAATACAGCCCCATTGTCCCACCAGAGAGCTCATGTGAACACAAAGTTTTGTCACTCTGGGGTGTAGGGGTTATGGTTGGACATCCATACATTGAGCCTCTGACCTTGAACAAAGTGAGGCCTTAGGTGAGGGATGAGATTAATCCTCTGAACTGGGAAGAGGGTCCGTGAGATGAGTGTCACGTCAGGAAGTGAGCAGAATGCGTTTGCATGTTTGTTTGTTTGGTTTTTGCTTTTCTCTTTCCTTTGTGCTCTGCTCAGTTGTGTCTGACTTTGTGCACCCTCGTTGTCTATAGCCCGCCAGGCGCCTCTGTCCATGGAAGTTTTTAGGCAAGGACACTGGAGTGGGTTGCCATTGCCTTCTCTAGGGGGCTCTTCCCAACCCAGGCATCAGACCCTCATCTCTTGCATCTCTTGCGTTGGCAGGTGGTTTCTTTACCACTAGCACCAGTGGGAAAGCCCAAGTTTGCGACTTACCTCTTGTTTTGAGGTGGATTTGTTGAGGGAATAGCTGCCCTGTCTTCAGTGGTGGTGTGTGTTTGTTGGAGATTCCTACTACCAATGGGAGAGATTTCACTCCTTTGATCTGGGAAAGTATCTACGCAGGGTTTTGTATACTTTGGATAGCTCCCAACATCATACACTGTGGGAATCATTAGAGTTGGGTATAGGCGCCAGTTGTGTGATGTAGGTGGTCAGATGCTGAGAGCAGTGTAGCTTTTCTACCTAGAATGCCCTGGCTGTTTATGATTGTGATTCCTTGTAAGGTGGGCCCATCCTCGGCTTCATCCCAAAGTTGAAGTTCCTTCTTGTACCCTGGGCAGTTCATAATGAGGCCTTAGCATATTTAATTCCAGTTGTCTGCCAGGAGCTGGCAGGTTTATTTACTTGTTTTTCTCAAAACTTTTCTGATCCTGGGCAGTGCAGCCAACTTGGAGAAGAAGGGGTCTCCCAACCCAGGAATGACAGTCAGGGCAGCCTAGAAATTTGGGCGGTATGTTTTGGTTTGATCCTTTATATAAAGGAATTCTTTCCTTTTTAATGGATGTGGTCTGACCCTGATGTTTGCTTAAAGTGCCTGTGCCAGGCCAGCACTCCAGAATAGGCGGGGTGCATGTTCCTAAGACCTCCGATCACTGGGCAGAGTTTCCAGGGTGGCAGGTCACTCACTCCGTTTTCTTTCCTTTCATCCCACTCCCACCAAAATAATGTACAAATAATACTAAATTCTGCTCTGTCCTGTAAATAGTTAGCAAATACTGGCGTGTCTTTCAGGCAGTATAGTTCACATCTAGAAAGAAAAAGAAAGTGTTAGTCGCTCAGTCCTGTCTGACTCATTGCGACCCCATGGACTGTAGCCTGCCAGCCTCTTCTGTCCATGGGATTTCCTAGGCAAGAATACTGGAGTGGGTTGCCATTTCTTTCTCCCAGGGATTGAACCCAGGTCTTCTGTACTGCAGGTAGATTCTTTACCATCTGAGTCACTAGTTCACATGTAGGAAAGGCTTAAAAAGCTGGCAAGATAGCAGGCTTCCTGAGAAGTTTCTGGGCGACTTGTAACAACATAACACATTAGTGTCAGTTTGTTAAGAGCTAGGATTCTTGGTTCAAATCCTACTTGCCACTAAGTAGCGATTAAGAAAGTTCTGTGCCTTGGTTTGCTTATAGCTTAAACTTGGATAACAGCTGTTCCTTAAAAGGTTGTTTTAAAATCTAAACAAGTTAAAAATTTTTAAAGTGTTCAGAGCAGTTCATAGCACATGAACTGTTGGTGCTGTGTGTTTGGTTAAATAAATAAAGTGCTGTCCACTAATATTCTCAAAAGTCACACTGGAGAGTTTGCACACTGAAAGGACATTTAAAATTGACACCATGCTGGGGAGACCAGCATTGCCCTAATAGGGTTATGGATTGCCCAGAGGGTGTCCCCTCCTTCGCAGGGGGTGACCTCTGGTTGTGTTATGATTTTTTGCCTCCAGGACCCATTCATTCCAGCTTTGTTTCTGAGAGCTGGACAGGAGTTTGGAGTGGCTGGTCATTCCAGTCTCCCACCCGTTCAGGAATCTCAGGGCCAAACCATTTCCAGATGGTAGTTAGACGTCTGCAAGCTCCTCCAGCAATGGTGGGGCCAGTATGCCAGTCAGCAGCTGCCTTCTTTCTTGGAGAGTCTGTGCTGAAGGAGAGCTTTGATTTGGAGCCAAATTATGTCTCCTGGGCATTTCCTCTTCGCTCCCCACCCGGGGAGGGGGTCCTGATTCTGTGCTGTGAGGCCGTATCATGGGTTAGTCAAGGATGGCTGCCTTGCTCCTTAGGCAGCAGCTGCCTTGGGGCCCTGCTTCAGTTCAGTTCAGTCGCTCAGTCGTGTCTGACTCTTTTGGGGCCCCCCAATTTTTCTCCATTGGCTCCATGGCCAGGGTACTGCATCTCCCTGCTTTCTCTATAAACGGCCTTCAGGGTAGCACATGCCTGAAGCTGTTTCTCACCGTCATTCTGACCCATAACAGTTGTGCAACTCTGGTCCACTGCAGTAACCTTTCTGAGCCTCAGAAAGGTTTGTAAAACGGAGGCGAATGATAGTTCCTATCATAGCTTTGCCGAGAGCATTCAGTTTGAATTGGTTAAGTTACAGCATAATGCTGGTGTCGTCATTATTACTATAGTGGACTTTGTCTTATCCTCAATCTATTCTCTGGCCAGTCCTGCCACTGTCAAACGGTGTGTCAGTTATCCCCCTCCCTCCAGCTTGGAATTTCCAAGGTGCCTCTCAAAATCCTTTCTCTCTTCCTTTCCTCATTTAACCAGCATATGAAAGACCAGCCCTGAGCCAGGCTCGGTGCTAGGGCCACAGGAGTATAATGAGAGTCATGTCCCTGGCTTGCCTTACTGCTCGGCACAGAGGAGAGGCGAGTCATCAGGGAGTGTCCTTCTCAACCCTTCAGGCGCACACCAGTCACCTGGGAACTTGAAAATGGGGGCCCGTTTAAAATGTCAGCCTGATTCACTAGGTTAGGGCTGAACTCTGAATTCTGGTCTTCCAGTTGGCTCCCAGTTGTCACTGTCTACAGACCACCATGTAATGGTAAGAACTAAGATGACAAGCCCTCTGAGGGAGAAGAGCACCTTCTGTCAGGCTGGACTGGGTAGTTTGGAGGGCTTTCTGGAGGAAGGGGCTGTTGTGCTGAAACCTAAAGCCTGACTATAATTAGTCAGGTGAGCCCAGAAGTAGAAGAGTGTGTCAGGTGGAAATCGGAGGGGTGGTGGAGAGGTAAGCAGGGGCTGGCTCACAAAGGACCCTTTGAGGCTAGAGGTTGCCCGTAGAGCATCTTTGTTTAGGGAGCGTGGGGTAAGGTAAGTGAACCCAGCTGAAATGGCTCAGCTAATCTGAGGAACTCTTCACTGTTGCTCTAGTTACTCCTATCAGAAAAGAAAAAAAACTGAATGTACCCCTTTCTCATATGCGTATGCTTATAAGCTGTATACATATACCACAGTCAGTCTGTATATTAAATATTACTAAAGTTTAGTTTCTTTTTAGGTAGCAAATCCAAATAGAAGATCTGGTTTTTCTTCTGCTGTAATGGATTATCTTTTGCATCCTTGGGGTGCGTATACCCTGTTTGGGGGCCCCTGACAGCTTGCATATCTATATTTCCTTTTCCTTTCCCCCCCATGTTGTTATTAATCTGTGTTTGTCTATTTTGTAAAAGTTTATTTGACTGCTCCAGGTCAGGATCTTTAGATGTGGCGGTTGAACTCTTAGTTGCAGCATGTGGAATCTAGTCCCCTGACCAGGGATTGAAAACTCGGACCCCTGCATTGGGAACTCAGAGTTTTAGCCTCTGGACCACCAGGAAGGTCCCTGCATTTAGTTTTCATCTTTAATTTTTCTCCGTTAAAGAGGTAGATCTATAATTATAACTTCTTCCCCCAACAAATTGAACCAAATGATTAAATCCAATTGGATGAGCCATTTCCATCTAATTGTGTGGTATTCCCTGCTCTAAAAAAAGGATTAAAAACTGTCTTCCATGACGTTCTAGGCTTCCCCGGTGGCTCAAATGGTAAAGAATCTACCTGCAGTGTGGGAGACCTGGGTTCAGTCCCTGGGTCTCGAAGTTCCCCTAGAAAAGGGAATGAATGGCAGGCTTCCCTGGTGGCTCAGATGGCAAAAGAATCCACCTGCAATGTGGGAGACCTGAGTTCGATCCCTGGGTTAGGAAGATCTCTGGAGGAGGGCATGGCAACCCACTCTAGTATTCTTGCCTGGAGAATTCTGTGGACAGAGGAGTCTGATGGGCTACAGTCCATGGGGTCACAAAGAGTTGGACACTGCTGAGCGACTAAGTAACACTTCATGATGTTCTGCTACAAGCCATTTTATGTTGCTATTGTAAATCTAGCTATGCATTAAACATGTTTGATAATCACCAAATGGACTCACATTATTGTATGATAAACAGCAGTACTTTCTTCTTCTGGGGCTGGGAAAGCAGCCTTGAATGTATAAGGTGCCCGACTACTTTTCTTCGGAAGTTGAGTCCCTGTTCCGGGAAGAGAGTCTATTTTGACAAGAGTGTTCACTTCCTCCTCCCCCATCGTCCAGTCCTGGCACAGGTAGACAGCGTGGCCCAGAGGACACCTGTGCTCCTCTGTTCTCGGTTGCAAGAATGCCCACCATGATGCCCTTCATGTGCCAAATGTTGCTGTGTGCACGCATATCTCTAACGTAGGATCTAGTGTCTCCCTGTGCCTGCTGTGTGCTAAGCGTTATCCTGAGTGCCTTGCTTTGATTACTTCTAATCCTCATTATGAACCCTGCATAGACAGTGGCTTTATGTCTATTTCCAAGTTATAGATGAGAAAACTGAGGGTCAAATCTACCTCACTTCACATGCCAGCCATGATCCTTGCCTGCATTAAGCTGTAGTTTTTATTTTGTAGGGTCAAAGTTGGGTTCCACACTCATAAGATAGATATATGTTGTTGTTTAATTGCTAAGTCATGTCCGACTCTTTTTCAGCCATATGGACTGTAGCCTGTCAGACTCCTTTGTCCATGGGATTTGCCAGGCAAGAATATTGGGGCGGGTTGCCATTGTCTTCTTTAGGGGAATTCCCCAACCCAGGGATTGAACCCACATCTCGTGCNTGTGTGCGATTCTTAGCGACCCCATGGACTGCAGCCCACCAGGCTCCTCCGTCCATGGGATTTTCCAGGCAAGAGTACTGGGGTGGGGTGCCATTGCCTTCCCCTATTAAGAGGTCAGTATATGTTAATTCCAAACTCCTAATTTGTTCCTCCCTCCCCCACTCCCAACATTTCCGCTTTGGTAACCATAAATTTGTTTTGGAAGACTGTGAGTCTGTTTTTGTTTTATAAGTAAGTTCACTTGTATTATCTTTTTAGATTCCACATGTAAGTGATATCATGCGGTTTATCTTTCTCTGACTTACCTCACTTAGTATGATCTCTAGGCCCTCCATGTTGCTGCAAATGGCATTATTTCATTCTTTTTATGGGTGAGTAATATTCCATTGGATATATATGTACCACATCTTTTGTATCCATTCATCTGCTGATGGACATTTAGGTTACTTTGATGTCTTGCTTATTGTAAAGCATGCTGCAGTGAAGATTGGGTTCATTGAGCATCATCTGATCATCACCTCTTCTGAAAGGCCCCAGAGCCTGTGGGACACCTCTCTGAACACTCATTTCAAGTGGAAGAAGTTGCTTCTCTTCTACCCTCTCCTCCAGAGAGCTGGACCCACAGCAGGAAGGGGTGGCCCCCAGCGAGCCTGGGTCTCACCTTCTTTCTGGCTTACTGATGCCCTTTCCAGGAAAGGGCCTGGTGTGCTCCATCTGACAGGCATCAATGGGCAACTTCTTTTGCCAAAACTAAATAATAAAGTGGTATCGCCAGTGTGGGGGCTGCTGTGAAGTTTCCTTCCTTGGTAGGTTCTAAGGAATTTGAAAGAGAAGGAAGTAAGGGCAAGGATGGAACCAGGGAGAAAGAGGCACACACAGCTACTTGAAAAGGCCAAGTTTATTCCAGTGTTGTTGGGGAAAGGAGCACTCTACACATTAATTCTAAAAACTTGTCCATTTCCTTGGCTGAGGAGGCAAAGGTTAGCTGGAGGCCATGCCAGATCACTCTACCAGCAGGAGTTGTGGGCAAGGGGAGAAGAGGCCACCACTCAGGCCTTCCCACCCTTCCCCTGGGACACCCGGGTCTCTGGGGGGGCCCGGTGGAACCACTCAAACCAGGAGCCATCATAGATGGCCACATCGGGCTTGCCACAGAGGTAAGCAGCCAGGGCAATGTGGCAGGCGGTGACACCCTTCCGGCATGTGGCGATGAGGGGCTTTGCGAGGTCCACCTTCTTGGCCTTGAACATGGCACGGAGCTCTTCCGGGCTCTTTTCAAAGCCATCCTCTGTCAGGAAGTCCATGAAAGGCATGTTGACCGAGCCTCGGATGTGACCTGAGTCCAGTCCTGGGCAAAGACAGAGGACAGGACAGGGTTAGGAGCAGCACAGGGGGTGGGGGTGAGTCAGCCTGGAGGTTGGAATCAACCATGGTTGAGGATAGAGAGCTTTGCAAACAAAAAATAACATCCTTGCCTTTCTCAGAGCTGTTTATTCCAGCCCTGGCTACATCCAATGCTCATGACCACCCCCTCCGCCAATCAAATTCACCTGATATAGGTATGTTCTACCTGCTTGAGAGGACAGGGAGGAGTCTCGGCTCTACCATCTACTAACCTTTACCTTAGGCAAATTGCTTCACCTCTCTGAATCTCAGTTTTCTCATCTGTCAAATGGGCTCAGTGTTATATTCCTATGTTATAGAGCTGTGGAGAAGAGCAAATGGGATGAGGAATGCAAATGCTATGGGGAGTACTAATTGCTAAGAACATTGGGTGAAAGGGAGACACAGACCACGCTCTCAGGGAGATTACAGTCTAGCAAGAAAGATACCACGATTCACTAAATATAACGTCGCTCTATTTTACAGATGAGTACACTGAGGCTTGGGAGAAGGCAATGGCACCCCACTCCAGTACTCTTGCCTGGAAAATCCCATGGACGGAGGAGCCTGGTAGGCTGTAGTCCATGGGGTCGCTGAGTCAGACACGACTGAGCAACTTCACTTTCACTTTTCACTTTCATGTACTGGAGAAGGAAATGGCAACCCACTCCAGTGTTCTTGCCTGGAGAATCCCAGGGATGGCGGAGCCCAGTGGGCTGCCGTCTATGGGGTCGCACAGAGTCGGACACGACTGAAGCGACTTAGCAGCAGCAGCAGCACACTGAGGCTTGGGAGAAGGCAATGGCACCCCACTCCAGTACTCTTGCCTGGAAAATCCCACGGACAGCAGAGCCTGGTGGGCTGCAGTCCATGGGGTCGCTAAGAGTCGGGCATGACTGAGCAACTTCACTTTCACTTTTCACTTTCATGCGCTGGAGAAGGAAATGGCAACCCACTCCAGTGTTCTTGCCTGGAGAATCCCAGGGACGGAAGAGCCTGGTGGGCTGCCGTCTATGGGGTCGCACAGAGTCGGACACGACTGANGCATGACTGAGCAACTTCACTTTCACTTTTCACTTTCATGCGCTGGAGAAGGAAATGGCAACCCACTCCAGTGTTCTTGCCTGGAGAATCCCAGGGATGGCGGAGCCCAGTGGGCTGCCGTCTATGGGGTCGCACAGAGTCGGACACGACTGAAGCGACTTGGCAGCAACACTGAGGCTTGACAAAGTGAAGACTAGCCTGAGGCAACCCAGCAAGGTAAAGGCAGGGCCAGGATTGTGCCGAGTCCCCTGGTTTTCTTGTCAACCCACAGTGTGTAAAGAGCCTGTGATCTGTTATCAGACAGAAGTTCAAATCCCAGCTCTGCCACTTACCGAGTGGTGACCTTAAGCAGGGGAGAGGCCGCACCTCTCTGAGCCTCAGTGTCCCCATGGGTAATGTGGGCAGAGCTGCTGTAAAGGGTAAAGCACCGACCACCTCAATCCGCCCACCGCCCTCAGTGCTGCTGCTTCTCCATCACCTTCCCACCTACCCTGGGGGTCGGGTGAGAGTAGGGGCCCTGTGGTCCCTCAAGGACCTTCCTAGCAACCCTGAGAGGCTTTGACAGAAGCAGAATGGGGTTTTAGGCTAGCTCCAGGGTCCATTCCAGAAACTTCTCTACACCTACTTAGGCCCCTCGGCCAAGTCTGGGCTTCAGAATAGCTGTCATGTGGGGCAAATGGAACTGGGCCATGGCTGAGCTGGTGCCATGTGCAAGGCCAAGGCCAAGGTCCAGCCTTCAGCTGGACCTCACTCCTCTTCCTCAAGTGCCCACTGGGAGTGGGGCCTCCTTGTCTCTCAAAGCCCCTGCTTAACCCAGACTGTGGGGCAGGACCAGGTGGGCAGCAGTGTGAGAGAGAGAGTGTGCCCAGATGTGCACATCCTGGGGCAGTGTGAAGGCAGCTGTGCCCTGTATGTCTGAGGCTGTTTTCCACCTGGGAAATGGGGAGATAACCACACCTATCTCACAGGCTTGTGGGGAAGTCAGCTTCAGCAGATAAAAGCCCTTAACAACCTGAGCACCCAGGAGGTGGGCAATCATGCCAACAGTGTCCCATTCTCCTCACCTCAAGGCCAAAGAGAATTTGAAATTTGCTGGCCCAGTCAAAAGTTCGTTTGATTGACTATAGATATCCTGACTTATTATAGTGATTTATGGGTTGAGTATTCTTGCCTGGGAAATTCCAAGGACAGAGGAGCCTGGTGGGCTACAGTAAATGGGGTTGCAGAGTCATGACTGAGCAACTAACACTTTATTTCTGTTATTTCATCCTTTTGCCTGGAAATTTTGATCTGAGATCTGATGTGAACTGACCCTACCAATGAGGAAAAATTTGTCTGTTGGCTTCAAGGGTGTTCTTTTCCAAGAAACCAACTTAAAATGTCTCAGGGAGCTCCCTGGTAGCCTAATGGTTAGGATTCTGGGCTTCAATTCCTGGGGCCCTGGTCAGGGAACTTAAATCCCATGCAGGCACAAAAGAAAAAAAGGTTCAGTACCCAGGCAGTGGGCTGGATGAAGTGCATTAAAAAAACCCAGCATTTATTGAGTCCTGAATGCTGTTTTGTTTCTTTCCACCCATCCCTGATGAAACAGCTTTATTGTTTTTTTCTAATTACAGAAAAGGCAACTCTTCTGAGTAAAAAAGTGGTGGTAGTAGGGGTGGAGGGGGTGTTCTGTAGACTCTGGCCCCCCACCCTGGGCAAGCCTCAGGAGTCGGAGGCCCTCCCTTTCTGCCAGCCAGTGCTCAGGGCCTGTCCGAGGAATTTAAATGAGCAGAAACTGGCCGCCTGCGTAGGGGGAGGCCTGGGATGAACTTGGCTGGAGAACCTTGGGGAGCCAACTAGGGGAAAGGCACTTTGCACCCAGGGGCAAGGACTCCCGCTGTTCCTCCAGGCCCAGCATCAGCTGCAGGCTTGTGGCTCTCCTCTCCCCAGCCACCATGCCAAACCTCTGGCATCAGGCACCCAGACAGCTTATCTGAAGAAATTTTCCTGTGTCCATTTCCAATGTGCATTTCCTGTGTCCATCGCACATTACCATACAGACGGGCCTCCTGGCACTAACGGGGGGCTCAGGCTCAGAGAGGTGAGATAACTTGCCCCATGACACACAGCACAGGTGTGGGGTGCACTCAGGGGTGTCCGACCTCAAAGCCTGTGTACTCCGACTACCCTGAGCCTTCCTAGAAAGAGCGGCTGAGGCAGACTGAGATGACCTCTCACGATGACCAGTTCAGAGGTCTGGGACTTGGTATTCCAACTCTGGCCAAGAAGATGGTAGTCAAGTCGGCAAGTTAGCATCCCGCAGGTCACTGTTAGGTGTGGGTTTTCAAGGCCAGGAAAACCTGAGTAGCTCTTTCTTGCTTTCCTCCTAAAGACATCAAGGAACCCAGTGCAGGCAGCCTCCAGCCCTGCCTGCTGGGAGTCAACTTGGCACCCCCTACCCCTTCCTACCCCAGTCCACAGCGCTGGGAAGACACATAGGCAGAAGTCACATGACCCCATGAAGCAATATGAAGCAACGCTTCAGAGCTGTGACCGCTCTATGCTTGTTGACACAGCAGTGGCCTTGGGAAATAACCCCACTTTGATCCTGTGACTGGGATCGAGTTTTGGCCTCAGTGTCTTGCTGCAGAAGTTTCTGCTTCCTTTCCCTACCTGCAAAGTGGGACCACTTGGAACCCCCATCTGCCTCCCCTGCTTGGCTGCTGTAGTTGCCCAGGGGAGAATGTATATAAAGGGTCCTACAAACAGCAGTAAGCATTAAGGGGTCAATATTCTCCCTCTTGACCCTCATGGACCCCACTTCCAAGCAGAGGGGAGGAAAAGAGAATAAGGTTTATAAAGATACTGAGCTGGATCAACTCCCACCTCTGTTCTCTCCCTTTCCCTAAGGCTCCTCCTACAAGGTGAGCAATGGTGTTCAATAGGAGGGTTCAGAGGTGAAGGGAGAGACCTGAGGCCGCACCTAAGATGTAAACTCAGGTCTGTCTGACTCTTACTTTTCTCCTCTTACAAACAGGACCAAAGGCACTGGGAGCACACAGCTGAGGCCAGGTGGGAGGTTGCTCGCCTGAAATGGGCAGAAAGTGGCTGTGGGGTTTTTAAGGCCCTGCTTCCAGCTCCTCTTGGGGACATTCCTTCCAGGGACACCCAGGGGCTGCCACCCATACTCCCCTGGGTGTTATATCTAGATGGCTGAGCCCACAGGATGCCTCCCTGATCCCATGAGCTCAGCAGAGCCTTATGTGCCTAATGTCTCGTATAGGAGGCCAGCAAACCCTCTTAGGCTTTACAGACAGCCCCAGGCTTTGCCCTGTTCTTCATGCTTCTCAAAGTGCCTTTCCAGCCATTGCTGTGTTTGATAAATACATAGCCAGGTGGGTAGGGCTGGCATTACTCTTTTCATTTTATAAGGGAACGTAGAGAGGCTGAGCAATGAACTGATTGAGGTCCCAGTATAAAGGAGGAGTAAGATTCAAACTGGGGGCTGTGCTCCCTGGTCTCCAGATGGGAACTGGAGGGGAGAGCTGGCTACAAGAGAGGAGCCAGGGACTTTAGAATCAGGGGCTTGCAGGAAGGAGGTCCTACCTGCAGCAGCTGGCTTTTCCCCCCAGCTGAGACTTAGTTTCCTCATCTCTAAAATGGGAGAACAGAGGCCGAATCTGGCACCTCTACGCCCTATGCTCATTTATTCTGTTTGCTTCAGGGCAAACTGGGGGATAGCTAGAGAAACAATTTCACCTCTCCTCCCTGCAGTGGCATCTCAAGTGCCAAGGAGTGGAAGGTGTCTTGAACTAAGGCAAGGANGCCGAATCTGGCACCTCTACGCCCTATGCTCATTTATTCTGTTTGCTTCAGGGCAAACTGGGGGATAGCTAGAGAAACAATTTCACCTCTCCTCCCTGCAGTGGCATCTCAAGTGCCAAGGAGTGGAAGGTGTCTTGAACTAAGGCAAGGAGGGGGCTGCAGGAGCTGGTGCCAGGAGCTAAACAAACTTGAACCTTCAACTTCAGACCTTCATAGAGCAAGCCAGGCAGGAAAATCACAGTCTTGGAGAAAGCCACGGTGAGGAGGGCAGAGTCCTGTGCCTTCCTAGTTTTGCCTCCAACTACCCAAGTGGCCTTGAACCACCCCTTCCTCTGTGTACCACAGCCTCCTCTCTGACCAGAGAGGTGACCTTTCATACCCTCCAGTTCTAAGAATGTTGGAATGGCTTTCACCATGCTCTCCACAAAGGCACAGAAAGGAATTGACTTTTCAACAAGTTAGTCCAAATGTTGCACAGGAGGTGGATTCCACAGAAGTTTCCTGAGGACAGTGCTGCAGCCCGCCCCCCAGCCACCCCACGCAGCCATCCTGCACCCTGAGAGCAGTGAGGTCTTGGCCACTGGAGGTGTCCAGGAGAGGTGATGGCAAGACCTCTGTGGTCCTGTTAGGAGGTTCTAGAATGCAGTTCTGAGACTCCCCTCACCCCAACTTCCACCAGTGTAGAACCCTCCCTCCTTGTCTACAGAAGGGGACTCATGAGCCATATCCTTGGAGATGCCTAGCGGAGGGGCTCCCTGCTGGCCCTGGGAGGTGAGGGTGGGGCAGGATGGTGGTGCATCCTGGTTTGAAACTAGGCAGCACTGGGTTCAAATCTGGACTCTGCCACTGAATTGAGCAAGCAACCTAAGGAAGGCCAGGGGATCTGGGAGAGCTGGAGGAGGGAGGGGGTGCTGGGGGAATAGCACTGTTCATGTTGCTAAGAATTTCTGAAGAACTTGAGGGGTCCTGAGGAGACTTCTGTACAGTGATGCTTGTGTGGCTCACGGACGCTATTGAGCATGTTGGGGAGCTAGGGAGTGGGCATGGATGCGGGTGGATATGCTGTCAGATACCTCTACTGCTGCCTCTCCACACAGATGCTCGGTTTGCCTTAGCATGTGGCTACAGGAAGGCATGTGTCTGTTCCCGTGCATCACAGCTGGAAAAACCTCTAGGTTGGGCTCTCCGCTTTCATTTTACAGATGGAAAGACTGGGGCCCTCCTCGGGGCTGCTGAGGGCAAAACCTAGAGAGGGTCCCAGACATCCTAGCCCCCATCTCTCCATGAGCATTGCTCCCCAGGGACCATTCCCCCACAGGGACACCTACCTACTGCGTCTGGCTCCGGCTGTGTGCCCAGGTATCGCCCTTGGGCCCGTGAATCCACCAGCTGGAACCTCTTTGATTCGAGGTTCTCCAGCACCTGCTCGTAGGTCTTGAGCAGGGAGCGGTTCAGCGTGGCTTTGAAGATGGCCGGCTCTGGGCGTGAGGGCTCCGAGGTCACCGGGTGGCCCTCCTTCAGCCAGTTCCGGAACCCACCGTTGAGCACGGACACGGTGCGGTGGCCAAACACACGGAACATCCACCAGACCCGCGGCGCATAGAAGCTGCCCAGGTCGTCTCCATCGTACACCACCACATGCGTGTCGTTGCTGATGCCCAGGCTGCCCACGTAGTCGGCGAAGCCCGCCTCGCTGGGCAGCATCACCTCGTAAGGCGAGGCCTTGTCCCGACACTCCTCTATGTCAAAAAAGGAGGCGCCGGGCACATGGCGCTCCAGGTACTCCTTGCGGGCCTCGCGGGTGCCCGGCGAGTACCAGGACGCATCCAGCACCCGAAGGCCAGGGCCCAGCTTCCCAGCCCGGACGGACTCCGCCAGCCACTTGGTGGAGACCAGCGCCCGGTAGAGCACCTGCTGAACCATGGTGTCTGCTCTCCGTGTCACCTGGCGCGGGTGGGAACCAGGAAAGAGATCGGCGTGAGGACTGTTCGTGCAGTGGGCTGGGGCCTGGGAGGAGGAGCTTTTTCCCCACTGCACTCCCCCAGGGGTGTCGTGTTTATGGCAACCCGGCAGGGTTGGGGTGTGCAGTGAGTTAGGTTTGCAGATTCCCTAGGGAAAGCCTGGTTCCGCCGCTCCCTGCGCCTCCCGCCCGCGCAGAAGTGGGTGGAGCGAGAGGGCTGGGGATCGCAGNTGCCTTGGGGCCCTGCTTCAGTTCAGTTCAGTCGCTCAGTCGTGTCTGACTCTTTTGGGGCCCCCCAATTTTTCTCCATTGGCTCCATGGCCAGGGTACTGCATCTCCCTGCTTTCTCTATAAACGGCCTTCAGGGTAGCACATGCCTGAAGCTGTTTCTCACCGTCATTCTGACCCATAACAGTTGTGCAACTCTGGTCCACTGCAGTAACCTTTCTGAGCCTCAGAAAGGTTTGTAAAACGGAGGCGAATGATAGTTCCTATCATAGCTTTGCCGAGAGCATTCAGTTTGAATTGGTTAAGTTACAGCACAATGCTGGTGTCGTCATTATTACTATAGTGGACTTTGTCTTATCCTCAATCTATTCTCTGGCCAGTCCTGCCACTGTCAAACGGTGTGTCAGTTATCCCCCTCCCTCCAGCTTGGAATTTCCAAGGTGCCTCTCAAAATCCTTTCTCTCTTCCTTTCCTCATTTAACCAGCATATGAAAGACCAGCCCTGAGCCAGGCTCGGTGCTAGGGCCACAGGAGTATAATGAGAGTCATGTCCCTGGCTTGCCTTACTGCTCGGCACAGAGGAGAGGCGAGTCATCAGGGAGTGTCCTTCTCAACCCTTCAGGCGCACACCAATCACCTGGGAACTTGAAAATGGGGGCCCGTTTAAAATGTCAGCCTGATTCACTAGGTTAGGGCTGAACTCTGAATTCTGGTCTTCCAGTTGGCTCCCAGTTGTCACTGTCTACAGACCACCATGTAATGGTAAGAACTAAGATGACAAGCCCTCTGAGGGAGAAGAGCACCTTCTGTCAGGCTGGACTGGGTAGTTTGGAGGGCTTTCTGGAGGAAGGGGCTGTTGTGCTGAAACCTAAAGCCTGGCTATAATTAGTCAGGTGAGCCCAGAAGTAGAAGAGTGTGTCAGGTGGAAATCGGAGGGGTGGTGGAGAGGTAAGCAGGGGCTGGCTCACAAAGGACCCTTTGAGGCTAGAGGTTGCCAGTAGAGCATCTTCGTTTAGGGAGCGTGGGGTAAGGTAAGTGAACCCAGCTGAAATGGCTCAGCTAATCTGAGGAACTCTTCACTGTTGCTCTAGTTACTCCTATCAGAAAAGAAAAAAAACTGAATGTACCCCTTTCTCATATGCGTATGCTTATAAGCTGTATACATATACCACAGTCAGTCTGTATATTAAATATTACTAAAGTTTAGTTTCTTTTTAGGTAGCAAATCCAAATAGAAGATCTGGTTTTTCTTCTGCTGTAATGGATTATCTTTTGCATCCTTGGGGTGCGTATACCCTGTTTGGGGGCCCCTGACAGCTTGCATATCTATATTTCCTTTTCCTTTCCCCCCCATGTTGTTATTAATCTGTGTTTGTCTATTTTGTAAAAGTTTATTTGACTGCTCCAGGTCAGGATCTTTAGATGTGGCGGTTGAACTCTTAGTTGCAGCATGTGGAATCTAGTCCCCTGACCAGGGATTGAAAACTCGGACCCCTGCATTGGGAACTCAGAGTTTTAGCCTCTGGACCACCAGGAAGGTCCCTGCATTTAGTTTTCATCTTTAATTTTTCTCCGTTAAAGAGGTAGATCTATAATTATAACTTCTTCCCCCAACAAATTGAACCAAATGATTAAATCCAATTGGATGAGCCATTTCCATCTAATTGTGTGGTATTCCCTGCTCTTAAAAAAGGATTAAAAACTGTCTTCCATGACGTTCTAGGCTTCCCCGGTGGCTCAAATGGTAAAGAATCTACCTGCAGTGTGGGAGACCTGGGTTCAGTCCCTGGGTCTCGAAGTTCCCCTAGAAAAGGGAATGAATGGCAGGCTTCCCTGGTGGCTCAGATGGCAAAAGAATCCACCTGCAATGTGGGAGACCTGAGTTCGATCCCTGGGTTAGGAAGATCTCTGGAGGAGGGCATGGCAACCCACTCTAGTATTCTTGCCTGGAGAATTCTGTGGACAGAGGAGTCTGATGGGCTACAGTCCATGGGGTCACAAAGAGTTGGACACTGCTGAGCGACTAAGTAACACTTCATGATGTTCTGCTACAAGCCATTTTATGTTGCTATTGTAAATCTAGCTATGCATTAAACATGTTTGATAATCACCAAATGGACTCACATTATTGTATGATAAACAGCAGTACTTTCTTCTTCTGGGGCTGGGAAAGCAGCCTTGAATGTATAAGGTGCCCGACTACTTTTCTTCGGAAGTTGAGTCCCTGTTCCGGGAAGAGAGTCTATTTTGACAAGAGTGTTCACTTCCTCCTCCCCCATCGTCCAGTCCTGGCACAGGTAGACAGCGTGGCCCAGAGGACACCTGTGCTCCTCTGTTCTCGGTTGCAAGAATGCCCACCATGATGCCCTTCATGTGCCAAATGTTGCTGTGTGCACGCATATCTCTAACGTAGGATCTAGTGTCTCCCTGTGCCTGCTGTGTGCTAAGCGTTATCCTGAGTGCCTTGCTTTGATTACTTCTAATCCTCATTATGAACCCTGCATAGACAGTGGCTTTATGTCTATTTCCAAGTTATAGATGAGAAAACTGAGGGTCAAATCTACCTCACTTCACATGCCAGCCATGATCCTTGCCTGCATTAAGCTGTAGTTTTTATTTTGTAGGGTCAAAGTTGGGTTCCACACTCATAAGATAGATATATGTTGTTGTTTAATTGCTAAGTCATGTCCGACTCTTTTTCAGCCATATGGACTGTAGCCTGTCAGACTCCTTTGTCCATGGGATTTGCCAGGCAAGAATATTGGCGCGGGTTGCCATTGTCTTCTTTAGGGGAATTCCCCAACCCAGGGATTGAACCCACATCTCGTGCATTGGCAGGTGAGCCCTTTACTGCTGAGCCACCGAGGAAGCCCGCAAATGTTATAGTGAGAGATTTTCTACTGCTTTACTCCTGTTCGTTTCTATTTTATTTAAAACACTTTTATTTTACTTGAACATTTGGACTTGGTTAGTGTGAAATTGAAATTTCCTTCTATAAAACACAGCTTTGGAGGGGGGGACCCATTTGCCTTACCTCTTCTGGCACCGTAAAGCTTTCATGGGGGTCTTCTTTCCAGTTCTTGGAGACAGCTCTCTGGTTCTTTCCTGCCTTTTTCTGGTTTTCAGGGGCAGTGGTTTCACTGCAGGTCTGGACAGCAGGGACCAGCTGAAGGTCTTCTTAGGGGAGCCAGGCAGGGCTTTCCTTGTGAGGCCTGGAAGTCAGCAGTGTGGAGGAGGCTGCTTCCTGGCTGCAGTCCTGTGGGGCTTGCAGTGCCCACCACCTGTGAGGGTGTATGGGTGGGGTTTGCTGAGACCCAGCTATCCTGGGAGATCCTTGGTGACAGTCAACTGGCACAGCTGTGCTTTGTCAGCAGTGACCTCACCCCACATCCTTGCCTTCTGCTACCTGTAAACATTAACTGGCAGGGGCAGCAGGGTGGAGGTGGGGCATTGGGTTGCGACTGCCACTGAGCAGAACTTTTCTTTCCTGGCTGGCACTCAGCCTGTATCAGTCAAGCAGCCCTGGTACAAACCTCCAATCCAAGTCAGCGGTTCCTTGCTCATATTCAAGGAGCCTGGGGGGCAGGCCCCTTGCTACACCACCAGGGCACCAAGCTGTGCTCCAGGACTGCATTTGTGTCCCTAAGGGACTTCTCCTGCAGTACAGCTCCTGAGCAATCAAACTGGTCTTGCCGGCAGTCTCTAGGTGCTCAGCCTCCCCAGAAATCGCAGGGCTGGCTTGTTGAAAGGTCTGGGCGTTAACACAACACTCCTGTTCGCCCTCTCTGAAGGCCCTTTATGCTGGCATGAATTCCTTTTCTCATGGAGATCTGAAAGCTCTTTTGACTAAATGGGTCACCTTTCTGGGTATTTTCATAAGGCTGGTCAGCTTTTGCCACGCCAGACCACTTTTCTGGAATTTCCGTTTAGATATAAAGGCAACCAAAGAGGTTGGAATTATTTGGAACCCCGTGTGGAATTTTGGCTTTCGAGCTATAGGGAAATGGGTGGGGACTGTGGCAGGGACTGTGTAAATTCCCCGCGTCCCATAAATTAAGATTTTGAGATTAGCAGAGGCAGGCAGCGGTCAGCTTTCCTTCAGCAAACTGCCTCGTGCTTATGGTGACCCAGGCAGAGGCAGGCCTCCCATGTAGCCGGGGGTATGAAAGGAGTCTCAGTGACTAGAATCAGATTCCTCCGTCTCCCCTGCAGCCCTGAAGAAAATGACCAAGTTCTTACCGTGCTGGTACTGCACTGCTTGTGCACACCTCCCTGAAGTGGTTTATCAGATATTCTGGGAAAACAAGAATTGTTGGCATCCTACAGCCTGCTGGGGCACAGCTCAGACTGGTGCCTTTTTTTTCCCTGTGCTGGACCTTCATAGCGGCCCAGGGCTTTCTCCAGTTGCAGCGCACCAGCTTCTCGTTGTGGTGGGTTCTCGTGTGGAACGTGGGCTCGAGAGGGCAGGCTCGGTAGCTGTGGCACGTGGGCTTGGTTGCCTCCTGGCACGCGGGATCTTCTCAGACCAGGGATCGAACTTGTGTCCCCTGCATTGACAGGCAGATTCTTAATCGCTGGATCACCAGGGAGGTCCAGCTTGATACTTCATGCACAGGAACAAAGTGGTTGTTCTCTCAGAGGAGAAAAGCAAGCCAGAGGAGGAGGACCAGGGGCCCTGCCGTCCCAGGGGTCCTCAGGTGAGGCCTTGGGGCTCCAACCCTAAAGGACCTTTGTGACTTGGCAGTTCTGTTAACTGAACAGAGTTAGTTCTGGGTTCTGTTTACAAGATTCCTTGTCAGAAGAGGCAGAGGCTGGAAGACCGAGGGTGTGCTGCTGGTGGGACTGGGGGCCACTCAGTGCAGCTTCCAGCCATCCCAGGGCAGAACCCAGAAAGTGTTCTGGGAGAAGGAACCTTGGTGGATCCTGGCTTGCAAGCACCTGGGCAGTGACTTGTCACGTTCCCCATCTCCACTAAAGGAGGCAAGCAAGCTGGTACTTGGGGAATGCCTCTTCTGCTGGGAAGTCCTTTACAGGAAGTGATCGAGGTGTCACGTTACACTTCCAGTGGGGCACACATCTCTTACCATAATCTCCTCTCCTTTTCTTAGGACTTTTGTTTGAAAGCCATGGGGAGTCACAGCCAAGGTGGGATGGCACCCACAGCTCCCCCGTCCCCTGGTCCCCTTCCAGTTCATAGCTTACTGAGCTGTGTTGGTCTCCTAACTTGCCTGTCTTGTTCTCCTACTGGGTGACGACTGCTCCAGGTCAGGCGCTGTCTCTTATTTACCTCTGGGGCTCTGAGTTTGGCTTTTAGTAGGAATATAGTAAATAACTTATCGAATAAATAAACAACCTCCAGCATAGATGGGTTGAATAGTAAGTTTGGTACTTTGACTTGTTTGCAGCGTATTTGCTTTCAAAAAATGTATGATCATCAGGCTACAGAGAAATGGGAGTTATGTGCAGTGGACAGTTGGATCTGAGGTCCCAGTAGAACACCGCAGTTTTGGGGACAGTGAGGAGGAGTCACTCAGTCGTGTCTGACTCTTTGTGACCCCGTGGACTGGATCCTGCCAGGCTCCTCTGTCCATGGAATTCTCCGGGCAGGAATACTGGAGTGGGTTGTCATGTCCTCCTCCATGGGATCTACCCAACCCAGAGATCGAACCCAGGTCTCCCGCATTGCGGGCAGACTCTTTACCATTTGAGCTACCTGGGAAGCCCCAAAATGTTCATCTTTTGGGACAGTGATGCTGAACATAAAGAATTCAGCATTTTGTAGTTATTTTTCGAACATCCATGCTTTACTTCAACTGTTAGAAAACAAAGTGTCTTCCAGCTTGCCATGTGAGACTCAGGAAAATGAACATCAAAAGAAGCCACTGAAAGACACTATGATCATAGTAATAGTTTTGTTAATAGTAAATATATATTGAGCATGTACTGGTACCAGGCATTGGGATAAATCCTTTTCAATAATGGTTAAATGGAACTCCATTGCAACCCCGAGCTGTGGTTATTGTAACCCCATTACACAGACAAGGAAACTGAGGCACGCCCAGTTCAGCCAGTATGTGGCATGCTGTGACCCTCTCCTGAGGGTCCCAAAGGAGGACATGTCAGCTCAGCATGTCTTTGAAACTCACTTCTAATAAGTTGTTTTTTTTTTTTTTGAATGAAACGAAAAGTTGCATTTGTAGTTCTTTGTTTTAAAAAATTTAGAAATCAAGAACATAGAAATATAAAGAAAAAATGCATCACCTGTGAAGAATGTTAAGTCTTTTTTTTCTGTTTTTCCAGAGTTTTGCTTTCACCTCTCTTTTGATCAGAATGTAGAAGAGGGAATGCATTTTCTTAGGAAAAAGACTGTGGACTGGAAATGTTTTGTGAAATCATTTTGATCATACTGATGGTTGTAACAAGATTCATCCTTGAGTTCTTGCTGAGCTGTGGTCAGCATTAAAATTGGAGGTCTTGGTTGGGACTCATCATGGTTTGCAAGTCTCCCTTTGTCTAGAAATATGTTATGGTCAACCACAGAGTGGGGTGTTGCAGCCACTTCTGTCTCTTAGAAGTTTTTAGGATCAACATTTATGGGGACTGCCAGGGTCTCTTAATAATAGTAATTATCTTTGGTTACATTGTGACCTTGTCTCATGATTAGTCCAGCACAGAAAGTGAAACTAAAACATACCTGTTAGTTGCTCAGCTCCCTTAGTTTAAATGTCTCAAATATGCTCGGTAACGATGTAGTTGAGTCACTCGTATGTGCATGAGTGCCAAGTTGCTTCATTCATGTCTGACTATTTGTGACCCCATGGACTGTAGCCCGCCAGGCTCCTCTGTCCATGGAATTCTCACCCTTGCCTGCCTGCAAACTCTCAGAAGTCTGAAAATTGTCTGCAGCCCTGAGTTCTTCATTGGTTTCCTGGAGACATTTTCTCAACAGCCCTCAGGACACCAGACAGACCCCTGGAATCATCCTGTCTTGGTCTTGTTTGAGGCAAAGGAGATAGGCTGTAAACCACTTTTAAATATAAATTGAGTCATTTCCTCAGGGTGCTTAAGAGTATGGATTAGTTAGACCCTGCTACTTAATAACTAGGAGACTCGGGGCAAGATGCTTGACTTAGCTCAGGTTATGTGCCCCGGGCTATATTAGTACCCCGCTCTCGGTCTTACTAAGGATAAATGATACAGTTCCTGTAAAGCACTTGACCCAGCCCTTGGTGGACACCGAGGGACCTTAAGTGGTGGTCGCTGCCTTCCTCCCTCCTCTTAATTCCTGAGCTAGTGGTGGCCACTTTTGACTGGAGGAAGACATGGCCTGATTATCTTGTAAGGGGAAGGGTGAGTCCAAGAAATTGGTGACTCAGAAATTGGTCAAAGATACCTCGTACCTTTTAGGGTGTTTTTTGACAAAGAAGTGGCCTGGCTTTTTGAGGGCAGGAGTCATAGGCCGGTGGCATTTCCTGGTTTTCTGGACAAATATCCCTTAAGAATAGAGAACAGGTGCCAACTGCTCTTGACACAGTCCCTGACTTTCCCTTTCTTCTGGTTTGGCTAATGTGTATATATATATGTGTATATATATATATATATATATGTGAAGTGAAGTTGCTCAGTCGTGTCCGACTCTTTGCGACCCCATGGACTGTAGCCCACCAGGCTCCTCCGTCCATGGGATTCTCCAGGCAAGAATACTGGAGTGGGTTGCCATTTCCTTTTCCAGGGGATCTTCCCGACCCAGGGATCGAACGCAGGTCTCCTGCATTGCAGGCAGACACTTTAACCTCTGAGCCACCAGGGAAGACCATATGTATATATAGACTAGCTCCTTTGTCCTCCTTCCCTTCTTTAGCCTTTCTTTTTGTCTCCTAGCATGTCCTTTGCTCCCATTTCTTTCTTTCCTGATACTGCTCTCCTGGAAGTGGCTAGAACACCGTCCAGAGTCCAGGTGACTGCTCACGGGTTTGAGTCTTGACTCTGCCGCCTGAGAGCTGGCCGACCCCAGCTCACTCTTCTGCCTCTTATTGTTGTTCTGTCAATCTGCTGCTGCTGCAAAGTCGCTTCAGTCGTGTCCGACTCTGTGCGACCCCACAGATAGCAGCCCACCAGGCTCCCCCGTCCCTGGGATTCTCCAGGCAAGAACACTGGAGTGGGTTGCCATTTCCTCCTCCAATGCATGAAAGTGAAAAGTGAAAGGGAACTCGCTCAGTCATGTCCAACTCTTAGCGACCCCATGGACTGCAGCCTACCAGGCTCCTCCATCCACGGAATTTTCCAGGCAAGAGCACTGGAGTGGGGTGCCATTGCCTTCTCCGCTCAGTCATGTCCAATTCTTTGTGACCTCAAGGACAGCAGCATGCCAGGCTTTCCTGTCCACCACCTCCCAGAGCTTGCTCAAACTCATGTCCATCGAGTCGGTGATGCCATCCAATCATCTCATCCTCTGTCATCCCCTCCTCCTCCTGCCTCAGTCTTTCCCAGCATCAGGGCCTTTTCTAATGAGTCAGTTCTTTGCATCAGGTGGCCAAAGTATTGGAGTTTTAGCTTCAGCATCAGTCCTTCCAGTGAATATTCAGGATTTATTTCCTTTGGGATGGACTGGTTGGATCTCCTTGCAGTCCAAGGGACTCTCAAGAGTCTCCAACACCACAGTTCTAAAGCATCAATTCTTCTGTGCTCAGCTTTCTGTACGGTCCAAGCCTCATATCCATACATGACTACTGGAAAAACCATAGCTTTGACTATATGGATCTTTGTTTGCAAAGTAATGTCTCTGCTTTTTAATATGCTGTCTAGGTCTGTCATATCTTTTCTTCCAGGGAGCAAGCGTCTTTTAATTCCATGGCTGCGGTCACTGCAGTGATTTTGGAGCCCAAGAAAATAGTCTATCACTGTTTCCATTGTTTCCCCATCTATTTGCCATGAAGTGATGGGATCAGATGCCATGATCTTAGTTTTTTGAATCGTGAGTTTTAAGCCAGCATTGCATTATTATACTGAAGCCCTGCCCCTCCCACTAACCCTTTTCAGCCCCTAGTGGAGGAGAACGAAGAGAAGCCAGTCGTGCTGGAGGGGAGGTGATGCTGACTGCCTTGAACGCTCTCCGTCTGAAGCCCTGCAGGTTATCCTAGCTGCTCCCGCCGCCCCAGTCCCACTCCTTCAGCCTGGCTTGTTGGCTGACCCGGCCCTGGGCGCCGCCTTCTTTCTCTTCTAGTCCTGGCCCTTTGACGTCTGGTATCAGGGTGGGACTGCCCGCGCCACCTGTCAGGATTTGTGTGGCCCTGGGTGTGGTCTTGAACCCAGAACTGTCTAACCTCTTCTCATGGAGACACCAACATTTTTTAATAGTAATTCTTGGGAACTGGACTGCTGGGGTGACAGCAGCCTGTACGAACAGCATCACGACTGCCCGAATGGGGTGAGGGAAGGCAGCTGGCACTGCAGACTGTGGCTGCTGAGACCAGGGGGTGTGGAGGGTTGGGGGGCAGGCAGCATTCTCAGTTCTTGCCGGGAGTGTGCTGGCTTGGCCCAGACAGGCTGAAGGGATCTGTGTCTCGTGTAATAGCTGCTTCTCCCAGTTACCTGCCTGCTGTGTCCTTTGTTGGGCCACGTTTCTCATACTTGACTTTTAGGGAGTATCTTTTTTTAGGTCATCTTTTGTGGGGGCAGGGAACACCCAACATCTTTTCCAGAGAGAGAATTTGTGGAGGGTGGGGGCTTACTTCAGTGAGTGACTAGTGCAGATTTTTATTTTTCAATGATTATATTTGTTTTTATTTCTTTATTTTTGGCTGTTCTGGGTCTTCATTGCTGCATGTTTTTTTTTTCTTGTTGTGGCCAGTGGGGTGCGTGGGCTTCTCACTGCAGTGGCTCCTGGGCCCTGGAGCGCAGGCTTGGCGGCCGCGGCTCCCAGACTTAGTTGCTCTGAGGCATGTGGGATCTTCCCAGATCAGGGACCCAACTCAAGTCTCCTCCATTGGTCGGTGGGTTCTTTACCACCAAGCCACTAGGGAAGCCCGACTTTTATGTTTTGATTCTGGGAAGACATTAGTCAGCCTGAGTACCGTTTCCATGTGACAGAGCAAAAATTTACACCATTATACAAATGGCTTTTGTTTCTTTTTCGCCAGCTCTTAAAGTTGACCATCGGTTAGGTGTAATCAGTAAGATCAGCTCTGCATCTGGAGACCAGTTTCTGGTCCTGGAAAAGGCCCAGAGCAAGTTGGATTTGTCAGGATTTCCGGTCCCAGGCAGATGGCAGGACCAGACACTGTATCCTGGTCCCAGGCCTGCTTCTGTCATCCCTGGACAGAGAGCCCCGACCTCTCAGCCTGCTTCCCCATCTGTGAAATGGGAGATCTGGCCTATTCTTGTGTCTCCCCAAATCCAGTTATTTGTAAAGGAACCACCTTTATTCTTTTTGCCCTCTCCCATGTCTCTCATTCCATTTTCACTCACCACCCCCCCCCCAACTCAGTTGACTGACTCACTTTTAAAACAGATGTATTTGGAAAGGAGACTTTCATAATATGGAAAAACGTTGTCACCAGGTAAACGAAGGTAACCATAAATAAACCCCAAACAGTGTCATTCAATCCCAGCTGGTGCTGTTGCCTGTTTTCAGAGGGAGGCCTACTCTTCTGGTTAAAAGGGAAATTAGCCAGAGGTGAAGAGGTGTTCAGAGTCACCTACAGCACACTGAGCCTTTTTCCTTGACCTACTACTCCAAAGAGTTGAGAAAGAATTGGAAGGAGAATAGTTTTCTCACCTGTAGCACAGAGTGGTAATGTATAGATACTTTGTTCAGTAAAGACTTGTGGAGCCTCTGCTGTGCACCAGGAGCTATGGTGGAGGCTAGGAGCATAAAGGGGCTTGGGGCTTGGAAGAGTGGCTAAGAAAATGATTTTTTTAATTTGAGTGTTTTGAATGAACAATAAACTTATTTCAGTCCAGAATAATTCTGGGCTTCCTAGGTTAGCAAAGTGGTAAAGAGTCCACTTGCCAATGCAGAAGATGCAAGAGATGCAGGTTCAGTTCCTGGGTCAGGATGATCCCTTGAAGTAGGAAATGGCAACCTGCTCCAGTGTTCTTGCCTGGACGGAGGACCTTGTCTGGCTACAGTCCGTGGGGTCGACCTGCTACGAGCTGAACAAGACTGAGTGAGCACATAGCGAATCCAGAATAATTCTAAAGAAACTAAATATATTGAAATGATATCATAGTTGAACTATGATACGTTGTTTCAACTATCGTATCCTAGTTGAAATTGTGTCATAGTTCTTACAGTAACAATCCATCTTAACCGTTTATGTGATGGTAACCAATTTTGCCTCCCTAAAGCTTGCTTTGAGTTGAAACTCTCTTGGAGTCCCCGTCGGTAGATAAAGTAAAACAAATATACTGGATATACTGTTTGCAGTATGGTCCCTTCCCCTCAGATTAGGATGTGCCATAGTTCCTACAAAGCAAGATGAACACAGGATTGGATCTCTGAATTACCTCTGGCTAGTCTCCAGGATTGGATGGTATGCTCTTAAGTAGTTGGGGTATGAGGCTGAGTCAGATTTTTCTGTCCGTCTGCTAGTTGATGACATGACCTGCCTCCCTTGGGTTTCTGGGAATGGGGAGCCCATGGTAAAGAGTGAGGACTTAGGAGTCGGGCAGCTCTGGGGTCGAATCTGGCATTTACTGTGTGATGTCGTATTGGGTTACCTGGTTTCTCTGGGTTAGTGCTCAGTGTTCTCACCAGTAAACTGAGGATAATCATGGTTTCCACCTGCAGGAGTGGGTGTGAAGATTTAATGAGCAAAGTACTTGCCACATGGGAAGTATTTGGAAAACACTGTCAGGTAATCAGTCCCACAGTTTTCTGATTGAAAGGGTCAGGTTTTTACTGCTCTAGGCTGGTGGGTGAGTGAGGTGAAGGGAGATGTCAGATTTGGGGTTTGGTTTGCTGGTGCTGATTGGTGTTAGGTTTGGGACAAATGGGGCCAGGACCCCTAAGACATTGTGTATGGATGGAATGGATAGCAAGAGGAGCCCTCGGCTTCCCTGGTGACTCAGTGGTAAAGAACGCACCTGCCAGTGCAGGAGACGGGTTCCATCCCTGGTCTGGGCAGATCCCGCATGCCACAGAGCAGCTAAGCCCAGGTGCCACAACTGAGGAACCTGTAGAGCCCACAGCTACTGAAGCCTGTGCTCACACAGCCTGCGTTCCACAAGGGAAGCCCCCGCAGTAGAAAGGCCTCACAACGAAACTGGAAGTAGCCCCTGCTTGCCATAACGATAGAAAAGCCCACACAGCAATGAAGACCCAGCACAGCCAAAAATAAGTAAATAACATTAAAAAAAAGAAAAGAAGAGGCCTCAAGGAGAAAATGGGGCATTTAGAATCCTTTCAGTTGCAAGGAATGGGACCCTGAACTGGCTCACTCACAAAAAAAATTGATTGTGCCATGTCAGCAAGCCCAGACAGAGTGGGTTATGGGTTTCTGGGATCCAGTGACTCAGTGATGTCATCAAGGACCTAGATTCTTGGGGTTTCTGTTCTCATGGTTTCATTGTTCCTAAGACTGATTCCCCTTGTGTATTTTCCCAGAGCAGAGATTTCTTCCTTTGAGGTTGAGAGACAGTTCCTGGGGGTTCTTATAAGCCAAGAACAACTTTCCCAGAAGGTGGTAACAGATCCTCCTTATGTCCCATCATCCCAAATTAGATCACATGCCTACTTTTGAGTCCGTATCTGGCAGCCGGATGGTTTGTCCTGAGACCATGAGGCCTTTTTCAGAGCTGAGTGCAGTCATTTCCTTGCAGGTGCACAGGTTCTATCAGAACGGTTCCAGGAAGGACCAAGTAGGCTGGGTGCTGGGTGGGCCTGTTGTAGGAGGTGGAGTCAGAAAAGGGGTTGGGGCTTGCCTGCGGGGAGGAGGAGTGTGATGGGGAAGATGTGTGTCTTATTCCACAGGCTTCTTGCTCCATGTCTCTACCTCCCTCAGCCCCTTTGTTTTACACCCAGGGGTCACGTCCACACCCTCTGCAACCTCTCAGATCCTTCCTACTATTTATCCAGCCTCAGTTCAGTTCAGTCCAGTTCAGTCACTCAGTTGTGTCCCACTCTTTGTGACCCCATCGACCCCAGCACACCAGGCTTCCCTGTCCATCACCAACTCCTGGAGCTTGCTCAAACTCATATGAGTCCATCGAGTTGGCGATGCCATCCAATCATCTCTATTTATCCTGTCTTCTTAAGACCTCTGCCTTCATACAGATTTTTTTGGTAGGAATCCTACTGATTGTGTATCATTAGTAAAATGGAAATAATTTGTAAAATATTTACTGTTTCTTTCCTAGTTAGGAGTAATATACATTTTTGCATAGCCATGGGAAAATTACATAAAAATAGTAAAAGGGGAAAAATTGCTGATAACCTCTATTCATAGATAACCAAGGAATTGTTATCATTCCCTTCTGGTTTTCTCACCTGTATGTATATAACACATTGTAAATAGCTTAGGAGCCAGACTGGATGTAGTTTTGTATTTCATCATTTGATGATACTTTCTTTCTCATCAAGTATCACTTTAAAACTTGATGTCTTAAAACACTCCATCATAAAGGGCATATTCTTTAAAATTATGTCAATAAAAATGGAGTACAGAGCAATAAAAATGAATAAGCTATAATGAATAAGCTTGGTTTGGGATCTCCTGAGAATCGGCTGGGCGCAAGGACCTGCCCCCAAGTGGAGGTGCCTTTTGGGAGTGGGATGATCCCAGGAAGTAGGAAGGAGGGGTGATGAGTGGAAGAGAGAAGGAGGAGAAACCAATATTAAGGCAAATGATCAAGGTCATTGCTGTGGGCAGCAGGGACTGGGTTCTGCTGGGATCTCCTGAGGAGCATCTAGAATTGTCTTACCTGGAGAAGGACAGGAAGCTGGAGACCCACCAGCTCCTCTTCTCTCAGTCTCCTTAAAGATGGAGACCTGAATTCCTTTGAACTTCCACTCTGGGTGTACATTGCATGCTGACTCTGGGGTGGGGGGAGGGGCAAAAGGGAAAAGAAGAGACCTGTGCTTGCGTAGACGAGTGGTCCCAGCGAGGAGATCTGAGCTGGCCCAGGAGTGCCCATCATATCTGTGGCTTAAGTCAGACATGGGTCAATTGAATGGTCACAGGCATCAGCAGCATCTCCAGGCTAATCTCCCTGCATCAGTTTCACAATGTTGAGAAGAAAAAGCAAACTGCAGAAAGATAGCCACTCTGTGATACTGTTTATATAAAGTTTTACATAGATAATAGAAATACAGCTCTGTTTATGGGAATAATTATCACCACACTTTGGATAGTGATTGCCTGCGGTAGGGGATAAAGGAGTGCTGTCATGAAGGGATGTGCAGGGGTTTTCCACTCTTTGTAACATTCTTCAGTTGCATGGTAATCGTATTGTTCTGCTGCCTGTGTGTGTGTGTGTGTGTGTGTGTGTGTTATTTCCCTTTTATACTTTCAATGGGCTTTCCCTGTGGCTCAGCTGGTAAAGAATCTGCCTGCAATGCGGGAGACCTGGATTCGATCCCTGGATTGGGAAGATCCCCTGGAGAAACGGCTACCACTCCAGTATTCTGGCCTACAGAATTCCATGGACTGTATGGTCCGTGGGATTCCAAAGAGTCGGACACAACTGAGCAACTTCACACACATACTTTCAGTGCCAGTACAGTGTATTAACTGAAATTGATAAAGGGAAGTTAAAAGGTTTTGTTGTCTGTCTGTTGGGCCTAGCTTGTTAGAAAGAAAACAGATCATCCTCAAGATGTCAGGATGATATTAGGACAAAAGACATTTACACTTTGCAAGGCTTCCACCCTCCCACTTCCAAATATGTGTTGAAACTCCTGAGCTCATAACCTTAGAATGTAAGGCCCCTCCATTGTTTGTGAACGCGGCAGGCTTGGGTTTCTCAAAGGCAGAGAGAATGTCTAATGTTTGCCTCTGGGAGTTTCTAGTCAATGGCTTTTTGTCTAAGTGAAGGCAGTATTTCTCAAGGAGCTATCTCAAGGGATTGCTGGTATGTTTGCATTGTCCTTAAAAGTAGGGGAGAAAGTCCAGAGTTGGGGATGGTTTGATGATGAAATAAATGAACATTACCAGTTAGCTACTTTCTAAGAACACCTTTGCATTGTGACCAAAATCAAGCTTATCTATTTTGTGGTTCCTATCTACGGGGGCTGTGGTCTTGGTGTTCCAGGCAGCTGAATGTATAAGCTCAGAAATTTTTAACTTTAAAAAAGATTACTTTATTGAGTTATAACCAACATATAACAAATGACACGTTTAAAAGTATACAATTCAAAGGCAACAAAAGCAAAAATGAACAAATGGGAATACATCAAATTGTTAAGTTTCTGCATAACAAAGGAAACATCAACAATATGGAAAGGCAACTTACCAAATAGGAAAAAGTATTTGTAAAATCTATATCTGATATGGAATTAATATCCAAAATATATAAAGAACTCAAAAGCAGAAAACTCCAGACAATGGTGCCAGAGGATTTGAATGGACATTTTTCCAAAGAACACATACAAACAGCCAGTGAGTATGTAAAAACGTGCTTGGCATTGCTAATCAGTTCAGTTCAGTTCAGTCACTCAGTCATGTCCGACTCTTTGTGATCCCATGAACCACAGCACACCAGGCCTCCCGGTCCATCACTAACTCCCGGAGTCCACCCAAACCCATGCCCATCGAGCCGAAGATGCCATCCAACCGTCTCATCCTCTGTCGTCCCCTTCTCCTGCTCTCAATCTTCCCCAGCATCAGGGTCTTTTCCAATGAGTCAGCTCTTTGCATCAGGTGGCCAGAGTATTAGAGTTTCAGCTTCAACATCAGTCCTTCCACCCAGGACTGATCTCCTTCAGAATGGACTGGTTGGATCTCCTTGCAGTCCGAGGGACTCTCAAGAGTCTTCTCCAACACCACAGTTCAAACGCATCAATTTTTCGGCGCTCAGCCTTCTTCACAGTCCAACTCTCACATCCATACATAACTACTGGAAAAACCATAGCCTTGACTAGACGGACCTTAGTCAGCAAAGTAATGTCTCTGCTTTTGAATATGCTATCTAGGTTGGTCACAACTTTTCTTCCAAGGAGTAAGCGTCTTTTAATTTCATGGCTGCAGTCACTAATCAGGGAAATGCAAAGCAAAACCACAGTGACAGACTTCCCTGGTGGTCCAGTGGTTAAGACTCTACTTGCACTGCAGCGAGCATGGTTTCCATCCCTGATCTGGGAACTAAGATCCCTCATGCCCCAAGGTGCATCCAAAAAAAAAGGGGGAAATGGAGCAACAAGCTATCACTTCACTATTGTTAGAATGGCTATTATCTAAAAACAGAAGAGATAGCAAGTATTGGTGAGGATGTAGAATAAAGGGAACCCTTGGATACTGCCGCCACTACAGGAAAACAGTACAACAGTTCCTCGAAAACATTAAAAGGGGGTTACCCTATGATCCAACAGTTCCACTTCTGGTATTTATCTCAAGAAAACAGGAACACTCAGAAAAGGAATATGCACCTGATGTTCACTGCAGGATTGTTTACAATAGCCAAAATAAGGAAACAGCCTAAATGTCTAACAGTAGATGAATAAAGAAAATGTGATCTATGTATGTCACATATTCAGAGATAAAAAATGAATTATTGCCATTTTCAACAATATGGATGAACCTTGAGGTTGAATAAGTCAGATACCATCTGATCTCATTTGTATGTGGAATCTTAAAAGAAAACACACACATACGCACACACATTGAAAAACCAAAGTCACAGATACAGAGAAGAGATTGATAGTTGCCAGAGGCCAGTGTTGAGGGGTGGGCAGAATGAGTGAGGAGAATCAAAAGTTACAAACTCCACTTACAAGCGAGTTCTGGGGACGTAGTGTGTAGCATGGTAGCTATAGTTGATAATACTATGTTGCTGCATATTGTGACAGATGTTAACTGGAATCATTGTGGTGATCATTTTGCAATGTATATATACAAATATTTTTAAAAAGAGATAGAAATGATTGCATCTACTGAACTAAGGGCAAACTCTCAGCTTCTAAATGTCAATCGTGTGCCATGTTTCCCCTATTTTGCTCTGAAAGAAGCCTTGCTGGGTCTGTATCGGAGTGTCTGTATAAAAAGGTGTACAGTTTGATATGTTTTGAGATACACACACACACACCCCCCATTGTGAAACGTTGTGAAGCCACCACCATAACCAAGGTAATGAACATATCTATCCAGCCTCCAAAATTTCTTGCATCTCTGTAATTCCTCCCTCCCATCTGCACACAATCACTGATCTGCCTTCTGTCAGTAGGTCAGTTTACAATTTTTAGAATATTATATAAATGGAACCCTACAGTATATACTGAAAAAAAAAAAAAACTTCCTTTCAGTCAGTGTAATTATTCTGAAATTCATCCTTGATATTGCATGCATCAACAGTTCATTTCTTTTTATTGCTAAGCAGTATTTCACTTTATGCATATCCTGTAGTTCTGTTAATGATGTCTGGATTGGTTCCAAATAAAGCTATTATGAACACTTTGTACAAGTCTATATATGGACAGATATTTCCTTTTTTCCTGAGTGAATGATTGGGTCATATGGTAGGTATATGTTTAACTTCTTAAGAAACTGCCAAACTGTTTCTTCAGGTTTTCCATTTTCCGTTTCTACCAACAGTGTATGAGAGTTCCAGTTATGGTACATCCTAGCTACAAGAAGTGATTCCCCTCCCCCCACCCCCCCAAAAAAGAGAGTACTTTTTAAGCTAGTTGGTAAAAGCAGCTGTGGCTTTAGTCACTTTTCATCTGTCTGTCCTCCACCACAAAGGTTTTCATTCTCACTGTCGGCAGATTCTGTAACTAGTTTACTTCTAGGAAAAAGTCCCTGAAGTCCTTCTACCATAGTGTAAGTGGTGGGTGCTTCTTGAGGATGAAGTCGAGTGTCTCAAAGCCATCATTCAAGGAGAGGTAGGAAAACTAACATCTGCTGTGTGCTGGAGACTGCTAAGTGGTGCTTTTCATCAAGTATCTCGTGAATTCTAACAGCCCTATGAAGTACGCATTATCTGTTCTTTACAGATGGGGAAACTGAGGCACTGAGCTGTTTAGTGACTTGCTGCATAGCCAGGAAGCAGAAGAAACAGACTGAAAGCAAATGTATCAGTGAGGATGTGTATGGTTCCATGTCATAGGAAGCCCAAATGATCCTGGCTCACCCAAAAAGGAAGCTCATTGGCTCCTGCAGCTGGAAAGTCCAGCAAGGGGTAGGCTGCAGGTACCTTTTGATCTAGGGGCTTCCGGATTGTCAGAACCCTGGCTCTGTTTCTCTAAGATTCTTTTGTCTCATGGACAGGCTGGTATAGCAGTTTCTGGCCCCCATAGCTACACCCATGCTTCCCAGAGGCAGGCCCTGGTCCAGGAAGTCTCAGGAAATCCCTGAAGTTCTCTCTGATTGGGCCAGCCTATGTCATCTGCCCTCTTCTCAACCAATCACTGGCCAGAGAGTTGTTGGGATAGGCTTAACCTAGATCACATGTCCTGTCTTCCCCCACATCTGGGAGAAAGGACCTCAGGGGGGTTTCTCATACTGAATCATTGCTACCTTAAGTTGCTCTTTGTTATTTAGAAACCTCCTCCATCTCATGAAACTAGTATCATTGGCTGTGGTATTACACGGCCTGTGACTTAGAGTGATCACTTCTGTCCCTCCCGAAGCAAGACTACCTCTTCACCTCACAAGCATATCAAACAGGAGAAAAAAAAAGCATAAATTGTAGCATGCTTGAGGTTTCTTTTATGTTATTTGTAGAATTAAAAGGTGTTCATTAGACTTGGATATAAAATAAAGTTTGCCTTTAAATGACATAATTTTCATGCCTTTGAAAATTAATATCATTTGTGACCCTCGGTATTGCAGATTTGTTAGAGTGCCATCTCAAGAAGGTATAAAATGGCAGCAAGAGGCACCCCGCTCCCCTTTCTAAGGGGAAGAATTGAAAGAAGGAAGGAGTGAGGAATAGGGGATTTGATCACCTTCCAGAGTCTTCACTGAGGGAGAGGAAATGTAGCTCAGCTTTGGTGACTCTTCCCAATTAAAAGCTAAAAAAAGATCGTGGTTATGGGGCTTGGACTTCTGACAGACCAGCAGCCTGGGTCATCTTGAGTGTTATTCCAGATTGCAAGGTTCTGTTAGGTATAAAGTGGAAGCTTCAAGAATTCCTCATTGGACAGTCAAGACTGTTCCCTTATCAGAGCCCCAGCCAGAGGAGACCACCCTAGCCACTGGACAGATGAGTTGACCACATGTGATGTCTGGCTCAGCACAACCTACGTGACCTGAGGCGGCAGCATGGGAATGAGTCTTACTGGGATTAACTTTCTACTGTGCTGTACTTTCAAATGAGACCATCCTTTTCTCTCTGGTGATCTCACCAGGGCCCTTATGCTACAAAGCATAATTGTTTTGGACCCATAAATTTAAGCCTCTCAATTAATTGACTCAAGACCTAAGAGTAGATTTGCTCTTCTTTGTAATGAGTCCGTGGCTTTGCCTGCTCTGACTCAGCTGAAGGGGGATTGCGGAGCACAGAAGAGGAACGCGGAGCTGGCACACCTAGCTCTTCTTCTGACTGTGCTCTTTGTCAGCCCTGCCCCTGGGCCTCTGTTTCCTCCCCTGCAAGCTCTGAGCACGGATCCAGAATCGGGGCAGCAATTAGCGGGCTGCACTGTGCTCTCTCCTCGGCAGACACTGCTGGACGCCCATACTGTTCTTTCCTGCCGAGCCCAGACTTGACTTTCCAGTCCCTTTGTGGTGTGGTGCTCCGGGTAACCATTTAGTCCTTAACTGTCTCCAGGAAACTACCTGAACTTGACCTCCCCTTCATCTATAATGGCTTGGATTTTACCCTGTGAAGAGCCTACAAAGCCCGTTGTGCCCAGTGGGCTGCTGGTGATGGCCTCAGTTTTCACGTCAGCTGGCCTGAGCGGCTTACCCTGACAGCATGCTCTCCTTCAAGCCTGCACCTTGGGCCTTACTCTTCCCTCTTCTGTTTGAGCACTCATTTAAATATATATGTATATATATATTTTATTATTTGGCTGCATCAGGTTTTAGTTGCAGCCTGTGGGATCTAGTTCTCAGGCTAGGGACTGAACCCAGGCTTGCTGCTTTGGGAACTTGGCATCTTAGCCTCTGGACCACCAGGCAAGTCCCCACTCATTTTTTCCCTCTTAGTTCAGGAGCCTCTTACCCTGGAGAATCTGTCTTCAGATCCCCCACATGGAGGTCATCATATTTTCTTGACTTCCCACAGCACCATCTACACAAATTGTAATAAGTTTCATAAAATGGCCACAATGCTGTTTATGACCACAGCCCTCCAGCAGACCAGCCTCAAAGCCGCGTGATCTCCTTATATTACCATCATGATTTCCACCTGCTAAGAGTGCCACGATTGTTTTCTGCATATTTTTTCTTTATATCTACTCATTTTGTTGTTCTTGTTGTTTTGTTTTTTGTCCTCATCACACCTGAAGGCATGTGGGATCTTAGTTTTCTGACCAGGGGTCAAACCCATGCCCCCTGCAGTGGAAGCTCAGAATCCTAACCACTGGATCACCAGGGAATTCCCCACATCTACTCATTTTTACGTTCTTTCATTTCAAAAGGAAACTATAGAACACAGTCATAATAGAAAACCACTATCACTTGCCATAAAGGATAGGTCACTCCAAAAATAAAATCCATGGAAACAAGTGTTACTACATTTTTGAAAAGCTTGTTTAACACTCTGAGCCCGAGGCCTGCCTAGAACTGGGATGTGATTCTTCATGAGCCCACCCCAAATCTAGCAGTTTTCACCTCAGTCATCTGTCCCGCCCCTTCTTGGGAAAAGCTGTCTCTTCTTGGAAATGGCTGTTGAGTCTCAGCAGGAGCAGAGCTCCCAGAAGAGACAGATCTCTGGAGATGCTGAATAGTTTGATACTCTAGGTGATGGACAGGGAGGCCTGGCGTGCTGTGATTCATGGGGTCACAAAGAGCGACTGAGAGACTGAACTAAACTGAACCCCTTTGTTTACTGCAAAAGTAAGAATTGTTTAAGGATCCTGAGGACAGTGAGTGGAAAATATGTGACTTTGGTAGTTCACTGCCTCTGACTCCCTGATGGTTCAGCAGGTAAAGAATCCGCCTGCTGTGCAGAAGACACAGCAGATACAGGTTCAGTCCCTGAGTCGGGAGGATCGCTTGGGGAAATGGCAACCCACTCCAGTATTCTTGCCTTGGAAATGCTATGGATAGAGAGAAAAGCCTGGTGGGCTACAGTCCATGGATTTGCAAGAATTGGACAACTGAGCGACTGATGCAAGCCAGACTGATAGGAAGGACTCGGCTAGATTAGGATTTGATAGATTAAAAAAAATAATAATAGAAATGTGATTCCACCTTTGAGTAGACTCTTACGGAAAATGATGTCTTGGGTCTCTGTTCTTTGCAATTTACATCTTGGGAAGGCCTGATGAGGCAGCTACCCCCATTGCATAGATGGGGAAAGTGCTGCCCAGAGGCCTGATGACCTGGAGCTAGTCTGACTGGGTGGAACTAGGTCACCACCGTCACGCCTTGAGTTCCCATGCAGGACATTTCCTATTAGACTTCTGTTGATGTTTAGTCACTGAGTCGTGCCCGACTCTTTTGCAGCCCCATGGGCTGTATTTCGCCAGGCTCTCCATGGTATTCTCCAGGCAAGAATACTGGAGCAGGTGGTCATTTCCTTCTCCAGGGAATCTTCTAAACCCAGGGATCAAACCTTTGTCTCCTGCACTGGCAGGTGGATTCTCTACCACTGAGTCACCTGGAAAGCTCCCAGACTTTTTCTCTACTGTAATTCAAGTTGCTGAGCAACAAACTAGAACCACAGTGGCTTTCTTGGAAACTTATCAGACTTCTTGGAAACATCGGGGCTTCTTTTCCTTGCAAAGAACTCTCAAGTACTCTGATTTGCCCTTGAAAGAATGCCAGTCAGTTTATTGCCTGTTCTCCTCTTTGCCCAGAATGGTACCATACCGTGTTTTATTGGTGGGTGGGGAGCTTCAGGGTTTGGCAAGTTGTTGAACACTTGCACATGTTCCCAGGGAGGAGGTGAGATCTCACATTGTGAAGAGACACACTAGAAGCGAGCCAGATCCTTGGGACTCTGCCACAGCAAAACTCCAGGCTGTGCTGGGATGTCTGACCTCTTCAGCGTGCCTGTAGGATTAGTATTTGTTGGATAATAGTACACTCTGACCCAGGGAGCAAAAACCAATAGGACAGTCGCTGAAGCTGGAGGGGTGTGTGAGTAAACAGCTGCATTCCACCCCCATGGAACTGGCCTCTGACCAGCTGCCTGATGGCTGTTTACCTTTCACTCTTTTGGAGCCTTTGGCCTTCTCCTTCAGTGGGCTGGGCAGCCTCCTGGTCTATGCATGCAAGTCCTGATGGGGAGGGAGGGACTCACATCTCAGGCCACAGCTTCTTTAAAACATATTACCCCCCTCCATCCCATCCTCTTCATAGGCAAAGGTTGAGTGTATTTGATTTTTTTCTTTTCTCTCTAAATCTTCATTGTTTTAGGTCACAAATAGATACATGCTTGTTTAAAAAAAAAAAAGCTTGAGTATTATGCATTATAAGTGAGGTAGGATGTGACTTGAGTATTAACCATAGTGACTGAGCGCCTAGTATGTACTCGGTGGCTTTTTATGCCTCATCTCAGTTAGTCTTCGCACACAGTCAGAGGAATAGTGTTAATCCCCATTTTACAGGCGAGGAACCGGAAGCTCCAATGAAGATCACCCCACTGGTACGCGAGGACTGAGCCTGGACTAGGAGCACCAAGTCCGTGGAACTCTGGAGACCAGAGCTCTGTGTGGTGTCTTTCTGGAGGAAAGAATTTAGTTTGATTCAGTATCACTTTACTTGTAACAGAATGATCTTGTATTGTTTGTTTTCAGAAGAGAAGCCATACAGATTATTGTCATTTATAAAACAAGAAGGCACGTGAGCAAAGATCTCCAGAGATGAATTGTCAGCTGTGTGCATCCGTCTCAGGCCGCTCAGTGCCCCTGGTGTGCTGGTTAGCCTTTGAGCCAAAGCATACCCAGGCTGGGATGCTGGCAGGCTTCGGTAGGGTGTGACTCCGTGCTTTTCCTGAACAAGCCTCCCCACTGCCCAAACCACACCACCAATGGGGCAAGCCCACGAGGTCTAAGCCAACCTTCGCATTCCTAACTTAGCTTCCAGATAACGGGGAGCTTATCCACTCCCACCGCTTTGGTATATCAGGCAGTCTTCAGCTGGAAAACAAACATTACCTGCCTTGAACCTTTGCCAAGCAGCCTCAATTGCAGCCTTGGGATCTGTGGCCCCTCCTTGTAGCAAGCTGAGGCTGAAGCAGCAGTGTGATTGTGCAGAGTCCTCTGGGCTGTGCTTTACAAACCCGCCTCACAAATCCGTGCATGGCTGTCTTTGCTGGCTTCCCTTGGGAGGCCTCACAGCCCGTCTGGAGTGTCAGCGGCTGGGTCGTCCCAGCTACACACGCTGCCAAGCAAGCCCTGTAAGGGACTCGCCCCACTGTGTTGCCCTGGATGCCCTCACTGCTTTCTCTCTGGAGAATCTCATTAGAAAGGTTAGAGATTTTAGCATTCCTGAGATTCTTTCTGTGGCCAGTTGGGTAAACCATTTCATTTCTTCCGTTTCCCAGTTGACCCCATTCTTTTCTTGACCCTCCATGGGCCTGTCAGGTGCAGGCCTATGCTGCATTCTTGGCAAAGCTGCCTGGGTTTGGTTTCTGTGGGTTTTCTGCCACCGAGGTTGAACACGTCTTCTTGACTTCTGAACAGTTTCTGACCCATCCCAGCTTGATTTCTAAATCTGGCCTGGAATGCAGCTGTAGAGTACCCTCCTCTTTCCCACTCTTGAGCTCCTGACTTGCATTCGCTGTTTGATTATTATGTCTCTTGGTCTTGGCTGTGGTTTGTTCCCCTTGTAGGCGCTTTCGTGTCTATAGGTTTGTCCTCTCTTTCATCTTATGCCAGGTTCTTACCCTACAGGTGATTCAATGCTGGGAATATTTATGGCCACTAGCATGGTGCTGGGAGGGAATTCATTCTAGAAGGATCATGTTGTTCTGTTGACCAAAGTCATTAGACTTCTCTTCAGTTCTTTTGATGGACTGGAATGGAATTGGGAAATTTCACGGAATTTTCTCTGCAGTGTTGAGTAATATTGAGAAAATGTGCATCTCACTTTAGCTGTGTAGACCGGATAAGTCATTCTCGTGATATATTAGGCACCATTTTTTTAAGTGAAGTGAGAGAAACTCACTTGAGCCTGTTTAAGTGATAAAATTGTTCTTTTGTTAGGAAGGTTTATCAAGTTTTTCTTTTTCTTTTTTTTTAAGGGGTATGTGGTAGAAACCCAGATGAAGCTACTTTAAAAAAAGCCACTTTGCCCAGGAATTCAGAAGTCCCGTAGTAGAGCCCCTCCCAAGCATGGCTGGGTCCTCAGCTTCAAATGAGTCATCAGGGTTTGATTTTCTCATCTCTTTTGGTCCTTTTGGGCTCCATGTGGTGGCAGCATAGCTTTTGGCCTCCCACATTCAAGTCTAGCTAGAAAAGAGAGAATGAGAGTGGAAAAGACAGACTCCCACACAAGCCCCAGGATTTGATGACCCCTCTAGTTATATATGCCCAGCTCTGAACCAACTTCTGTGCTTAGGGGCACCTGTCACATTTATCCTGCCCGATGCCTAGCATCAGAAGCAACCAGTGGCCCTTACAGACAGCTGTGGGTTCACAGACCTCGGGCAGTCCTGCGGCGGAGCTCAGGAAGGCTTGGAACCAGGAGTCAGGAAGCATGGAGGCTGCTTCTAGTTTCTGTTTCCCTGGACTCTGTTTTGTTTCCTTCTCTCTGTAGACGAGCCCTACTAGCACCCCACACATCACGACTGCCCCACGGCTCCTGACTGTTTCCATTTCACTCAGTCTAGCCATGTGCAGAGGCCTCAAGGGTAGAGTGTGATTCAGCTCATATTGGAGGTCCCATCCCAGTTCCTTTAGCTATGGAGATTGAGGCTGGGGCCCTTTAAGACAAAGCTGGGTGGCTGGAGCCTATTCTAGTTCAAGATGTGATGTAGGCTGATGGTTCAGGAGGGACAGATTGATGCTTCTCCTCATCTGGTTGAGAAGCCTTCTCTCTGCATCCTAGTTGTTGCTATAAATAGTGTCAAGGGCCTGTCTCCCAAGCTAGACTTCATTGGACGGAGTTCCAGCCCAGCTACAGGGTTGCCTGCTTCCTGCCTAGAAGCCCCGCCCAGGCTCAGCACCTCGGGACCTCTCTGAGCACTCCTGTCTGCTCCAGCGTGGGTCCTTCCTTCCCGCAGAGGAGATGGCACAGTCTAAGAAGCATGAATGGGAATTTCCTCCTTCCAGGCCCCATGACTCGGGATGGCTTCGACTGGAAAAACTGAATCAAAGTGTGTGCTTAGGCCAAGGATTTCCCCAAACACTAATCAGCACTGATTACTTCCAGCGTGTTGCCTTTGGCTCTGCAGAGAGTTTTGTTCATTGTGGCTATAGTGTCTGGCTCCTGCTGCTTAAAAGATGAGAAATGAGGTTGTAGGGATGAGCCCGAGTGAAGGGCTGTCCCTTCGCCAAACTGACCTTTACTAGGTGTGAAAAACCCTAATTACTGAATTCATAGGTCATTGGCTGGCCTTTTCCTCCAGCATTAACACTTGGGGGTGGAGGGTCATGATATTGCTGCTGAAATGAAATCTTGAAAATGTGTTGAGGGAAGCTTCTATAAAAATCCTTGCTCATTGTTGAAAATGACTTCTCTCCTCTGTCTTTATGTCTTTTGAATTGAGCCCAAATGCTAAGTATGAATAGAGATGCCATGCTCCAATCCCAAGGTCATCTAAAGGAAGTAAAGCAATTCTGTGTACCTGAAACTTGATCTTGGATGAACTGAATGCAGTTTTATTATTGAGTCTGTGAAAGTTCACTAACTGTGCTGTGTAAAAAACAGTGGTGAAAAACTTGTAGTTGGTTCTCATAGAGTGGCTTGGGGAGCCTTGAAATGCTTTCTGGTCAGATCTTGAATTTACAGCCTGGAAGGTAAGAGCTCAGAGAGGGACAGGGTGTGCTCAAGGTCACACAGGGCATTGTGGCTAGGTTAGATCCCAGACCACCGGCTCCCAGGCCTCTGGGATTTGGTTTGTCTTGGTCCTGCCTGATCAGGTCTTGAATTTAAGGCTTCCCTAGTAGCTCAGATGGTAAAGAATCTGCTTGAAGTACAGGAAACCCGGGTTTGATCCCTGGGTAGGGAAATCCCCTGGAGAAAGGCATGGGAACCCTCTCCAGTATTCTTGCCTGTACAATCCCATGGACAGAGGAGCCAGGTGGACTACAGTCCATGGGGTCACAAAGATCAGACACGACTAACACTTTTTCTTTTCTTTATTCTCGGTCCTGCCTGTAACTGCCTTCTGGGACGGATGAGGCAGAACTTAGAGTCTGGAGTAATGGATAGGATTTAAAAAAAAAAAAAAAAAGGCAGCTTTATTGAGATATAATGCAAATGTCACAAAATTCACCCTTTCAAACTGTATTATTTTTAGTATGTTCACAGAATTGTACTACCATCACTAGTATAGAATTTTAGAACACTTTTATCCCTGCCCCTTACCCTGCAAAGAAACCCATTAGCAGTCACTCCCCATGCTTCCGTCCACCCAGGCCCCGGTAGCCACAGATTTGTTACTCTGTACAGATTTGCCAGTTCTGTACATTCATATAGTGGAATCATACAACATGTGGTCTTTTTGTGATTGACTTCTTTTACTGAGGAGAATGTTTTCAAGGTTCACCCATGTTATATCTATGCTTCCTCCCTTTTTATGGCTAAATGATGGAATGTATGGGGATTGAATTTGAAAATAAAGCTTGAATGGTTTCAGATTTATTTTTCCTTTGCCTGGTAAGCTTTTTCCTGAGAAACCAGTCTCTACATTTGGAGATGAAATGAGAGACCTTCTCAGCCTCCCTAGATCTAAGCAGTTGCTATTGATACTGTTCTTAAATATTTTGACACCTGGGAGAAAAGTTGGTCTTTGGAAGAAAGTGTAGTCTTTCTTGTATTGCCAAGAAAATTAATACATGTTAATTAACACAGATGCTCAAAAGTCAGAGTTGTAACGAACTTTTTCCTTATGTTTCTTTTCCAAATACTTGACTTGTTTAAACATTTTTAATTTTAGCAATAACGTAATTTTTCTTGCTCTACCCAAATTAATTGGAAACTTTCAACCCTGCAGACAATTTGAAAGAATAGTATAGTACACTCCCATGTAAATTTCTCTTAGAGTCTCCACTTGTTAATGTCTTTCTACATTTACATACTTTTGTTACTCTCTGTAAGTATAAATGTCTTTCTACATTTTATACTTTCTATAAAAGACCTATCTTTTATGGAACCCTTTGAGAGTACCTAGATCATGACCCTTCACTCCCACATACTTCAGCAGGTGTCTCTAAGGTAAAGGTCAAGGTTCCTAACTACAATGTCACTGCATACCCAAGAAGATAGCTCTGATACAATAATAATATCTCACATAAAATCCTATGTGTCCTTTATGATCAATTTAAAAAACCCAGGAACCAGTTGAAGATTATTCAGTTGAATTTGGTTTCAAAGTTGCTTCAGCCTTTTCTTTAATTTAGAACAGCCCCCATCTTTAAAAAAATAAATAAATATATATATTTTTTGCCTCTACATTGCCATTTTGGAAGAAGTTGGGCCAATTGTCTTGTAGAATTGGTGCTGCTCAAATGTTACGTGCGTGAGAATCACAGAGTTGGAGGATGTCTTGGTGAAGAACACACTGGTTCTGGAAGACACTGAGGGGCCTAGGAGTTAGCATTCCTCGTAGGCTTCCAGGTGACGCCAGTCTGCCTGCCTGCAGACCACACTTGGAGAACCGAGGCTGTAGAATGTTCCGTATTTTAGATTTGACTGTTTCCTCAGGATTAAATTCAAGTTAAACATTTGTGGCAAGTGCATTTCCCAAGGTCATGGGCACTTTCCCTTGCATCATGCCAAGAGGCACATTGCATCAGTTTGTCCTATGATTTGTGATGCTCAGCGCTGTTGAAATGGTGTTTGCCAGCTCTCCATTGTAATAGCACCTTCCTCCTGTTGTAATCAATAAGTGATCTTTGAGACTGCATAAATATCTTGGTCCCCAACACTTTTCACCCATTAATCAGCTTCTTGGAGGGGAAAAAAAACCATCTTGGGTTATAATCTCCAGCTGGCAACACTGCCTCTTATGTAATTAGCAGTTAATTATATGGGTGTGTAATTTTTATTTTTTAAAATGTAGCTAGTGGCAGGTTCATTTCCATTTGTACTGTAAACATTGGCTTTTACAGTTTCCCAAATTTGGAAGCTTTACAGTCCTATTTTGTATGATTCCCTTGAGAAGTATTTACATCCCGCAGCCAGGGGTAGTATGGCATATTTTAAATATCCACTAAAATAATTTTTTTAGCACCTCCTGCAGTTGCTTGCTAGAACTATTATTGGGACTCTTAAATATCCCACTGATTTCAGAAAATCACTCTTCTGTACTGGACAGGCAATTCTCACATGTTATAAGCTCGTGTTTTTTTTTTTAACTGAAGTAAAATGTTGGGTGGCCAGGAAGGGAGTGTTTGAATAGGAGCCACTGGAAAGTGTTTCAGAAAGGTCTGGCTCTTCCCCGACCCCAGGTCCCTAAGAAGCTGCCGAGGAGGGGTTTCCACGTGAGGGCTGGGTTGGAGTGCATGACAGTTTTTCTAATCAGTGAGCAGCTCCTTCACTGTGTGGTCTGGAGGTGGAAAGATTAGGGCTGGAGGGTGTTCAAACACCCCCCTGCCCCCTGCCCACTGTCAGAAAGATGCTGTCTGAAATTCCACCCCTACGTCTCAGCGGCAGTATGACCAAGTTTCTGAGCCTCAGTTTTCCTGTCTGTGACATGGGGGTAATGATGGTCTTGGCCTCTTAGGGTTGTTGGACACATGAAAGGAGATGACTGTGTGGAGTGCTTGACACAGGGCTGATTACTTAGTGGATGCATGTTGATTGAATGGATTTCTGGTCCTTAAAAAAGAGGTTAGATCCTATTCACTTAAAACCTATAAATATATATTTTCAAGCACACAATTCTTGATTTTATTTTTCACTGTTCAACAAACGAGTATTGCTCCATATTAACAGATTCTGTATAACATTTTGGTTTACTGAGCTAATTTAAGAAATGAAATCTTTAAGTTATATATATTGATGCTCTTCTGTGCTGGGTGTACTTAAGCTGACAGCAGGTTAAGTGAATGGATTACCACTGGCCACTTTCAGAATCACCATTATTCTGGAAATCAGGTCCTAATCAAGGAGATTCATTCCACAGATGTTACCTGAGCTTTTCACTCTGTGTCAGTCACTTCTTCAGTATCTGTGGAACCCATGTGTGGTGGCAGATCACCCACCACCCACTGTTTTGTGTAGAACCAGGACGATTTCTGACAGTCACTGCCTTGACTGGAGGCCCGTGGTTTTCTTGCAGAAACCACATTCACAGTGCATCATCTGACTTCTAGTTGTGGCATCTTTAAGGCGGGGTGTGCCGTGGTGTGCTTAGTCGCTCAGTTGTGTCCCACTCTTTGCAATCCCATGGCTTGTAGCCCCCTCTGTCCATGGAGATTCTCCAGGCAGGAATACTGGAGTGGGTTGCCATTCCCTTCCCCAGGGGATCGTCCCAACCCAGGTCTCGAACCCAGGTCTCCCCCATTACAGGTGGATTCTTTACCATCTGAGCCAGCAGGGAAGCCCAAGAATACTGAAGTGGGTAGCCTCTCCCTTCTCCAGGGGATCTTCTCAACCCAGGGATTGATCCAGGGCCTCCTGCATTGCCCGCAGATTCTTTACCAGCCGAACTACCAGGGAGGCCCCAGGGGATGGGGTAAGGTGGGGTGAAGTGAAGTGAAGTCGCTCAGTTGTGTCTGACTCTTTGCGACCCCATGGGGTGTAGCCTACCAGGCTCCTCCCTCCATGGGATTTTCCAGGCAAGAGTACTAGAGTGGGGTGCCATTTCTTTCTCCAGGGGATCTTCCCGACCCAGGGATCGAACCTGGGTCTCCCGCATTGTTGGCAGATGCTTTACCGTCTGAGCCACCAGGGAAGGTGGGGTAAGGACCTGGAAAGCATTGCAAGTTCTTTGCCACTGAATCACCAGGGGAAGCCCGCAGTGATTTTTACCTACAGGTAATTCAACAGCCCCCATCCCACCCCCAGTCTTTGTTTCCCCTAAAAACTACTTGATACGTGTGCCGTTTTTTCCCCACACCGTTTCACATTTTGGGAGTTAGAGCAACTTACACATTTGTTGTAATGTGTAATGGACAGTTTAGGAAACTGACGTCAAATGAAGTGGTTAAGACTCCCCTGTGGTGGTCCCCCAAGATTGCCAGAGAAAACAATTATATTTGAAGTTCAGATAAACAGTGAATAACTGTTTAGTAGAAGTATGTTCCAAGAATGGCAAACAGTTCTCTCATATTACAAGTCATTGAGCAGGACACACACTAAACAGTTGATTGTCTGCATTCATATGTAACTGGATGTTCTGTATTTTATTCGCAAAATCTAGCAACCCTAGGTCCAGCTGTCTGCTCAGAAATGCCCAGGGTTTTCGTGTTTGCTGCAGGGTGCTATTTGCAGCTTCAGGGGTGTCCTAGGAGAGATCTGCTGAGGCATCTCATTAGGCTGTGGTTTAGCACGCTGGGGTAGGGGCCAGATTAGTAATTAGCTAACCTGACCTCACTCATGAGGAATGTGCTCTTGCTAGGTATTAGCGGGAGGTTTAAGCTCTCAGAGCCTTTGTCAGAAGCCTGTCAGTGATGTCATCAGCTGGAAAAGCCAGAGCTCCAGTTTTGGTAATAAATGGAAATGGAGTTTAACAGGTGGGGTGCAGAGGAATTTATTCTGACAGGAAGCCTGATGGAGCTTCCCAGCCTGTACACAGCCCCCAGCCAGGTTTTTGAATCCTGAAGAACAACCAGAAGCTTCTGACACGGGTTGCGATTACATCGTTGGCCCAAGGCTCTGGAAAAATTGGCTTGCTCTCAGCAAACACTCCAAGAGCTACAAAGAGGGTGTCAGGACTGTTTTGCAGCTCTGAGTGGGCCCATAAACTGGGGAGGAAGAGAGGCTGTTGTGGATATCGTTCATTAGACTGCTCAGAGTAGTTCTCGAAAATGCACACTTGGTACCACCTGGGCCTGCACCATCTCTGTCATCTTGCCTTCTACTGTGTGGGTGTGTGATAGTGGCTTAGGCAGTGGGGACAAGTCCTTAGGATTTACTCACTCACAAAACTCCCTTTTACCTTGAAATAGAGGGATCTTACTTTTTTTTTTTTTCAAAAGGGTAATTTGTTATGCATGAGTGGGCTGTCAAGCAAGTCCTGAGTGTGGTAACTATAGTAAGTAAAGTCGCTCAGTCCTGTCCGACTCTTTGCGACCCCATGGACTGCAGCCCACCAGGCTCCTCCCTCCATGGGATTCTCCAGGCAAGAGTACTGGAGGGGGGTGCCATTTTCTTCTCCAGTGGTTACTATAGCCATTTCATTTTATCTGGAATCTCCCATAAAACATTCCGGAAAAAGACGAGTGGGCGTTCCTTCTGATCAGGTTTTGCATCTAGGTTTCTGCGTCCTGTTGGAGGTTCCGCTTAAGCCGCTGCCCACAGGAGCAGGGCTGCTCCTGGAAGTGTTGCTGGAAGGTTGTGAAGGCTCTGGTGAGCAGGCAGGAAGCTCAGGGCGTCGTTCCTGAAGCTCTGGCCTCCATGGTCTCTGGCTTTCTTGCTAAATTAGAATTTGGAAGCATTGACCCTGAGTCTCACATAACGGGGAGGTGGAGATGGATCCTCCCAGGCCCCTCTTTTCTTCCACATCATCCCCCTGGGGCCCCACCACTCACTGGGACAGTGTCCCTGTGTGCCGGGCAAATAGTACAGCCTCTGGGAGCCTCTCTTTTGGCATCTGTAAACCACGACGTTTGTGCCTCTTGTGGGCAAACTGCCGTAGCCAAGATGTTCAGGATTTTGTGAGCTCTTACCCTGTGGGTGGCTCTTGTTGACTGGGTATTTTAGAGGATGTCATCGAAAGAGTTTGGCCTGGTCAGGCGTTAGCTTTTGAATATGCCTTGTCACAGCCTGGCCATTTATCGTTTGGGACCCTCGCCATCTCTCTGCCCCGTCTGTAAAATGGGAGTGTCTCAGACCTCTCCAGTGGACGACTGGCTTACCCCTCACTTCTGCAACACCCTTCTACTCCTGTGTACAAGAGTTCACTCTTAATGTTGTTCAGTCACCCAGTGTCTGACTTTCTGCAGCCCCATGGAGTGCAGCACACCAGGCTTCCCTGTCCTTCACTATCTCGCATAGTTTGCTCAAACTGATGTCCACTGGGTCAGTGATGCCACCCAACCATCTCATCCTCTGTCACCCCCTTCTCTTCCTGCCCTCAATCTTTCCCAGCATCANCCAGTGTCTGACTTTCTGCAGCCCCATGGAGTGCAGCACACCAGGCTTCCCTGTCCTTCACTATCTCGCATAGTTTGCTCAAACTGATGTCCACTGGGTCAGTGATGCCACCCAACCATCTCATCCTCTGTCACCCCCTTCTCTTCCTGCCCTCAATCTTTCCCAGCATCAGGGTCTTTTCCAATGAGTCGATTCTTTGCTTCGGGTGGCCAGAGTGTTGGCGCTTCAGCTTTAAGATCAGTCCTTCCAATAAATATTCAGGGTTGATTTCCTTTAGGATTGACTGGTTTGATCCCCTTGCTGTCCAAAGGTATTACCCATTATTCATGGGTATTCTCTAAAAAAGAAAAAGAATTGCAATGCAGTTCTAAGAGGACTCTTCAGATTCATTGCGGCATTATTCTTCCAAGGAACTGGCAGAATCATCCTTTCTTTGTTTAGAATATGGTTTCATTACTTTAAGACAAGTCTGTGAGAAAGGAGGCTTGACCCAATAGCCGAGGGCTGCACTGGGCTCCAGGCCACACTTGTTTTCTTTTCTCTTTCCTCGTTCACTCCTCCTGGGGTCTGACTCAGCCTCATTCGCTGTCAAAGAGAGGGACGCGAGATGACCTCCTGGGTGGGGATTCTGGTGTAATTGGATTCATGTGTGGTCTGGCTGCTGCGTGGTTCTGAACCCTTGCTGCGACCTTAGAACCAATGGGAAAACTTTAACTATTAATGGTATTCTGTCCCCACCTCCAAGAAATGCAGGTTTATTTCCTTTTGGAGAAGGGGCAGTGTGCTTTTAGATTATTATTGTATTTTCTGGATTGAAACTCCAGTGGTTTCTGTGAGTAGGAGAAGTGTTGAGGGTTAAGAAGACAAGTTGGACTAGCCAAGCCTGACTGGGACCCCAGTCATGACCGTCATTAGCAGTGAAGCAGCCCTGATCTCCTGGGGGATGGGATCACTGGGAGAGACTTCTTTTCTCACACTTCGAATATACTTTGAATTGACTGCAACACGCTATTTGATAACTAGGGAAATTTGATGATGATCAGGAAAAAACACTTTATACATATATGTATATATATGCGTGTATATATGTGTGTGTGTATATATATAGCAGTACAGACATATGAAATGACTGGGATTCCTTCACATTCAGAGCTCCTTCCAACAAGGCTACCGGAGTTCAAAGCCTTTCTTTGTAACTAGACTTAAAAGGGCCCCAGTCCCAATCATTTGAATTCCCTCAGAGGTGGCTGATCTCTCCCCCTCCTCCCTCTGAGGGTGGATTTGATTGTTAACAATGGCCTGGCTACTTGGCACCCAGCCTGGTGAGTAAGACAGCTGAGTAAGAGGGGAAAACAGGGCCTTGGGTCAGAAAAACCAGGATAACAAGTGGCAGGATTTTCTTATCTGCTCAGAGAAGCCCCAGAAGCTGCAAAAAGCTGCAGCCTCTGGACTGTTCTGTGGGCAGTGGCCGTGACATTTATGGGGAGGGCAGGCTGTCATCTCAGCAGCTGTGGCAGCAGCCCTCAGCTAGTGGCTCGTGGGCTGGTGAAGTCTGCTGTGCAGTGACCCACCCACTCTAAGTGACTTCAGAGCTGGCGTGGCCAGAGTGCTCAGAGGACGTGAGGAAGTGCAGCTGTTGTGTAACATCGTGCCCTGCCTGCCCTGAGATAGACTATACAGAAGGCTGGTTCAGGAATCCCGTGTTCATCCTGCTGCTTTTGCACTCCGCGCCTGCCAAGTCTAGTTTGTGTTCCCTGTGTTCATGGAGTGGGGGGTAGGCATTTGTGTCTCCCAGGACACTGCTGTTTATGTCTTGGCACTGATGCCAAGAATGAATGGGAGTTAAGTGTTCTCTGTTTCTCCCAGGTCTAGACACTGTCAACCCATTTTACAGATGAGGAAAATTGAGGCTTGGGAGGGTAAGATCTTGTGGTGGTAGTCGAATGGGGTGTTAACCCAAGTGGTCGTATCCCTCTGTATTTGTAGATCTGAAATTCATCTGGTAAGTCTTTCAATTTCCAAAAGAAGTGTTTTTTTTTTTTTTGGCTTGTGGGATCTTAGTTCTGTGGCTGTGGATCAAACCTGGACCTGTAGCAGTGAAAGCATGAAGTCCTAACCGCTGAACAGGCAGAGAATTTCCCCAGAAAGAAGCTTTTAAATGACAGCTTGTGTTAGGTACTCAGCTCTAATTACAGTTTGTTCATTTCACAAACTTAGTGCTTTCTTTTTAATTTTAAAGGCCCTGTGCTAGGGATATAGCCTTATCTTCAGGTCTCTCACAGAGAAGAAAAACAGCCAGAGAATGTGCCCAAGTTGCTATGGCAGGTTTTATAGGACACGGCTTCTCACAGTGCCTCCCAGAGAGCAGTACATTTCATCCGGGGTGTCTAGGAAGGCCTGAGGCAAAGGTGGCGTTGGAAGGGGCAGAGTCAAGAGACAGGATGTTCTGAGCTGCAGAACCGCTCAGGCAGGGTGTGGGGAGTGTGGAATGTGATAGCGTCTGGAATCAGCTTCTGGCCTCAGTGCTTCAGACTTGCTGAGGCTGGGATGGACCATCCATTGTGCCATTGGCCGGCTTGTGAAGAACCTCAAAAGAGTGGAAAAGGTCTTGGATAGGACTATATAGACATGTGCTACCTGCCAGCCACTTAGGGTGGTTAAATTGAAATTAACAAATTAAATAAAAGGTACAGTTGAGCACTTCAGTCACACTAACCACATTTCAAGTGCTCAAGAGTCCTGTGTGGCTTGTGGCTACTGTATTAGAAAGTGCACATATAAAACATTTCCATCATGGCAGAAAGTTCTTTTGGACAATTCTGCTGTTAGTAGTGGTGCTGTAGTTTGAACTATGGTCTGTGGGGCCAAATTTGGCCCTCTGCCTGTTCCTGTAAAATTTTATTGGCACACAGACCACACCCATTCCTGCATATTGTCTCCACTTTCTCACTCAGACAGTAGTTTTGAATAGTTCCAACAGAGACGTTATGGCCAGTCAAACCTAAAACTTGGTGTTCAGTTGCTAGGTTGTGTCTGATTCTTTGCAGCCCCATGGACAGTACCATGCCAGGCTCCTCTGTCCTCTCCTATCTCCCGGAGTTTGCTGAAATTCATGTCCATTGACTCAGTGATGCTATCTAACCATCTCATCCTCTGCCGCCCTCCTCCTCCTTTTGTCTTCAACTTTTCCCAGCATCCAGGTCTTTTCCAGTGAATCTTCGTGTCGGGTGGCCAAAATGTTGGAGTTTCAGCTTCAGCATCAGTCCTTCCAATGAACACCCAGGACTGATCTCCTTTAGGATGGACTGGTTGGATCTCCTTGCAGTCCAAGGGAGTCTCAAGAGTCTTCTCCAACACCACAGTTCAAAAGCATCAGTTCTTTGACACTCCGCCTCCTTTATGGTTCAGCTCTCACATCCGTACATGACCATTGGAAAAGCCATAGCTTTGCCTATACGGGTCTTTGTTGGCACAGTGATATCTCTGCTTTTTAATATGCTGTCTAGGTTTGTCATAGCTTTTCTTCCAAGGAGCAAGTGTCTCTGGCCCTTTAATAGAAAAAGTTTTCAGATTCCCTACTGTAGACCCAGGGGAACAATAGAAGCTGTCCAGGCTGAAAGTGACAAAAACGGCCGTGTCTATGGCCTGAGAGGATAACTGAGGTGGTGGTATGTAGGCCATTCATAGTGACCTCCAAGTGTCCCATGAGAGACAAATGAGGCCTTGCCCTGGCAGATATAGTTCCACTGATCTGTGGTCCACTTAACAAAACGTCCGTCACCGAAGTCCTCTAACTTCTGGTTCTAAAAATTAATTGGAGCCAAGATTCTTGTCTTTGTGTGTCTTAGACTCCTGTGACTCTCTGAAGACTGCACTTTTTCTTTAAGCATCAGATAATATACATGGGGTTACAAAGGAAACCAGCTATGTTGAAATACAGTTACCAGAAACACATTTTGGATCTAGTAATAAATGCACATCTGTATTGAAATGTTTAGTAACAAAATCTAGCAGCAAGTCTAATGGCTAACATAATTTTGACATAGTGTTGAGTACAGAGGATATTTTGAGATATTGCTGACACTGTAATATGATGGGAAAAGACTGATTTCGCTGGTGGCAAAACCACAGGTGCTTCTAATATTACACCTGTGTTTTATGGTCTACATGCATATAGAAAAGACTTGCTACATTGTAGTCAGAGGTTACTGAAAACAAAGAGTAAACGTTTTTCCTAGTCCAGTTCATAACCTTCCCCTGCCCCAACCCCAGCTACCCCACCTTCCCCTGCAAGAGCCCCTGACTTGGGCCATCAGTCGTGGGGAGTTAGAGGCCAGTTGAGGATGGTGGCTTGTCTTGCTAAATGTCTTGGACACTTAACTTCATTCTAGTTCCACTTCTCTCTAGTTTGTGAGAGAATATTTTTTACTTTTTTGGCTGCACGGGGTCTTTGTTACTTTGCGCCGACTTTCTCTAACTGGGGTGAGCAGGGACTTCTCTGCTTGGGGTTCATGGGCTATAGAGCATGGCCACAGTAGTTGTGGCTCACAGACTTAGTTGCGTAGGGTCTTCCCAGATCTAGGATCGAACCTTTGTCTCCTGCACTGGCAGGCGGATTCTTTACCACTGAACCACCTGAGAAGTCTGGGATATTCTTGATACGTATCATGAAGCGTGATGCCAAAGGGAAAGGGAATGTGTCAGAGGAGACCGACTCTTGAACAAAAGTGGCTAAGAAAGCCACGGAGTGAACGGTGGGAGAGGAGGGCATGCCCTGCAGAGGGACAGCTTGTGCAAAGACTTGGAAGGATGTGCAGGTGGCTGCTGGCCCAGCCGCTAGGGCAGGGAAGAGGACGTGTGGAGGCGTGGGGTGAGGGCTCCCCGCTAGAGGAGCCAGGCAGAAACCTGCTGCAAGGGGCCTGAGACCTTCCAGAGGAGGCTGGACTGTGTCCAGAGTTGCTAGGATGTTTTGAGAATTTTGGCCCTGAGCCCATCTTATCAGCTATAATAAAACACACCCATCTCTCACTTTGCAAGAAGAATGTATTTATGTGTAATGTTGTATAATAATTTGAAACGTAAAATAAAATAGTTTTGCCTCTGCTTATATCTGTTCTTTGTTATATTATTCGGCTATGAATACTTCTTTATTTTACTACTGACTGATGTTTCAGCAGTCATGATGCATATTTGGGGATTCCTGGGATATGAGAAAGCTAACCTATAACTCATTTTCAAAATGTAGTGAAATTTAGGACTTCCCTGACGGTCCAGAGGTTAAGACTATGCTTCCACTGGTGTGGGTTTGATCCCTGGTTGGGGAACTAAGATTCCACATGTTTTGTGACGTGGCCAGAAAATTTGGGGGAAAAGTAATGAAATTTCTGTGAATGCCAAAGTTAACAATTACTCAAGAATATATAATGTTAAATGTAGGCATTTAATAAAACATTTATTAATTGCAATTTCTTTTGCTTTTCATACTTTTGGGTACCAATTCCCCCAATCTGCCTGTACCCAGCTTTCAAATTGTTTTGTAGATCCCCGACAAGGAGCTGTGCCTGGGGGCCATGAGGCAGCCCTGATAGGGTCAGTGGGGAGATTTGGGTAGAGTTTTGATATGTGGGCTTAGATCAAGTAGCCAGTAAAATGGGCCTGATATTAGCTGATGTATGGCGAGCTGGGGATGCATTTAGAGGTGGTCAGCAGTATTAGAGGAGAGAGGGGATTTGGTGAGGGAGGGTTGTTAAGGGGATTCAGTTGGGCTTGGTAATTGGTTGTTTAGCAGATTTGTTGATTACTGGTTGTCTGGTCAGATTTGTTGGTGATGATCTCGGGTGGCCTCAGCCTGCGATGGTTTGGAGCAGGGCTTCGGTTCCCCGACAGACTGAGGCTAGGTCATGGTGGTGAAAACACCAGATCCTGTCTACTTGGCCAATGGTCAGTGAAAAGGGCCCTGGCCTTCGACTATGCAGAAAAGAATTTCCACAAAGACAGAAAGCAGTGAAGCAAAGTATTTAAGAGGAAAAAAAATACACTATATGTGGGTAGACACATGGGCAGATTCAAAGGGAGAGTCCGTGAGTTGCACCCTCATAGTGGTCTGAATTAATTTATGGGGTATTTCTTCCGTTTTCTTTTGGGCAGTCATTTTCATTTGCTCAGTTCACAGTTCGTATTTGGTATACCTCAGGATCCTCCCATATGTGCGTAGTTATCTCTTAGCAAGATGGATTTTACTGAACAGGCAGCTGGGTAGAACATTCCTTGACATAACTACCCTTTGGCCTACCAGGAGCTTTTCTGTGCATGTGTGGTCAGGGAGATCTCCTGACTTCAAGAACGAGAAGTATGTGGTCTGGGCTGGGCCCAGCCTTCTCCCTTAATTGTCCTGCTGTTCTTATCTTGGAGTTTTGGGCAACAGGGAACGAATCTCCAATTGCTTTATCCTGTGGGCTGGGGATGGGGGGGTCATCTGCCTCCTGCCTCAAATCCCCGCTGAGAGACGTAAACCCCCAGAAATCTTTTTTGGGAAGATGAAGGGCGAAGGGTCTAACTTGACTTCTTCAAGCTTGGAGACCATACCTAGTTGAGGTCACAGAGCTCTTGACCTATCTCACTAAAGGGCCTCAGGGCGACTTCTGCTGTTGAGTCAGAATCTGCTTGGGGAGTGGCTGGAGTGCTTGCTACAGTGGCTTGTTGACTGGTTGGTTTATTGATGAGTGGGTCGTTGTTGCTTGGGTGGAAGATGCCTTTTTTCCTATGTGAGTGGCATCGTACTGAGTACCAGGATCACTTTGCTGCTGAAGACAGAGTCTGGGTCCTGGCCCTAGGACACCTTATTACAGTTGAGTAAACCTCAGATTTGGATCCAGAGCTACACAGAGAGTGGATTTAATTAGCATCCACACTGTGTGGCTAGTTGCTATTACTATGCTTATGAGTATGTCATTCCTCAGTAGCAACTAGGAATGCTGCTTGGGTTTGGTTCAGTTATTTCACAAATATTTTTGTTAACTTTTCCCAAGTTCTCCCATCTCCCCTGTATAGAACATTGAGAGCTAAGTGGAATTTGGGTGGAGGTTCTGGAGATTTCCCCAGATCACATAACTTAATATTCCTCTTGCTCACATCCTGATGACCCTCCCCCCATTTCTCCCAGTCCAGGTTGCTGGGTTCAGTCTCTGACTCTTCTTGATTGACAGTGCATTGTCTGAAGGATTTTGACATTAGAAGCTCTAAAGCAAACCCAGGCAGGAGGAGGCTGGCTTGCCTCTGTTTAAGAATTACAATTTTCACAGGATCAGTAAGATGTTTCTTAGTGTGGTTTTTAAGTGAATGGGTTTGGCCAGAATTTCATAAACACCGTGGTTAAGGAGTGTGCCGCCCTTTGACACTGTCACCGAGAACCGACCTTTTGAGACCTTGCCTTTATCTGTGAAACTGGTGGCTTCCAAGTCACAAGATTCTAATTTCTTAATTACTGCCACCACAACAGTTGTAGATTAAAGACAGCCTTTGTAACTTATTTCCTGTTTTCTTTCTGTGTCTCTTTGTCTGTCTCCTTCACCCCCCACACCTACCAGTTTCTTAAAAAGTAATTTCCCAGCCTATGGGAGGATTTAGGAGAAGTATTTATAGAGATCTGAAGGCAGTTTAATGAAGACTTTCCAAAATATCTTCTGGAGACTAATAGTGTCCTTTGGGATAGTATTTAAAAAGTTAGCTAGTCACATAAAGCTGGGAAAGACTGCGTGACAGCTTAGTGTTCTCTTGGAGATTGTACAGGTACATTTGACTAGTAAAGGCTCTGAGAAGTCCTGCTGCAGGTTAAAATTGTTCAGCTCCATATGTCTTCAGCTTATTTGGCCACAGAAACCCTTTTGTCTTAGAAAACCGGCTAGTGTCTAGGGCACTCCTTTCTAAGTTGTGGTGCTTGTGGTACTCAAGATGGTTTCAGGTATTATGCGACCAACATTTAAAGTTGTAACAGTTATGTGCATATTTCCACAGGTAGTTTAAACAAAAAAACAGCTAGTGCATGGTCCACTCATTCTTTCATTCATTTGGCTAAAGAGAAAAAGTTTGTTTAAGATGGGGTTGGGGAGGAGGGTAAGACTAGTAAATCGCCCAGAAAAACATCTGCTTCATTGGCTAGACTAAAACCTTTGATTGTGTGGATACCAACAAACTGGAAAATTCTGAAAGAGATGGGAATACCAGACTACCTTACCTGCCTCCTGAGAAGTCTGTATACAGGTCAACAAGCAACAGTTAGAACCAGACGTGGAACAACAGACTGGTTCCAAATCAGGAAGGGAGTACGTCAAGGCTGTATGTTGTCACCCTGCTTATTTAACTTATATGCAGAGAACATCATGTGAGATGCTGGGCTGGATGAAGCACAAGCTGAAATCATGATTGCTGGGAGAAATAACAATATCCTCAGATATGCAGATGATAGCACCCTTATGGCAGGAAGCAAAGAGAAACTAAAGAGCCTCTTGATGGAAGTAAAAGAGGAGAGTGAAAAAGTTGGCTTAAAGCTCAACATTCAGGAAACGAAGATCATGGCATCCAGTCACATCATTTCATGGCAAATAGATGGGGAAACAATGGAAACAGTGACAGACTTTATTTTTGGGGGCTCCAAAATCACTGTAGATGGTGACTGCAGCCATGAAATGAAAAGAATTTTGCTCCTTGGAAGAAAAGCTATGACCAACCTAGACAGCACGTTAAAAATCAGAGACATTACTTTGCTGACAAAGGTCCATCTGGTCAAAGCTATGATTTTTCTAGTGGTCATATATGGATGTGAGAGTTGGGACATAAAGAAAGCTGAACACTAAAGAATTGATGCTTTTGAACTGCGGTGTTGGAGAAGACTCTTGAGAGTCCCTTGGACTGCAAGGAGATCAAACTAGTCAGTCGTAAGGGATATCAGTCCTAAATATTCATTAGAAGGACTGAAGCTGAAGCTCCAATACTTTGGTCAATTGATGTGAAGAACTGACTCATTGGAAAAGACCCTGATGCTGGGAAAGATTAAAGGCGGGAGGAGAAGGGGACGACAGAAGATGAGGTGGTTGGATGGCATCACCAACTTGATGGACACGAGTTTGAGCAAGCTCTGGGAGTTGATGGTAGACAGGGAAGCGTGGCGTGCTGCCGTCCATGGGGTTGCAAAGAGTCGGATGCGACTGAACTGAACTGAAAATGGCCCAGGTGTTCAGAAGATAGAGCCAGGTTTCTGAATGTGACTTGTGGGACAGATATGCCTCAGAGCCAAGTGCAGGCAGAGCTGGTGTTCTTGCTAAGGCAGGAAGCAGCTTCTGACCCAAGAGTGGGACTCTTTCGATGCCGAACTGGTGACGACGACATTTGACAGCAGGATGTGTGTCTCTCGCCACGGCGGCTGCAGTCGGGTGATGTTTTGCGTGTTTAGCGTGTCACTCGCTGGCCCTGCACTCGGACCCTGTGCCTCAGGAATGTTAGGACGTGTTCCCATTTTAGCAGCAACGCCGACCTGCTGTGTGCTTGGTCTGTTTATCTTACTGCCATGGCCATTTATCACGGGACAGAGTTCAGGGGCCTGGAGACACATCTCTTCTAGGAGGATGATGTAACCCCTCAGCGTTTATTTCCTCCTTGGCTTCTGCTGGCTTTGAAAGCCTGTGCGATGCCATCACGTCCGCGTCTGGGTCCTCTCCTCTGCAGCCCAGCCTTGTCTCCTGGCGGAGTGATCAGTGCGGACACTGGAGTTCAGACCCCCTCCTCCTCTCACGTGCTACGTGACTCTGGATGCTACTTCTGTTCTTACCAGTTTTTCCATCTGGAAAATGGGGCTAACAGTGATACTTCGTAAAGCAGTAATGAGAAGTCAGTGGGAGGGATTGCACTGGGCTAGACCCCAGGTCTTCATGTATAACTGAGAGGCTGGGCCTCTGCACCATGGGAAGGACACTCTTAGGCTACAGGGATGTGGAGGGAGCAGGAAGGTGGATGGTTGGTGTTTTTTTGTTGTTGTTGTTGGCTTGAAAGACATGCCCAGAGGCACCCAGATGTCTCCATCTTTGTGCAATGTAATCCTCAACATCTTCCACTCCTCCAGCAAGCTATTTGGAAGTGGCCAAAGGCCATCTCCTGAGGCATGGAGCTTGCTTGTCTGGGATAGGTCTACCTAGCTGAGGAATGGGAAGGCAATTGATGACCAAATACGGGAAGATGAGCAGAGGAAGTCGCCACAAGGGAAGCCTTGTGAGCCTGAAAAGCCTCCTGTGTTNTGGGGGGGTCATCTGCCTCCTGCCTCAAATCCCCGCTGAGAGACGTAAACCCCCAGAAATCTTTTTTGGGAAGATGAAGGGCGAAGGGTCTAACTTGACTTCTTCAAGCTTGGAGACCATACCTAGTTGAGGTCACAGAGCTCTTGACCTATCTCACTAAAGGGCCTCAGGGCGACTTCTGCTGTTGAGTCAGAATCTGCTTGGGGAGTGGCTGGAGTGCTTGCTACAGTGGCTTGTTGACTGGTTGGTTTATTGATGAGTGGGTCGTTGTTGCTTGGGTGGAAGATGCCTTTTTTCCTATGTGAGTGGCATCGTACTGAGTACCAGGATCACTTTGCTGCTGAAGACAGAGTCTGGGTCCTGGCCCTAGGACACCTTATTACAGTTGAGTAAACCTCAGATTTGGATCCAGAGCTACACAGAGAGTGGATTTAATTAGCATCCACACTGTGTGGCTAGTTGCTATTACTATGCTTATGAGTATGTCATTCCTCAGTAGCAACTAGGAATGCTGCTTGGGTTTGGTTCAGTTATTTCACAAATATTTTTGTTAACTTTTCCCAAGTTCTCCCATCTCCCCTGTATAGAACATTGAGAGCTAAGTGGAATTTGGGTGGAGGTTCTGGAGATTTCCCCAGATCACATAACTTAATATTCCTCTTGCTCATATCCTGATGACCCTCCCCCCATTTCTCCCAGTCCAGGTTGCTGGGTTCAGTCTCTGACTCTTCTTGATTGACAGTGCATTGTCTGAAGGATTTTGACATTAGAAGCTCTAAAGCAAACCCAGGCAGGAGGAGGCTGGCTTGCCTCTGTTTAAGAATTACAATTTTCACAGGATCAGTAAGATGTTTCTTAGTGTGGTTTTTAAGTGAATGGGTTTGGCCAGAATTTCATAAACACCGTGGTTAAGGAGTGTGCCGCCCTTTGACACTGTCACCGAGAACCGACCTTTTGAGACCTTGCCTTTATCTGTGAAACTGGTGGCTTCCAAGTCACAAGATTCTAATTTCTTAATTACTGCCACCACAACAGTTGTAGATTAAAGACAGCCTTTGTAACTTATTTCCTGTTTTCTTTCTGTGTCTCTTTGTCTGTCTCCTTCACCCCCCACACCTACCAGTTTCTTAAAAAGTAATTTCCCAGCCTATGGGAGGATTTAGGAGAAGTATTTATAGAGATCTGAAGGCAGTTTAATGAAGACTTTCCAAAATATCTTCTGGAGACTAATAGTGTCCTTTGGGATAGTATTTAAAAAGTTAGCTAGTCACATAAAGCTGGGAAAGACTGCGTGACAGCTTAGTGTTCTCTTGGAGATTGTACAGGTACATTTGACTAGTAAAGGCTCTGAGAAGTCCTGCTGCAGGTTAAAATTGTTCAGCTCCATATGTCTTCAGCTTATTTGGCCACAGAAACCCTTTTGTCTTAGAAAACCGGCTAGTGTCTAGGGCACTCCTTTCTAAGTTGTGGTGCTTGTGGTACTCAAGATGGTTTCAGGTATTATGCGACCAACATTTAAAGTTGTAACAGTTATGTGCATATTTCCACAGGTAGTTTAAACAAAAAAACAGCTAGTGCATGGTCCACTCATTCTTTCATTCATTTGGCTAAAGAGAAAAAGTTTGTTTAAGATGGGGTTGGGGAGGAGGGTAAGACTAGTAAATCGCCCAGAAAAACATCTGCTTCATTGGCTAGACTAAAACCTTTGATTGTGTGGATACCAACAAACTGGAAAATTCTGAAAGAGATGGGAATACCAGACTACCTTACCTGCCTCCTGAGAAGTCTGTATGCAGGTCAACAAGCAACAGTTAGAACCAGACGTGGAACAACAGACTGGTTCCAAATCAGGAAGGGAGTACGTCAAGGCTGTATGTTGTCACCCTGCTTATTTAACTTATATGCAGAGAACATCATGTGAGATGCTGGGCTGGATGAAGCACAAGCTGAAATCATGATTGCTGGGAGAAATAACAATATCCTCAGATATGCAGATGATAGCACCCTTATGGCAGGAAGCAAAGAGAAACTAAAGAGCCTCTTGATGGAAGTAAAAGAGGAGAGTGAAAAAGTTGGCTTAAAGCTCAACATTCAGGAAACGAAGATCATGGCATCCAGTCACATCATTTCATGGCAAATAGATGGGGAAACAATGGAAACAGTGACAGACTTTATTTTTGGGGGCTCCAAAATCACTGTAGATGGTGACTGCAGCTATGAAATGAAAAGAATTTTGCTCCTTGGAAGAAAAGCTATGACCAACCTAGACAGCACGTTAAAAATCAGAGACATTACTTTGCTGACAAAGGTCCATCTGGTCAAAGCTATGATTTTTCTAGTGGTCATATATGGATGTGAGAGTTGGGACATAAAGAAAGCTGAACACTAAAGAATTGATGCTTTTGAACTGCGGTGTTGGAGAAGACTCTTGAGAGTCCCTTGGACTGCAAGGAGATCAAACTAGTCAGTCGTAAGGGATATCAGTCCTAAATATTCATTAGAAGGACTGAAGCTGAAGCTCCAGTACTTTGGTCAATTGATGTGAAGAACTGACTCATTGGAAAAGACCCTGATGCTGGGAAAGATTAAAGGCGGGAGGAGAAGGGGACGACAGAAGATGAGGTGGTTGGATGGCATCACCAACTTGATGGACACGAGTTTGAGCAAGCTCTGGGAGTTGATGGTAGACAGGGAAGCGTGGCGTGCTGCCGTCCATGGGGTTGCAAAGAGTCGGATGCGACTGAACTGAACTGAAAATGGCCCAGGTGTTCAGAAGATAGAGCCAGGTTTCTGAATGTGACTTGTGGGACAGATATGCCTCAGAGCCAAGTGCAGGCAGAGCTGGTGTTCTTGCTAAGGCAGGAAGCAGCTTCTGACCCAAGAGTGGGACTCTTTCGATGCCGAACTGATGACGACGACATTTGACAGCAGGATGTGTGTCTCTCGCCACGGCAGCTGCAGTCGGGTGATGTTTTGCGTGTTTAGCGTGTCACTCGCTGGCCCTGCACTCGGACCCTGTGCCTCAGGAATGTTAGGACGTGTTCCCATTTTAGCAGCAACGCCGACCTGCTGTGTGCTTGGTCTGTTTATCTTACTGCCATGGCCATTTATCACGGGACAGAGTTCAGGGGCCTGGAGACACATCTCTTCTAGGAGGATGATGTAACCCCTCAGCGTTTATTTCCTCCTTGGCTTCTGCTGGCTTTGAAAGCCTGTGCGATGCCATCACGTCCGCGTCTGGGTCCTCTCCTCTGCAGCCCAGCCTTGTCTCCTGGCGGAGTGATCAGTGCGGACACTGGAGTTCAGACCCCCTCCTCCTCTCACGTGCTACGTGACTCTGGATGCTACTTCTGTTCTTACCAGTTTTTCCATCTGGAAAATGGGGCTAACAGTGATACTTCGTAAAGCAGTAATGAGAAGTCAGTGGGAGGGATTGCACTGGGCTAGACCCCAGGTCTTCATGTATAACTGAGAGGCTGGGCCTCTGCACCATGGGAAGGACACTCTTAGGCTACAGGGATGTGGAGGGAGCAGGAAGGTGGATGGTTGGTGTTTTTTTGTTGTTGTTGTTGGCTTGAAAGACATGCCCAGAGGCACCCAGATGTCTCCATCTTTGTGCAATGTAATCCTCAACATCTTCCACTCCTCCAGCAAGCTATTTGGAAGTGGCCAAAGGCCATCTCCTGAGGCATGGAGCTTGCTTGTCTGGGATAGGTCTACCTAGCTGAGGAATGGGAAGGCAATTGATGACCAAATACGGGAAGATGAGCAGAGGAAGTCGCCACAAGGGAAGCCTTGTGAGCCTGAAAAGCCTCCTGTGTTTATTTGTTGATTGGCACCATCGCCTGTGGTGACCATCTAGGGTGTTGCGAAAAGATGAGAAACTGGCCCCCTCCTGCTCCTCTCACCCCTGTCCCCTGCTTCTCCACCCAGATGCAATGGCAGTGTTGGTGGGAAAGACCTCTTCTAGAGCAGTTTTATAGATACATGAACCCAATTATGTCCTTTCCCCTGGCTAGCCACCCCTTTACTCCAATTCCAACCTGTCATACCCATGGCTTTCATCATTTGATCAGTTCAGTTCAGTCGCTCAGTCGTGTCTGACTGTTTGCGACCCCATGAATTGCAACACACCAGGCCTCCCTGTCCATCACCAACTCCCGGAGTTCACTCAGACTCATGTCCATCGAGTCAGTAATGCCATCCAGCCATCTCATCCTCCGTCGTCCCCTTCTCCTGCCCACAATCCCTCCCAGCATCAGAGTCTTTTCCAATGAGTCAACTCTTCACATGAGGTGGCCAAAGTACTGGAGCTTCAGCTTTAGCATCATTCCCTCCAAAGAAATCCCAGGGCTGATCTCCTTCAGAATGGATTGGTTGGATCTCCCTGCAATCCAAGGGACTCTCAAGAATCTTCTCCAACACCACTGTTCAAAAGCACATTTTATTGTTTGATAAAACCTGTCAATTTTCCCACATCAGTGCCTATAGATCCTGACAAGCAACTTTGTCCAAATGAAGAGTTCCTTAACGTTTGCATTGCTATGCTGCTTTCTTCTGGGGAGTGTTTGTCAAAATTTATTATAAAAGTGGAGGGGAATTTGGGGGAGAATGGATACACATATTTGTATGGCTGAGTCCCTTCGCTGTTCACTGAAAACTATCACAACATTGTTAATCATCTATACCCCAAAACAAAATAAGTTTTAAAAAAATGCAAAAAAAGGAGTAAGGTTTAAATTAAAAGAAAAATTCAAACAACATAGGAGCATGTTCAAACAACAGGAAAGAAAGCCCATCTTTGCCATCACCCCGAGTCTTTTTCCCAGGGAGAGCCAGTGAGCACTGTTTGTGGTGCAGGCTTCTAGATCTTTCTCCTCAGACACAGAGTCATGCCTTGTCAAAAACAGGATTGCACGAGCTAAGCTTTTCTACACATTACCCTGTTCCCTTGCTATATCATGGAGGCCCGTCTCTGCTGGATCACACGTATCTTTCTCATTCTTTTCACAGAGGCCTGCTGCCCATTATTCTCCTGCACAAGGGTGTTCTATAACCTTTATTTAGCCATTTATTCTAGGGAAGGCATTTAGATTGTTTTCAATCTCTGCTTCTCCCCCCCCTCCCCATTTTATTATAGTTATGAACTGTTTTAATGGTTAAAGGCCACTTGCATACCCAGACCTCTTCTTTCCCCCACTAGGAAAAGAAATCACGTTAGGGAAACTCGCTGAATAGTTTGTGCCTCCAATTGAATTTTTTGACCTTGCTTTTAATTTTCTGTCAGCAGTGGCCCAGCCTGGCCTCTGCAGACTTCTTAGGAATCTGCTGGAGGAGTCGGGGTGGCCTGCAGATTTTAGCAAACTGCCAGTTCATTCAGCAGCTCGCTGAGCAAAGAACATCTTGATTCTATCAGGCTTAATCCTGGGTCCCTGATGGGCTGGCTTTTGTGGTTGTTAGCAGATGGAATGCTGCGTTGGAAGGCGGAGTTCTGGGATATTTGGTCTTCTGCGCGGTCTTGAACCAGAATTGAATGGCAGTGGATCTTTCCCAGTGCTCCAGTGGATCTTTCCCAGTGCTCGCGGGACGTGGGGAAGTCCCCACACTTTACAGTGACACAGTGGCGGTTGTCATAATCCTTGCTGAAGTCGGTCAGATTGCTACCTGCTTTACTATGTTATCTCACAACTGTGCTGAGTCCAGTTATGACGCTCATCTTACAGAGCAGGGTGTGAGAAAGAGACAGCAGGGTGGTGACCCGTCCTGGTCCCACGGCCAGGGCGTGGCTGCGCCTGGGAGGGGCACCAGGCTCACTGACTGACTTAGCATCCCTGGCCTCTGGGCTCCTTGACTACCAGTTATTTCAGCAAGTGAGCTCCCCTTTGTTTAAGCAGGTTCATCCCTGCCCCCCACGCCCATGTTCTTTACTTGGTGGCGGGGGAGATGCTGGTGGTGTGGAATTAATTTACAGGAAGGAGCCCCATGTCTGGGCTGAGACAGCTCTGTTGTGATTGGGTGGCATGTGTATCCAGAGGCTCATGTAATTGTGGGTTGAAGGTCCAAATTCAGGGGGAACAAATCCCAGCCTTCAACAGAGCTGAAGACCCCATACAGAAAATGGCAATATAGGCATCTGTCCCTTGAGAACCGCCTCGCCTCCAACCTCATCTTCTTTCTGTTGGTAATGGTGAGAGCCAGCAGTCATAAATTATTTGGAATTTCCCTCAGCTTGGTTCCCATTCAAGACTTTAAATTGAGAGTTTTGTTCCTTTTATGACTTCACAATCTTTGGGCAGGCTGCCATTTCTATAACTGGTTCATATGAGTTGTAACATGAGGTGAGGTATGGGGGGAAAAATGCAAACTGATTTCTCCCTTTTCAAACTGAGGAAGTCACCTTGATCTGATTTTTGTAATAAGGCTCAACTTTTACAAGTTTGCAGAAGAATGAATCCCTATCCTATTTATCATCGTTCTTATTTTTTAGCTTTTATTCTTAATTGTAAAAGGAATAAAGAACCCTCAGGGGACATAGCCTGAGACACAAAAGGCAAAAAATTATGTGTGTGTGTGTGTGTTTGTTTTTCTTTTCTTTTTATTTTTTTGCCTTAAAAGGTCTTCAGTGTCTTGACTTGGGGTGGGGAGCTAATGCTGGTTTTCATTATAATGATGCTGTATCTTTTTGTAGAATATTTTAAAGCCAATCTTTATTTTCTTATTTTAAAGTGTAATTTGTATTTGGCACAGGGCCTGACACTCAGTAGGCAGTTAGGAAGTTATTTGTTGGCTACAAGGATAGATGAGTAAAGTGAGCTTTTCAAGAATGCGTCCTAATCTCTGTTTTCCAGGGAAGAGGCAGGTTAGTATATTGGTTTGGGTCCGCAAGGCAGAGCTGAAGTGTCTCCCTTCTGACTCAGTTTCCCTGCTGAGCAGACATTCTGTGTGGAGGACTTGCCAGGTGAAGGGCCAGGGTGGGGATCCTTAGAATCTCCAGTCCCTAGGGTGCAGCTCAGGCTGAGCGAGTCATGGTTGAGGCAGGGGGACTAATGATCCCGCCCTGACTCCTGCTTGCACCTCCCAGGTCCTGTGCTGTCACTTTCCGCGCTATTTGCCACATTCTTTCCCTGGAGCCTTGGCAGTTTGGGGGTGGTGGGAATGACTGGGGCCAGATCAGAAGGGCTGCTGCCTTCCCCTCCCAAGCACAGCTGCTTACTGGCCACGCTGCCTGGGGGTGGGGCCTGTCCCCATGCACAGTCTCCTCATCTGTAGAATGAGAGTCATAACTGTGGTTGCCTCGTGAGCTGTCATGACATCATGTGTGTTCAGAAAAGTTGGGAGGATAAGAGTTTGGGCTCTGGGGAATTCCATAATTTTTCTTGCTAAAATGATGCATAAATACATGTAGCAGCAGCAGCAACATTACTATTACAAAAGACTTTAGAAAATATCTATATAGCTTGATGACTTTCTACACTGAAAGAAATAGTTCTGCTTTATCCTCCTTCTCTTTAGAGTAGCATTGATACTAAAAATAAGCACTGGGTTTTGATATCTGAGAAGCATGTTGTAGTTCCTGAATGGGAAAGAAAAAAGAAATCCTTGATAGGACATTTTTTTTTTTTTTTTAATGCCACCATGTCCTAGATCAGCTATTCCCTGGTAACTCAGTAGGTAAAGAATCTGCCTGCAGTGCAGGAGACCCAGGTTTGATCCTGGGTCAGGAAGATCCCCTGGAGAAGGGAAATGGCAAACCCCTCCAGTATCCTTGCCTGGACAGAGGAGCCTGATTGGCTGCAGTCCATGGGGTCACAAAGAGTCGGGCACGACTGAGCAACTAACAGTATCAGTATCTGAATTTTAAAAAATAAAGAGTTTGGGCTCAGAGGGCAGCAGAGAGAACTGTGGTTAAATTTAGCCTCTCCTATGTCATTTTTGGGAGACACCTCTGTGAGCCTCTGCTTTCTCATCTGTAAGATGGGGTTAACTGCAAAAGCCATTCTGATAGGGTGGCTGTGAGGGTCGCGTGAGGCAATGCCTGGGGCCCAGAGGAGAGGTCTGCAGGGCGGCTGCTGTCCTGTTTTGGCTGCTGCTGATGTCAGAGAGGACGTGTTGAGACGTCTTTCTCAGGTCGTTCCTCCTGCCCGTGCTCCTTTCCTCGTGGGCCTCCCTCTGAGCTCTGCACAGGATGAACAGTGACAAGCAGAGCTGGAGTCAAAGGTGACGAGGGCCTCCGTTCACAGCCAGTGTTTATTATTTCAGCTGGACGTGTTCTCAGAGGATTTGTGGCCGGAAGCTGTGAGGGAGGGACAGACGCCTCCATGCTGAGGCCTCTACAGCTCACGCCGGGGTTTACCCGCACCCCCCAGTGGCTGAACTCTGGGCTCCTTGACGCAGGGCTCAAGCTCAGGAGTCCCTGCCTTGTCCTGCCGGCCACTCAGGAGAGCTGTGAGGCAGCAGTGGGATGACTTAATGCAGGGACCTGAAGTTTTAGGGACAAAAAGCTAGTTTAGATGCACTGCTTTGACCATTTTGGAGCATCGTTCCATTTTCCTTCTTTCTTTCACCTTTCTAACAGGTTAGATTCCTTGTTATAACTTCTCAGGGGTTTCCAACTAATAGTGAATGGAAAGAGACTTCCTGACTTCTAGGCACTTCACTACAAACCATCTTATTTAGTTCAGTGGGACTTCACTACTGAATATAAAATAAGCCTCAAAAGTGACAACTTTTCAAAAATGGCATTGAAAGGAAAACCCACTGGGCTAATGCAGATAGTTCCCCAACCAGGGATCAAACCTGGGCCCCCTGCCATGGAAGCACAAAGTCGTAACCACTGCACCATCAGGGAATTCCCATAAATGTAACTTTTAAATAAAAGATACCTCTTCATCAGAAAATAGGTGTTTGAGATAAATTATGAAGCAATACACTGTCATAGTACTTAAGATCTGAAAAGGACATCTTTCTTGGGTGTTAGTTCTAAAAGGTCTTGTAGGTCTTCATAAAACCGTTCAACTTCAGCTTCTTCAGCATTACTGGTTGGGGCATAGACTTGGATAACTGTGATATTGAATGGTTTGCCTTGGAAACGAACAGAGATCATTCTGTCGTTTTTGAGATTGCATCCAAGTACTGCATTTCGGACTCTTTTGTTGACCATGATGGCTACTCCATTTCTTCTGAGGGATTCCTGCCCACAGTAGTAGATATAATGGTCATCTGAGTTAAATTCACCCATTCCAGTCCATTTTAGTTCGCTGATTCCTAGAATGTCGACGTTCACCCTTGCCATCTCTTGTTTGACCACTTCCAATTTGCCTTGATTCATGGACCTGACATTCCAGGTTCCTATGCA
>SJYX01003559.1:72530-89169 GCA_006410675.1 Oreotragus oreotragus | reverse complement strand
CTTTATCCCAGGGATGCAAGGATTCTTCAATATCCGCAAATCAATCAATGTAATTCACCACATTAACAAATTGAAAAATAAATGCCATATGATTATCTCAAGAGATGCAAAGAAGACCTTTGATAAAATTCAACATCCGTTTATGATAAAAACTCTCCAGAAAGCAGGAATAGAAGGAACATACCTCAACATAATAAAAGCTATATATGACAAACCCACAGCTAACATTATCTTCAATGGTGAAAAATTGAAAGCATTTCCCCTAAAGTCAGGAACAAGACAAGGGTGCCCACTTTCACCGCTACTATTCAACATAGTTCTGGAAGTTTTGGCCACAGCAATCAGAGCAGAAAAAGAAATAAACGGAATCCAAATTGGAAAAGAAGAAGTAAAACTCTCACTGTTTGCAGATGACACGATCCTCTACGTAAAGGAACTTTTAAAGAGAAAATAAGTTAACAGTAAGATTAGCACTCAAAATACAACTAATCTATTCATGATACTATCAATAATAAATTATAGCTATATTTAAAAAGACCAAGAAGAAGCATCAGCCAAGGAAATCACAGGAAATCTTATACTAATTCATCATACACTACTCATGTATATAATATACTCTATATACTGAACATCATATATTAATCCACTTTCCCTTGCCTCACAAGTTGTTCTTTCCCTAAAATTAGTCAGACATACTGAAGCAGTTTAGCATGCACACATGAAGAAAATTAGTGCTACTTTCAAAATAAATATTTTAGAACTGATGAAACTTTTCACTATTCTCAAAACCTCTATGTACTTCCAACCACAAAATTTTTTAAACTGGTTTTTTCCTTTACCACTTCAGCTTAATGGCTTCTTTCCATTAATCTTTGCCCATCAGAAAATAACTAGATAGTTTGTTCTAGTATCCTTGTGTATTAATATGTGCTCAGTCACTCAATCATGTCCTGCTCTTTGCAACTCCATGCACTGTAGCCCACCAGACTCCTCTATCCATTGAATTTTCCAGACAACAATATTTGGTGGGTTGCCAGTTCCCCCTCCGGGGTATGTTCCCAACCCAGGGATTGAACTCAGGTCTCTTGCATCTCCTGCATTGGCAGGTGGATTCTTTACCACTACACCTCTGGGAAGTCCCTCTAGTATTCTTGAATAGTAACAATCTGAAGCTCATGAAAAAAAATTATTAAACTGCCAGATACTTGGTTTGCAAAATATACAAACCATAGTCATTTCTTAAATCTGAATATAGAGGGACTACTCATCAGTACTAATGGGTTAACTTTCATTCATTATTGTCAAATGATCAGGATCCCACAAAATTCCCCAAAGTATTTGTGAGGTAATTTATTTACCAAAGTCTGTCCTTTTAGGGTCTATATATTCTTTTAGTCAATAAGTTAGTAAATATTTCAACATCAGAAGCCTTTTTGAGAAATGAATGAAAAATGTGAAAACTTTCCCCATAAAAATGCACTGCATCACTGAAAAATAATCTAGAATAAAACAGAATTCAAAACAAAAGAGATAGAAGATCGTTTCTCTTTCATGTAGATAAGCAGTCTAGGGGTAATTTGGCATCCACACGGTGGTAGGGAGCAAACTAGTTCTATCTTGTGGTTTTACTGGGCACAGTTGTCATTTCTGAGACCTCTCATGGCCCCAGGAAGTGCTGCAGCTTTTGCCATTTTGTCTATATTCAAGCCAGCAGGAGGGGAGGAAAGATAAAGAAGGACATCCTCTATTCTTTAAAAGTCACTTCACAGAGTTCTCATCTTACTTCTACTAACATTTCATTGGTTGAAATGTATGACCACACCAGCTTCAAGAGAGGCTGTAAAATCTAAGGAAGATTAGGAAGATGGAAGCTAAGAGACCGCCAGCAGACTCTGCCATGTGCATTGGACATGCACCCATACATTTTGCACTCATATTCCAGGCAGTTTATGAAGCTCTCCTCCTGAAGCCTATCCCAAGAATTTGTCACACAGATTCAATGTCAAGAACCCCTGTTCACAAGGTAAAAATTCCCAGAGTCTAGGATGCTGGGTTTATGGCATCATATATGATCTTGTTGGGTCAGTCCCCATACTAGAAAGCCCTGACAAGTAGAAGCTCTATGGTGACTATATGGAACATTTAAAGGTAACTTATGTCTATTTTCTGACTTTCATTTTATCCTATATGGTAAGAATTCAGCCTCACTAAAATGTCTTTTTCATTTATTTCTAATACAATGCAGGATACCTTCCACATATACCTGCTACCAAGTCTTCTCAGTTATCTCTGATGACTGTCCTTTCCCCCTCCCCCCCATCTCAGCCTTTGTGAAGATTTCTCCCCCAGAAATGACAATCTCAAGCCATTGGCTGGTTGAAGGTTTTTTTTTTTTTTCCTCTTGTTACTGTTTCTGTGGGAAAATAGCTTTTCATAGAAGTTCTAAGGATTTGGAGACTAATCTAGGGAAAAGAGGGCTTCCCTGGTGGCTCAGATGGTAAAGCATCTGTCTGCAATGCAGGGGACCTGGGTTCAATCCCTGGGTTGGGAAGATCCCCTGGAGAAGGAAATGGCAGCCCACTCCAGTACTCTTGCCTGGAAAATCCCATGGACAGTGGAGCCTGATAGGCTACCATCCATGGGGTTGCAAAGAGTCTGACACGACTTCACTTTCACTTTCTTTCACTTCCACTTTCTAGGGGAAAGATCCTACCGTCAGGTGGCTGAAGCACACACAAACTTGAGCTCTGACATGTCTGCCTGTCGGGGAGTCCAGATGCTTTGGGAGGGTTAGGGGAGGGGGAGAGGGTGGAAGTATTACTACCAGAGGGGAAAAAGAAAAGGGAATTCTCAGAGAGAGGAAGACTAGAGAGGGGGCTTAAGTACCTAGGTGATGTCACTTATCAGGACAGCAGGGCATCTCTGGGTCAGAGAACTTTGAAGGGGAGCAGGGACTTGGGTCGTTATAGCTACATTAGGTCTTTTCAACAGGTGATAGCTATCATGGAGAGGTTTCACAGGGCACATAAATAAGCAAGCCCTAACAAGGTAAATTTTTGCTTGCTTGTACTATATATTTTTTTAAATGTATGTGTATAAATCTCTTTGGCATCAGTGGGATTTCGAGCTAATGGACTAACAGTTCCAGCCTGCAGTGAGGAAATAACCCAGGAGCCAATACACAGAAGCCACCTTTGGCTCATTTGTACAACACTTCTCAACCTCATGACATAACTCTGCTGCAAACCACCCTTGCCCCTTGTCAACTGAAAAAACAATGCACAACCTTTATTCAGGGGACATTGTTAGGAATATAAGCCTAGGGGACAGTATCTCAGATGCTGAGATGAGAAAACTGAGAAAACTCTTCCAAAGAGGATGGATGGGAAGCCAGGATATACAGAAGTTTTTGCAATAATATCAGGTAGTCAGAATAAAGGATTACTGTTCATAAAAGAAAACTAGATATATCAAGTTAAGGAATTTAGCAATTTTCTACATATGAGAAGATACAACAGTCTAGACTCACTGAAATCACTCCTTTGCTATGCGCCTCAGCTATTTGGAACCAGCATCCTTCGTTTCTCCTCTGGAGTTTCCCCAAGCTGCTGTGTCGGGGCAGCTGCAGTCTGATGACAGGCATCCTTTGCTCTCATTCTCAGAGCTCACTGTCAGGGCGGCAGTAATGTGCTGGCTTGATGGCTCCAACATCTTTTGTTTACTGACATGGCCGGCAATATTTTCTCTCTCAACCCACAGAACAGTTAATGAGCTAAAGTCTCTAAGTGTCCTAATGGAGGAGAACTTTTTGGAGTCCTTGGTCTGTTCATGTTACCTGGTGCCCTGGGTAGAAATGGGGAGAATGCTGATGAAGAAGAGGCTTGTGCAACTTTGTGATTTACCACACAGTTCAGGCTGGAACCCACAGGCAGAAAGGCTGGCAGCTTGGACAGTCTCCCAGTCCCTGAACAGTCTCTTTCTATAGTGGCTTCAACAGAGCATGTATGGATAGAAGAGTCTTAGCAGCAAGCTTCTGGAGAATACCTCAGGAAAGAAAGATGGCCTGATGAATGTAACACTTGGTATCGTGTTCATTATAGCAAACAGTGGCATCTGATAAGTCTAAAATGTAAGGACAAATTTCAAGAGAAGCTGATTAAATGCCAAAAGAATTGCAGATAAGGATTTTTACATGCATTTCTGAAACCCATGAAATGAATGCTAAAGTTGACCATTAAGAAGAACAAAAATGATTTGATAAAGATTTGTATGCTTGTAAAATGAAATGTACGTTACAGTGAATGAAATGACATAGGAAGCTTGCATGTGTTTCTCAGTTGCTTTTTGAAAAATATTTTTATCAATTTACAAATGACCTTCTCCATGAGCTTCATAGAGCATCCTGATAATTTAGTCATGCATCTTGACTACAACGTTATATAATTATTTGTAAAATGTTTTCACCATTTGAGGAAAATGGTATGTTTATTCTGCCACAATCTATTTGTTGAGTCTGAATTTAGATGTACTATTTTGGAGAGATAGGCATCTGTATAGGATTTAAATTATACCCTCATGTCCTTTATCTGGAGATGTAAAGGCTTCTACAACCTTGGAGACTAACAGGGGCCAGAAATTTTTAGAAGTTATAAGTAGAGGAAGAAATTTATTTCAAGTGATATACATGGATAAATTTCTGATAAACTTCTGAGGAGAAAAGATTGCACTCACTTTTCTACAAATTCAAGGGAAGTTCTATTGATGTCTTGACCTTCTATCTTATCTCAGGCTGAAATAGAAGTCTTATAGTGAAAGCAGATAGAGGCACAATGTACTATGAACTAGAAAAGTAAAGTATGGTGTATAGTTAACAGCACTGGTTGGCATTAAATAATATATATTTAAGTTTGCACAGATATTCATTTCAATTATTACTGCTATGTGCCAGTAACTTTTCAAGTGCTGAAATATTTTTCCTAAGCTCTTTTCAGACACTTTCTGTCATCTACATGCCCTATATATAGATAGGTAGGTTCCTTAGGATGAGATTATTTTTAAATAAGTACAGATATACTTATTTACCATAAATAAATTTCAACCAAGTCTTCACGCCAAAAAATCCCATATCTTCCATTCTTTAATCTACCAAGTTTATTTTCAAAACATACTGGCTCATGTGTGTATGCTAAGCTTCTTCAGTCATGTCCGACTCTTTGAGACCCCATGTATTGTAGCCTGCCAGGCTCTTCTGTCCATGGGATTCTCCAGATAAGTATACTGGAGTGGTTTCTCATGCCCTCCTCCAGCGGATCTTCCTGATCCAGGGGTCAAACCCACATCTCGTACATCTCCTGCATTGCAAGTTGGGTTCTTTACCACTAGCACCACCTGGGAAGCCCATTTAACCTACCAAGCTTATTTTTAAAACATATTGGCTCACTAAATGCTAAAGAAGTACTGCATACACTGGTCTGTGTGTTCTTTGATATCAGGGACCATGTCCTCTTAATCCATGCTATCCCAACATTTAGCATAGCGACTAGCTTCTGATAGTATTCAATAAACATGGTAACATGTATAAGACTGAAGAAAAGATACATGATTAATGGAAGCTCTATGACAACAGAAAATATTCTTCCTTGTCATTTATGTGAACACAACTAGGGAAAATAAATATTTTCTAAATGAATGAATGAAGTAGCATTAATTATTTGTATATTCATAAGCTAATTTTAAAATTCTAATCACTTTGGTCTCAGAATTTTTTCCCATCTCCTTATAATCAAACTTGGCAATTGGAATTTTGAAAGAAATATAATTTACTAGTGAAAGGTAAGATATTATGTTGGTGCAAAACTAGTTATGGTTTATGCATTGTTGAAATTTGCTATTTGATACTGGAATACATTCTAAATAAATATGATTATGTTATACATCATTTTACTGCATATCTCTCACTTTATGATTTTTACTAATGACCTTTTCTTGCTGGTTATTATTAATATTTTATTGGAGAAGGCAATGGCACCCCACTCCAGTACTCTTGCCTGGAAAATCCTGTGGACGGAGGAGCCTGATAGGCTGCAGTCCATGGGGTCGCTAAGAGTCAGATAGGACTGAGCGACTTCACTTTCACTTTTTACTTTCATGCATTGGAGAAGGAAATGGCAACCCACTCCAGTGTTCTTGCCTGGAGAATCCCAGGGACGGGGAAGCCTCATGGGCTGCCGTCTATGGGGTCGCATAGAGTCAGACACAACTGAAGTGACTTAGCTTATTAATATTTTATATTTGTTTTAGACTATGGAAATGATGTTAGACAAAAAAGTAAATTCAAGCAGTTTTCTTATTTCAAATGGACTGTAAAGCAGCAGAGACAACTCGCAACATCAACAACACATTTGACCCAGGAACTGCTAACACATGTACAGTGCAGTGGTGGTTCAAGAAGTTCTGCAAAGGAGACAAGAGCCTTGAAGATGAGGAGTGCAATGGTTGGCCATTGGAAGTTGACAACAACCAATTGAGAGAAATCATCCATCCTGAAGATTGCTGTAAGCTGATCCTCTTACAGATACATGAGGAGTTGCTGAAGAACTCAACATCAACCATCTGGTCGTTTGGCATTTATTTGAAGCAAATTGGAAAGGTGAAAAAGCTCGACAAGTGGGTGCCTCATGAGTTGACTGCAAATAAAAAAAGTATTGTTTTGAAGTGTCATCTTCTCATATTCTACACAACAATAACAAATCATTTCTCAATTGGATTGTGATGTGCAATGAAAAGTGGATTGCAATATCATAACCAGTGATGATCAAGGCAGTGGTTGGACTGAGAAGAAGTTTCAAACCACTTGCAAAAGCCAAACATGCACCAAAAAAAAAGGTCATGGTCACTGTTTGGTGTTCTGCTGCCTGTCTGATCCACTACAGCTTTCTGAATCCTGCTGAAATCATTCCATCTGAGAAGTATGCTCAGCAAATACATGAGAGGCACCAAACACTGCAATGACTTCAGCCGGCACTGGTGACCAGAAAGGGCTCACTTCTTCTCCACATCAGTGCCCAACCACACGTCCTACAACCAATGCTTCAAAGGATGAGTGAATTGAGCTGTGAAATTTTGCCTTATCCACCATCTTCACCTGACTTCTGGCCAAATGACCACCGCTTCTTCAATTATCTCAACAACTTTTCACAGGGAAAACGTTTCCACAACCAACAAGAGGCAGAAAATGCTTTCCGAGAGTTCGTCCTAAAGCATAGACTTTTACACTACAGGAATAAACACTTATTTCTCATTGGCAAAATCTGTTGATTGTAATGGTCCCGATTTTGATTAATAAAGACATGTTTCAGCCTAGTTATGATGATTTAAAATTCACAGTCTGAAATCATAAAAATGTTTGCACCAACCTAATATTTGCTCTCATCCACTTAAAGAGCCCAAATTACATATATTCTCAACGTCATTAGTAAGAAAAATATATACAACCACAGGTTCATAGATGGGAAACTGGTGAGAAAATAGAATTTAAGAGTGTTAAATAAATGATACTTCAAATTGACAGCTGCCAGATAGAAATGATATGCAATTAGTCTAATAAGGTCAAATGTAGTCCAAAGTCAGTAATTACAATTGTATGCAGATGACACCACCCTTATGGCCGAAAGCGAAGAGGAACTAAAAAGCCGCTTGAAAGTGAAAGAGGAGAGTGAAAAGGTTGACTTAATGCTCAACATTCAGAAAACTAAGATCATGGCATCTGGTCCCATCACGTCATGGCAAATAGATGGGGAAACAGTGGAAACAGTGTCAGACTTTATTTCGGGGGGCTCCAAAATCACTGCATATGGTGACTGTAGCCATGAAATTAAAAGACACTTACTCGCTGGAAGAAAAGTTATGACCAACCTAGATAGTATATTAAAAAGCAAAGACATTATTTTGCCAACAAAGGTCCATCTAGTCAAGTGTATGGCTTTTCCTGTGGTCATGTATGGATGCAAAAGCTGGACTGTGAAGAAAGCTAAGCACTGAAGAATTGATGCTTTTGAACTGTGGTGTTGGAGAAGACTCTTGAGAGTCCCTTGGACTGCAAGGAGATCCAACCAGTCCATCCTAAAGGAGATCAGTCCTGGATGTTCTTTGGAAGGAATGATGGTAAAGCTGAAACTCCAGTACTTTGGCCACCTCACGCAAAAAGTCGACTCATTGGAAAAGACCCTGATGCTGGGAGGGATTGAGAACAGGAGGAGAAGGGGACCACAGAGGATGAGATGGCTGGATGGCATCACTGACTCAATGGACGTGAGTTTGAGTGAACTCCGGGAGTTTGTGATGAACAGAGAGGCCTGGCATGCTGCAGTTCATGGGGTCACAAAGAGTTGGACACGACTGAGCTACTGAACTGAGCTGAACTGATATTAGTAAAGAAACTACCAAAGATAAAGATTCAAGCCTGTAATGTTTACCTTTATTTAATCATTCTAAGAAAAGGCTTTAGTGGCAAAAGTACTGAAAATGATGATTAAGTCAATACCTTCTTAAATATTTCTGGTTTGGCTTTACATTCCCTATCCTTAATTATCACATAGCAAAGCATCAGCTGTGTTTGTTTCCCACTCTACATTTAGTTACTTGTTTTTAATATCATTTGTATAACTTTGTGCACAGAAATACTAATCTCAGAAACATCTGTTTCCACTTCTACATATACCCAGCACTGTTTCTCACATAACTAATGGTACTAAACATAGGGCATGGTATTGTTGTTTGTTCACTAAGTCATGTCTGACTCTCTGTGACCCCACGGACTGCAGCAAGCCAGGTTCCCCTGACCTTCACTATCTCCCGAAGTTTGCTCAAAATCATGTTCATTGAGTCAGTGATGCTATCTAACCATCTCATCCTCTGTCTCCTCCTTCTTATATAATTTCTGTCAACTAACAATAAGCTTTTAGAATATCACATATTCACTGATTCATTCATTTCTTCAGCATTCAATGACTAGTGATGTTTCAGATATTGGGAAAGTTGATGCTCTTTCGATCCTGAACAATAGCATAGAGCTCTTTGATGACGGTTGTGGCGTTACAGAAGTGAAAGCCTTTGCCAGGATGAACACAAACAATAGAATGTGACCTGACAGAGACTTGCATAAGAAAAAATATAACACAGAGCTGGGAGTTAGTAGGAGCACAGAAGTAGTAGGAAGAGCACTTTGGTAGAGGGAAGTGAGAAGGACACCTTCTCCATCACAGAAGAACGTGCCATTGCCAAGGAACTGAAAGGAAGTCTGTGCCGCCGGAGCACAGAGAATGTGGGAGAGGGTGGCAGGACACTACATGCTCCCCAAGATTCACTTTCCTTTCTTTTTGCTCAGAAGCTATATCATACGTTTCAGTCACTCTTGGAGCTAGTTTTGGTAATACGGCTGAAACTGTCCCAAGGAATACAAGGGTATGTAATGTGCTTTTTCCAGGTCAAAGATCTGAAGAAGAAACTGTATCCCTTCAAGTTTTCTTTCTCCTGATTGGATGGAAATGCTGAAAAGGTTTTGGTATGGGTATCTCTACGAGAAAGGCCGGGGTCTGTAAATTAATGAATAGGGGGAGAAGGCTGTCCAATCAGAATATCTGCTTTGAACTCTTAAAAGTGAGAAATATATTTTGTTACATTTGCTATATTAAACTGTTTGGGGTTATTTGTTGCTGAAATTTAGCTTAATATAGCTAGTACAGAAAATATGCAACTTAAAGTGAGTTACTATCATAGCAAAACTTATGATACTAAATGTAAATCAATGATATATTTTGCCAAGAAGCTAGAGACTCATGTTATACAGTAATAAAACATGTGATTAAATGTTGCCTATTGTGATTTGGAAGGCAAATTGTGCCTGTAGAGCCTTAATTTTTAGGAAAAGCTACTGGAAGGAATTACATTTTAGTGCTTACCCTTGGCTTCTTGTTCTTTCTAACAAAGTAGTTAAAGAAAGAGGTGAGGTCAGACAAAGTGAAAAGTGAAAGTGAAAGTCACTCAGTCGTGTCCAACTCTTAGGGACTCCATGGATTATACAGTCCATGGAATTCTCTAGGCCAGAATACTGAAGTGGGTAGCCTTTCCCTTCTCCAGGAGATCTTCCCAAACCAGGGATTGTACCCAGGACTCTTGCTTGCAGGCAGATTCTTTACCAGCTGAACCACAAAGGAAGCCCAAGAATACTGGAATGGGTAGCCTATCCCTTCTCCAGTGGATCTTCCCAGCCCAAGAATTGAACAGGGGTCTCCTGCATTGCAGGCAGATTCTTTACCAACTGAGCTATCAGGGAAGCCCAAGGAATCAGGCAAGGAATCTCTGTTTTGCAAACAGAAACAAAGGGGACTAGAATGTGGCCAAAAATCTATACTCTCACAGGTATATTGTTACTGCTTCTGAGAATTCCAGAGTAGGAATGAAGATTATAATTTGGAGCAGCAAAGACTCATTAAGACTTCTCCGTTTTATAAGGGAACTCATTTCTGAGGCAAAGACAGACAAAGGGTAGACCATTATTTGGTCACCCCACTCAAGGCTATTTTCATGCACTCTGCTCCACCAGCACCTGCTTCACCTACACCCTACTCACGTGACTGACATTCCTACATACTTGCGCCAGGCCCCAGCTAATGATTGTTCTAGCTTTAGATCAGAACTCTCTACTATGCTTCTCTAAGAGTTGAGGAACCTGCCCCTCTGCTGGTTTCCCTGGTAAACAGTAAGCCAACTTGACATCAATTCCCCCATCATTGCTAACCTTCCTCTGCCCCACAATGAAGACTGTCCTGACCCACTATCTGATGCTTCGGGACCTTGACTCAGACTTGTAAGCTTCCCATATCCTTTACACTACTAATGCCCCCGTTGCTGACTCAGGGCTCTTTCTTCGGGCAAGCACAGGCCTGCAGAGTGTAGCCCACCAGGCCCATCCATGTGGTTTAAGATGGCAATAATCAACTAACTAATAAGAGACAGGATTCAGAGAAGGAAGTGAAGAAATAAAGCAGGATAATAAAAATTAATCTAGGAAAGAACTTTATGTGGAGGTGACTGGAATCAAATGGAATAGATGTCTAAAATGCTTTTGAGTAAATTCCCTGGGAGAAATATAAAGTCTAGAACATCTTTTCACTGTTTGATCTATAAAACAATGCTTGAACTTTAAGCAGTTCAAGAATTCAACTGAACTTCTTCAATACCAGAAGAAGCAGGATGCATAAGCCCCCAAAGCTTCTCCCTCTTCAGTTGTCAACTTGTGCGTTCATGGTTGAAAATAAACAAGGATAAATTTTCTAGAAGCTGGAGATTCCCACAAAGTATATGCTACATCTCATCAAGGAACTGACGCCACTGCCAAGGCTAGAAGCTTTTCCACTGCCTGCCCAAGGCGCTTCCACCGCTGGTATAAACATGCGACTGCTGTATGTTTCACAATGTTGTGTGTGTACATAAGTACCTATGTATGTATGTACTTGCAATAATCCTGTGCTTACTCTATCATTATAAATTAGGAGTTTGGATTATGGAGGGTGAGGACAAAAACCTTATTTGATTGACTAGAGGTCGCCAGACTATAAGGAAATGCAACATTAATAAATGAACAGAATCATGCCTCTTCAAGACATCTTAAACTTTGAGGTGGATGCAAACATTCTACATACACTGAATTCACCTTCAGTTTATCATCTCCTAGGACATGAAAATGTGTTCATACCTGACAAGGAGATAAAAAAGTGTATTTGGTGATTAGAAGCACCAAAAACATGAGAAAAATGTCACTACTGCCAGTGACTTTATGCAGTAACCAAAACCCATAATCTCCTTTTCTTGAGAGTGTCCCAGGCTGCATTTCTCAACCTCCTTTCAGTGACTTGGGCTAAGCTTTTAATATAAAATATTTACCTGCAAAATATAAAATGCTGAAGTAGCAAGTTTAAAGTATGTCTTATTCTCCATCTGTGTACATGGAACTTCAGAGCAATGTGAGAAGAATATAAACCATGAAATTCTTGCACACTAAATGCAGTGTTAAACTATCCACAGAACTGTATCATTTATATAACTCTCTAGTACTCTTGCCTGGAAAATCCCATGGGCAGAGGAGCCTGGTAGGCTGCAGTCCATGGGATCGCAAAGAGTTAGACATGACTTCACTTTTACTTTCACTTTTCACTTTCATGCATTGGAGAAGGAAATGGCAATCCACTCCAGTGTTCTTGCGTGGAGAATCCCAGGGATGGGGGAGCCTGGTGGGCTGCCATCTATGGGGTCGCACAGAGTCGGACATGACTGAAGCGACTTAGCAGCAGCAGCAGCAGAATAAAAGTTACTACCAGTCTACCCCTATACAACCTGTGCCAGGGCCAGGCAAATCTTTATATTTCCTACTTAATTCCTACTTAACCACTGGGTGGCAGAACTACTCTCAAACCTGTATCTGTTTGATATCTAAACCTTTCATTTTCCACCATTTCATACAACTTCCCAACAATGACACAGGTGAACCAGCTGTACTGAAACTGCTGAAGCATAATTACTCTCTATGGCACTTGGGCTAAAACTATTGCTGACCAGTACTACAATGTGTTTTCATGTAACTTTTCTTCAGTAACTTTTATAGGAACAAATAATTTCCTCTCTATAAACCTAGATCTCTCTCACTATACATTTTCATTAGTCATCAATCATTCTTTTACATCATTTTCTTGAAACCATTCTTTATGCCCTTTCTGTTTGAAATCAATTCACTTTCAGTGATCAAGTAGGACCATCAAATTTCTACTAAAAATATTCTAAGCATGTGGTCTAACCAATCGTTTTGCCATAATATAACGTAGGCTCTCTGTATTCCAGATTTGTCTTAGTGAAATGGGCTAAGTAGTTTCACATCAACTACATTCTAGTGTGAAATCTCAAAGTAGCCCCTTATACCCTTAACAGCAGCCAAGAAAATATCTCAATAAATAACCCATTCTCCAATGTCATCCATTCTCTTCCACCTTTCTTGATTCATCCATAATATTGTAGTATATTTTTGTCTTTCTATGCCTAGTAAATCCTAAGCTTCTCTAAGACTAGGGAATTTGAAATATTCGCTGTTGTAATGATATTTTCTACAACAGTGCCTTAACCACAACCACCTCTACCACTTCCACTGTATAGTCAGGATTTTAAAGTCTCCCAAGTTTCTTAGTGTTTCTGCCTTTATTTCTAGTTTTATCAGTTATCCCCTTTAATTCCAATCCTTAGCATGTAGTCATGTTCTTCCCTTGCCAAGAATGATCTCTTCCCTGTGAGTAAAAGTCACACAGGCTTGTCCAACTCTTTGTGACCCCATGGACGGTAGCCCGCCAGGCTCCTCTGTCCATGGGCTTCTCCAGAAAGAATACTGGAATGGGTTGCTATGCCCTCCTCCAGGGGATCTTCCCAACTCAGGGATCGAATCCAGGTCATCTGCATTGCAGGCGGATCCTTTGCCAGCTGAGCCACCAGGGAAGCCCAAGAATACTGGAGCGGAGAGTCTATCCCTTTCCTGCAGACCTACTCAAACAATATGCATCAGAATTAGGGTCCTGTGTTAGACCACAGACTCACCAAAACACGATTTTTAACATTTTATTTGATACCAAAATTATATACAGTTCATCTTGAGATAAAAATGTAGATACTCACTGAAAATTAAAATGTAAGTATGAAATCAACAAAACTTAGTGACTTTTTACTTTACCATTAAAGTAAATCTTTACTATCAATCACTGTTCTATTACTGAACAATAAACACATTGACATAGCTGCTCCCCAAAATATAATGTATATAGAACAGAATTAGTCACTTTCTTAGCTTAGATATCTGTGAAATCATAAGCATTTAGCAATTAGTTGCCCATTGTCCATAATGTATAATGAGGTTTATTTTGTTTTGTTGACGTGTTTTTTGATGTGGACCATTTCTAAAATCATTACTGAATTTGTTTCAATATTGTTTCTGTTTTCTGCTTCAGTTTTTGGGCCACAGGGCATGTGAGATCTTAGCTCACCAACCAGGGATCGAACCCACACCCCCTGAACTGGAAGGTTAAATCTTAATCCCCTGGACTTCCAGGGAAGTCCCTATAATGAGGTTTTTAATTATGTATACTTCCTGCTTTGTTACCTTTAATGTAAGCTTATTAGTAAATTTTAAATGTAGACTTTATAATAGAAATGTAAGTATTTAATTTACAAAGAGCTTCAAGGTTGAATTTTTACACACATTTTTAAAGAAGAAAAAAGAAACTGGAAACAATAGAAAATAAGCAGAACAGAAGCACCTCTGGATAACCTCTAGATAGAGATTTCCAGAATGACCTTGGCCAAACCTTTATAATTTACCTCTGCTTTTCATATCTAACTGGAATTTGTTGTTTTTGTTTTGCTTGCTTTGTTTCTGTGAGAGATTTTTAAAATGTATTTCAATGATGTGTTGTTACTTTTCCTTGAATCTAAGGGGCAAAATAAATCTAAAATTTGCATAATGCTGATCAGATTTTATTTCTCTGCAGATACTTTTTGCATATAGTGCCTTTAAGTGGGGGTATTGGTGGAAATTTTATAGTAAAAATAAAAACTTATCAAGTCTCAAACTACATTTATGCCTTACCTCATGAATTTCAAGGTCAACAGGAGGTATTGGGATATTACCTATATCTCCATCTTTAAAACTTGATGCTTTTTCCTATGCATGAGAGTGTATTACATCTGATTGCTGTTGACTTTGAATGATCACACAAGTGGCTGGCTTTTAAGTTTAGCTTATTTTGATACTTTCTGCTCTCTTTAACTTGTTCCTACAACTTATATCATTAAAAATAATTCTTAAAGTATTTATTAGAGGACAGACTTATAACACCTCTTCCATTTTTACTGAAAAAAATAGCAAATGTGTCCCTAATATCTCTTTTTTCCTTTCAGGTGCAGAGATCTTAAGGTAGCATTTCTTTAAAAAAGTAAGCAAGCTGAGAGACTAAGAAATGACATAATTTTACTGTTAATAATTCCACTCCTAGTCATTTTTAGCAAATCTGAAAAAAAAGGTGATGTTTTTGTTCATCAAGTAGTCTTAAAAATAGATTAGATGCTGTTAAAAAGAAAAAACTGCACACTTCAGAAAGATAACTGAAAATATTTTTCTTTCTTTTTAAAAACATGGATTTCTGGAATTTAGAGATTTTTTTTTTTTACAGTTTCATGGAAGTTGAATATTGGGTACTAAAATTAATGTTCCCTATTGGGAGTTGACCTGTTCATGAATTTTAATTTGACACTCATGGTCAACTTCCTATCATTGCAAATATAGAATTAGGAAGTGAACAGAAGAGGATGTATGTGGCATTAAAGACTCAGGATCAAGTGTTAAAACCATTAACATGATAGAAAAAATATTATTTTATGTAATCCGAGTGGTCCAGCAACGTCACAAGTCATCTGAGTGGTCAGATATAAGCGTCACTTATATTTTCTTTGTTCATTGAGCAAGTCATCATTAAATGCCTACTTTGTGCAAAATGCCTTACTAAGTCCTGTAGTAACTATATGAAAGAAAAGGACACAGTCTAAAATTAATAGCAAAGAACACTGATGTAATCTATATGGACTGGAAGATTTTTCAAGAAAGAGATATTTAAACTATAAAGAATATGCATGCCATCCAGGGCCATTGGCCACTATGTGGCCATCTGTAATCCCTTCAGCTATATCACCATCATGAACCACAGAGGCTGTGTTCTGCTCTGGTCCTCTCCATCTGCATTCCACACCTCCACTCCCTCCACCTTCTCCTGATCAACTAATTCATCTTCAGTTCAGTTCAGTCACTCGGTCGTGTCCGACTCTTTGCGACCCCATGATTCGCAGCACGCCAGGCCTCCCTGACCATCACCAACTCCCGGAGTTCATTCAGACTCACATCCATTGAGTCAGTGATGCCATCCAGCCATCTCATCCTCGGTCATCCCCTTCTCCTCCTGCCCCCAATCCCTCCCAGCATCAGAGTCTTTTCCAATGAGTCAACACTTCACATGAGGTGGCCAAAGTACTGGAGTTTCAGCTTTAGCATCATTCCTTCCAAAGAAATCCCAGGGTTGATCTCCTTCAGAATGGACTGGTTGGATCTCCTTGCAGCCCAAGGGACTCTCAAGAGTCTTCTCCAACACCACAGTTCAAAAGCATCAATTCTTCGGCACTCAGCCTTATTCACAGTCCAACTCTCACATCCATACATGACCACTGGAAAAACCATAGCCTTGACTAGATGGACCTTAGTCGGTAAAGTAATATCTCTACTTTTGAATATGCTGTCTAGGTTGATCATAACTTTTCTTCGAAGGAGTAAGCGTCTTTTAATTTCATGGCTGCAGTCACCATCTGCACTGATTTTGGAGCCCCCCAAAATAAAGTCTGACACTGTTTCCACTGTTTCCCCATCTATTTCCCATGAAGTGATGGGACCGGATGCCATGATCTTCGTTTTCTGAATGTTGAGCTTTAAGCCAACTTTTTCGCTCTCCTCCTTCACTTTCATCAAGAGGCTTTTTAGCTCCTCCTCACTTTCTGCCATAAG
>SJYX01003559.1:57160-72444 GCA_006410675.1 Oreotragus oreotragus | reverse complement strand
CCTCCTGCCCCCAATCCCTCCCAGCATCAGAGTCTTTTCCAATGAGTCAACACTTCACATGAGGTGGCCAAAGTACTGGAGTTTCAGCTTTAACATCATTCCTTCCAAAGAAATCCCAGGGCTGATCTCCTTCAGAATGGACTGGTTGGATCTCCTTGCAGCCCAAGGGACTCTCAAGAGTCTTCTCCAACACCACAGTTCAAAAGCATCAATTCTTCGGCACTCAGCCTTATTCACAGTCCAACTCTCACATCCATACATGACCACTGGAAAAACCATAGCCTTGACTAGATGGACCTTAGTCGGTAAAGTAATATCTCTACTTTTGAATATGCTGTCTAGGTTGATCATAACTTTTCTTCCAAGGAGTAAGCGTCTTTTAATTTCATGGCTGCAGTCACCATCTGCAGTGATTTTGGAGCCCCCAAAAATAAAGTCTGACACTGTTCCCACTGTTTCTCCATCTATTTCCCATGAAGTGATGGAACCGGATGCCATGATCTTCATTTTCTGAATGTTGAGCTTTAAGCCAACTTTTTCACTCTCCACTTTCACTTTCATCAAGAGGCTTATATGCCTCTAATGCCATTTGCCACTTTTTCTGTGATGCTCAGTCAGTGCTAAAATTGCCATGTTCCTCCCATCTTGTTAAAAAAAAATAATCACAGTAATGACAGAAGAATTCATGTTCATAGTGATCCCCTTTTCATGCATCATCATCTCTTATTTGAGAATTCTCACCTGTTCTGCAGATCCCTTTAGTTGCTGGGATGCACAAAGCATGTTCCACCTGCAGCTCTCATCTCATGTTGGTGACCCTGTTTTCTGGAAATATCAGCTATGTCTATTTCCAGCCCCCTGTCCAACTATACTGTTACAGACAGAACAGCAACAGTTGTCTATAATGTCTATAACACACTGACTTCAATGTTAAACCCATTTATCTAAAGTCTAAGAAACAAAGACATGAAACAAGGCTTGATGAAGCTTATGCACAGGGTGAAATGCCAGTTAGAGAAGCTGAGGTCTTAGGAGAATTCTACAAACCTCTTGCCCTTGACTGCAGGTTTTTAATATGTTTGTGATTAGATTCTGAAGGATGATATTTTCAATGATATTTCCCCTCTGATAGAAGAATGTTTGGGAGTTCATGTACATCCATGACGGATTCATATCAATGTATGCCAAAGCCAAAACAGTACTGTAAAGTATAATAAAGTAAAAATAAAAATTAAAAAAAAGAATGCTTATTGCATTCTAGTGCAATGCTTACTGCAGTTCTAGATGAAGCTAGTATGTTGAAGATTCTCCTGAGTATGATGCTTCCTATCAAGTGGTCTCTAATATCTGGCTGGGACAAGGTCTACCTGAATCTGGTTCTCTGTGCTCTGATCTAAATGTCAATCAAATTTCCAATCTCCTTACTGGGAAATCGTATTCCTTTTACTTAAATCTAACCCTGTTGAAATCCCTCCTGGCCTTGAGTTTAATCACTATAAACTACTGAGTATCTTAAAAAGGAATATGTATGAATTAATGATATAACTTGATGAGGTGGGAAAGGTTCTTTCACACAGTGGGAACAGCTCTGAGACAGAGGGATTGTGAAACATTAGAAAAACTAAAAGAAGTCCAGTGCAGACAGAATGTATACTGGGTGGGGTGGGGTGATGACAATTTTTATAGCTCTCACAAAAGGAAATCAATGACATTAAAAAAACTACTTCAAAATTTTTGGGCAAAGGTCAGTTCCCATACTAATTCTGATCGTGCTTGTCTGTTATTCTCGGTTGCTATTTGAAAGGCCCTGCATACAATGTATTCCTTTAAGATGGAAACACTAGAGGTTATTTTAGAAAATTAAATATTTTTCAAAATTATTTCCAACAGCTTTCTTCCTCCCCCAGCTTGCATGTGCATGTACACACACACAAACATACAAACAAACAAGTACACGTGATTGAGTTTTATTGTCTCATGTTTTCTGGGGCTCTAAATCATCTTTGCTTTCTTCCTTTTCCCATTGTACTAGCTTTAAAGAAAACATTCGTTTGATGAGAGCAAAGACATTCAAAATTCCCCAATAACCACAAAACTCCTGGAAACTGAGTAAATGAACATATACAAGATGGAGTTGATTTCATTTTCTTCAGGCCTGTGAACTTTATCTCTGTACAGGGTTTGATTATTGCTTCCATGTTCATTTTCTTTAGATTTTGGGCCTTGACTGTGGGAATATTACAGCTTCATAGGAAAGGAATGGAAATGAAAATATCTGCATACCAAACAACACACAGTCACATTTTACATAACAGCTCCACAAGCAAGACTATTTTAGTGGTAATTGTGAACTTTCAGTCAGATCTATTTCTATTATATCCAAATATAAATTGCCAAATAAATGTGGGTGGTAAGGTGATATAACAAATGTGTCAGATAACAGAATACATTTGAAAGATTCTACAATACCTTGATAGATGTGGAAAAATGAGGCTTACAAAATTTCAGCAACTCACCCGAGTTCATAAGTGATGGAATCAGGATTCAATCCTAGGATTTTCTAATCCCAAACCCTCTGCCCTTAAGCACTTCATCATGTACCCTAGAAGATGCACACTCCTTCTGTTCTTGGTCTTAGACTTCAAAATGCTTTGACAATCATATACCAATTAGTTTACTAAAATGTGTGTTGCCGTTGCTAAGTCATGTCTGACTCCTCTGTCCACTGGATTTCCTGGGCAAGAATACTGGAGGAAATTGCCATTTCCTTCTCCAGAGGATCTTCCCAACTCAGGGATTGAGCCAGCATCTCCTGCATTGCAGGCAGATTCTTTACCATCTGAGCCCCCAGGGAATCCCACCAAAATGTTAATCTATCTATAAATTATATATGGTATGAATATAAAATGGAGAGCCATATTGATTCTCCTTTAATGAGATGTTTCTCTTGCTCTTAAGGGGAAAAATGAAATGATCTCCTTTTCTGCCACATTTATTATTTCTTATTTCCTTTTCTTTCTCCTAAATATAACAAATATTCATCTTTCATTGACTTTGAACTCTCTCTTAGTTGCTGCTGCTACTGCTGCTAAGTCGCTTCAGTCATGTCCAACTCTGTGCGACCCCACAGATGGCATCCCATTGGGCTCCGCCATCCCTGGGATTCTCCAGGCAAGAACACTGGAGTGGGTTGCCATTTCCTTCTCCAATGCATGAAAGTGAAAAGTGAAAGTGAAGTCGCTCAGTTGTGCCTGACTCAGCGACCCCATGGACTGCAGCCTACCAGGCTCCTCCGTCCATGGGATTTTCCAGGCAAGAGTACTGGAGTGGGATGCCATTGCCTTCTCTGTCTCTCTTAGTAATCTTATCTAAATGCATCATTTTAAATGTGACTATAATATAGCCAGATGCCAAACTCTAGCTCAGTCTTCTGTCCTAAACTTCAGTGCACTATTTTCAGTCACTGGAATCCCAGCCAAATTTAACAGTTTTATAAACTTCCGATCATTTTATTCCTTCTCTCCTGCTCCTTATTGATAACAGTGATAGCATTGCTACACCATTGCTTGTTCTGTTCTTATTTTTAAATAAATCCTGGATTCAAGGAAAACAAGGCATCATCAGTTAATATATACTCAGTTTTTCAACAAATTATCATGCTGTTGTTCAGTCACTCAATCGTATCTGACTCTTTGTGACCCCATGGACTGCAGCACGCCAGGCTTCACTGTCTTTCACTATTTCCTGGTTTCTCAACAAAGTACCATAACTTTTCATAAAAGAAAATTTATATGTATTGAGCTAAAACATACCATACCTTGACCATGTACTTTTTATCATCATTTAGTATTATTATTTTGATCAACAGGAGAGTGATGCGTTCCTTAGTCTATGGCCTGGTAGGTTTTACAGAGAAGAAAAATACAAGAAAAATGTGACCCAATATATTAATACCACATTTGGGAATGTGATTTTGTCTCATAATTCCTTGAAGAGTTTCTAACATAATCAGATAGCTTTTATTTCCTTTTCTTTTCCTTTTTTATAACTTTTTATTTATTTATTTATTTATTTTACTTTATTTTACTTTACAGTACTGTATTGGATTTGGCATACATTGATATGAATCCGCCACGGGTGTACATGAACTCCCAAGCATGAACCCTCCTCCCACCTCTCACCCCACAAGCTTTTATTTCTTTTGCCCTTTATTCCCTTCTTTTCTCCTTGTCCATTATCCTTTTCTTGGGTAAAGCTGACTTCTCAGTTCATTTTGATAGCCTCCGAATGCTTTCTCAAAATAGATCTACATCTGATGGCCCAGCCACCTTTTGGCATATAACTCAGCACTCTCCTGCACTCTGTGGGCATATCTTAGGACAATGATTTGACAAGATTCTCTAGTCTTCATAGCAAAGGGGTCCTCCTGTGATGATCAGAAGGTATTTCCATTCTGCTGCATGATGCTCCTGTGCTTCCTGGGAGTCCCATGCCAGCCTGTTCAGCCTTCCTGTCAGTTCTCCAAACTAACCTGAGACTCTTCTATTAAATTCCTTTCTGTTTAAGTTAGAATCCGAAGAGCCACACCTCTAGGACATCCTCTACCATCCATTCGGCGCACAGCTCCCCACTCCATTGCCGTACCCTAACTGGAGTCAAAAGCTGAATAGCCTATCAGACTTCAAAGCAAAGACAAAAATAGTTTTGAGGAACATATGTCAAATACAAAGACAGGAAGATAGATACGAACATGTGATCACATAAAAAAAACACCTTTTCATTTTTATCCACAAAACTGGATCAACTGTAGCAACACTAGCATTTACCACCAGCGCTAATGAGTTCAACACGTGCTCTGAACTACTCCTCTAAGAACATTCTCCACTGAAAGGGAAGGGGGATAACTCCATTTCCTGAGATAGGAAAATTCAGATTAGGTCTGTAACTTCCACTTATTACATGTGAAGACTGCTTTCAGGAATGACAAGGACATTGTTAGAAAGCAAAATCAGCCACTGGTGGCTGTTGCCTGTTGAGGCCTACTACTCCTGATCAAATTAAATCATTTAAAAATTAAAAATAATTACAGATTATTAAAAGTAGTTGAAAATATGAAAGGTCCATAAATTCATAATGCTATTGAAACAAATAAAAAGCATTCAAAATAATAAGTTAATATTTGAGAGTGCTGCTTATGAGAGGATATTCTTATGCTGCCATTAATTTTAATTAATAGAATAGTGGCCACTGACATTGTTGCCAGTGCTGTTCAGTTGCTCAGTCACGTCTTTGTGCCTCCCCGGACTGCAGGACACCTGGCTTCCTTGTCCTTCACCATTTCCCGGAGCTGGCTCAAACTCATGTACCTTGAGTCCATGATGCCATCCAACCATCTCATCCTCTGTCATCCCCTTTTCCTCCTACTAAATCTTTCCCAGTATCAGGGTCTTTTCCAATGAGTCAGCTCTTCACATCAGGTGGCCAAAGTATTGGAGCTTCAGCTTCAGCATCAGTCCTTCCAATGAATATTCAGGACTGATTTCCTTTAGGATGGACTGGTTGGATCTCCTTGCAGTCCAAGGGACTCTCGAGAGTCTTCTCCAACACCACAGTTCAAAAGCATCAATTCTTCAGGGCTCAAGTTTTTTTATTGTCCAGTTCTCACATCCTTATGTGACTATTAGAAAAACTATAGCTTTGACGCTATGGACCTTTTCAGGCAAAATAATGTTTCTGCTTTTTCATACACCGTCTAGGTTTGTTATAGTTTTTTTTCCAAGAAGCAAGTGTCTTTTAATTTCAAGGCTGCAGTCACCATCTGCAGTGATTTTCAACACCAAGAAAACAAGTTCTGTCACTCTTTCCACTGTTTCCTCATCTACTTGCCATGAAGTGATGGGACTGGATACCATGATCTTAGTTACTTAAATGTTGAGTTTTAAGCCAGATTTTTCAGTCTCCTCTTTCACTTTCATCGAGTCTCTTTAGTTTCTCTTCACTTTCTGTCATAAGGGTGATGTCATCTGCATATCTGAAGTTATTGGTATTTCTCCCAAAAATCTTGATTCCAGCTTGTGCTTCATCCATCCCAGCATTTCACATGATGTACTCTGCATATAAGTTAAATAAGCAGGGTGACAATATACAGCCTTGACATATTCCTTTCCCAATAGAACCAGTCTGTTTTTCCATGTCCAATTCTAACTGCTGATTTTCACCTGCATACAGGTTTTCCAGGAGGCAGGAAAAGTTGTCTGGTATTCCCATCTCTTTAAAAATTTTCCACAGTTTTTTGTGATATATAGAGTCAAAGGCTTTAGCATAGTCACTGAAGAAGTTGATGTTTTTCTTGAATTTTCTAGCCTTTTATATGATCCAATGAATGTTGGCAATTTGATCTCTGATACCTCTGCCTTTTTTTTTAATTTAAATTTATTTATTTTAATTGGAGGCTAATTACTTTATAATATTGTATTGATTTTGCCATACATCAACATGAATTCACCACAGGTGTACACGTGTTCCCAATCCTGAACCCCCCTCCCACCTCCCTCCTTGTGCATCTGGAATTTCTCAGTTTACATACTGTTGAAGGATTCTGAGCATTACTTTGCTAGTATGTGAAATGTGTGCAATTGTGCCACAGTCTGAATATGTCCATACAAATGTTTTTTAAAGATATATTGTATATAAATATACATATTTATGTAGGAAGACATATATTCATGTATATATGAAAGTATATATTATTTATAAGTTGTATTTACTCTATAACTAGGGCAATGGCGACCCACTCTAATACTCTTGCCTGGAAAATCCCATGGGTAGAGGAACCTGGTAAGCTGCAGTCCATGGGGTCATGAAGGTCACACATGACTGAGCGACTTCACTTTCACTTTTCACTTTCATGCATTGGAGAAGGAAATGGCAACCCACTCCAGTGTTCTTGCCTGGAGAATCCCAGGGAGAGGACAGCTTGGTGGGCTGCCATCTATGGAGTTGCACAGAGTCAGACACAACTGAAGCGACAGCAGCAGCAGCAGGGAAGCTTAACGAAAAATTATTCTGAGTAAGAAAGTATAAATATAGGCACTGAGCCAAACGCAAGATTGATATACACTATCAAATAGGATATTTCAATGACATTGCATTAGTTTATTATGACTAAAGTACCACATACTGGGTGACTTTAACAACAGAAGTTTATCGCCTCTCAATTCTAGTGGCCAGAAGACTCAAATCAAGGTATCTGCAGGGTGGGTTTCTTCTGAAGGCCGTCAAAAAGAATCTATGTCATGCCTCTTCTATAGTTTCTGATACATAGGTAACAATCTTTAAAAATTCACAGCTTTAGAAGCATCACCATGACCTCTGTCTTCATCTTTACATGGAGGTTCTTTCTGTACATGTGTGGGTTTCTACGTCTAATTGCCCTTTCTCTATAAGGACATCAGTCACACTGGATCAGGGCCCACCCCAGTGACCTCATCTTATTATACCTGCAGCAAATTTATTTACAAATAAGGTCACATTTTGAAGTACTAGGGGTTAGGAATTAGACATGTGAATTTATCTAATGGACAAATGGAGGAACACAATTCAACTCATAACAGACATTCAGTACCATAATCCCCATAGAAGAAACAATATAATAATAAACTATTCATTGAATATAATTAAATGATGATATATTAAACTAATGAAGCAGCCTGCATCAATTAAAATAATACAGATGATGAACTCACAAAATGAAATTATTCTTTTAAATAAAGAATATTTCCTTGGCATGACTGTTAAAACTACAAAAGCTATAGATATGTAATAAGTGATTGAAAGGAAAAGTGAAGAAAACATATTCTTAGTGGTTTAAGGCAAGGAATTTGGGGTAAATTTTTAAAATTCATTTTATAATGCTTATTTAAGAGTACCATAATATTGAAAAGGGCATGATTAGTCCTGGGTGTTCATTGGAAGGACTGATGTTGAAACTGAAATTCCAAAACTTTGGTCACCTGATACAAAGAGCTGACTCATTTGAAAAGACCCTGATGCTGGGAAATTTTGAGGGCAGGAGGAGAAGGGGATGACAGAGGATGAGATGGTTGGATGGCATCATCGACCTGATGGACATGGGTTTGGGTGATCTCCGGGAGTTGATGATGAACAGGGAGGCCTGGCGTGCTGTGGTTCATGGTGTTGCAAAGAGTCAGACACGACTGAGCATCTAAACTGAATATTGAAAAGGGCATGATTGCTGCTGCTGCTGCTAAGTCACTTCAGTCGTGTCCGACTCTGTGTGACCCCATAGACGGCAGCCCACCAGGCTCCCCCATCCCTGGGATTCTCCAGGCAAGAACACTGGAGTGGGTTGCCATTTCCTTCTCCAATGCATGAAAGTGAAATCGTGTCCAACTCTTTGCGACCCCATGGACTGCAGCCTACCAGGCTCCTCCATCCATGAGATTTTCCAGGCAAGGGTACGAGAGTGGCATGCCATTGCCTTCTCTGGGGCATGATTTCCGTAAACCACAAAACCCGTTTTTCCTGAAAGAGAGCCTATGTTAGGATAACCCTCACTAAGCCACTCCTGATGATACCTAAATCAAAAAGCAGTCAACTGAGAAGCATGGGAACTAGATTTCTAACAGCAGGAACACAAATTGAATCCATTCAATATTTGAGAAGAATGTGTTATTCTCTTGAAAGTATCCGCACACATAAAGCTCAATACAAGTCACAGCAGCCAGTGTGCACAGGGGAGCCACTGTACGTGCCACAGGGCAGCAGAGTGAACATTTCAGTGTGGAAATGATCTGGGAAGTAAAGGTTGTTCCTGCCAGCTTAAGGAAGGCTAATAAGCAGAAGTTTCAAAGGAGGCTGCCTAACAGTCTTGCTATTACAACACCAAACCACACGGGAGGGTGAACTTGGTGACAGCTGTTATTGAAACTGTGGTTGAGGAACAAAGATCGCATGAGTATATATTACCCAAGGCTTCTTCTCACAAAATGAATGTGTCTATTGAAAAATATTGCTCGGATACGCTCCTGAATGAAACACATAAGTTCTCTAGCACTAGGAGTGGTCCTTTTACCAAAACGTAACAAGTCAAGTTCATCACCTCTCTTACAATAGTGCTAGTGGATATGCGTGAATAGCTTGAACTTTTGTATTATCCACAGAGGGAAAATGTACATATTTTTACATGTATATATAATTTTAATACATTTAAAAATTTTGAAACAGTATTTTATATTTAGAGAAGTGTCGACAAAAAGTTTTCCATAGGCCCTTCATTCAGTTTCCCTTAATGTTAACATCTTACATAACTGAGAATTGGTTAGAGTGAAATATTAACATCAATGGCTTACCATTAACTAACCTGAAGACTTTATTTGGATTTCACAGGCTTTCCAACAAAGTCTCTTTGCTGTTTCAGAATCTTATCCTAGATACTCCCCTGCATTTAGTACACATAAATTAAAAAACATATACACTGTACCATTTTAAGAAATAATTTTCATCATAATCAGAATGCTAACTTATGTCTATCATTAATGTTACTTTAAAAATTTATTCTATTTTTCCCTGCTATTATAATTTGTACCTCCATTTTCTTCTAATAATTAGAATGAAAAACTACCCCAAACATTTGATCATTTTCTAAGTCATTCCATTTTCCTATCCTGGATAAAATATGTTTCTTTACAGGTTATATGAATTCTAAATATAAGGAAAAGTCTTACAAGTCTACGAAATTCCCAAGTGTTAGAAGAAAAATCTATGATGTCCAAATACATCTCCTACCTGCCATAAGGGTTAAATGCATGACTCATAATGCATCTGGCTATAAGCAACAGAATACCGAAGTTCAGTGGCTTATATAAATCACAGATTTTTTTTCCTCCCTTCCTTTTCTTAAAAAAAAACCACACCAAATCTATGGTTATAGAGCTTCTGACATTAGGTCACCAATAAAAATAGTGCTGATGTCACTGAGTCTCTTGCTCTTTCCTTTTCTGATCCTTCCTTTCTGCAAGGTAGCTTCTGAAGATCCCACCATGATGAGTGAACTTGAGAAGAAATGAAAGAGAGAGAGGTTGGGTGACATATGCTGCTTACATCAAGAAGTAAAAACTTTCTTAGCAGTCCCAACAGGCTTCACTGACATCTCATTAACCAGAATATATATCACACTGACACCCTACTTTGCAAGGGAGACTAAAAAAGAAAGTGTTTTGCTTTTCTAGCTACCACAGTGTAAGCAGGCAAAGAAAATCCTGTAGGAAATATACACTTGTAGAATAAATACAGTCATCATATTATTCTAAAAATATTCTAGGTCAGAAAGCTGTAAAATACCAACAGCTTAATAATAGGAAATTCTCCTCAATTGTTTCCATGGCTCTTTTTTCTCAAGACATTTCCATGAATATCTGTCTGTTCATCTGCTAGATCAAACACTCTTTACAATTAAATAGATAAAGTTACATAAGTCTTTTCCTTTAGGAGAATGTAAAGGTGAGGGTCGGATGCATATGACTTCACATACAATCACATATAAATTGTGAACTGAAATTCAATACTCTCTTAACTTTTAGAATTGCTTGAAACCTATTTATGATTGGCTATTTTTATATCTGATAGTGGAAAAATATCATCCAGACACCCTGAAGTGAAGTTAACATATGTTCAAAATATGTCAAGAAGAAATGATTAATGAATTATTAGAAGACTATTTGGTAAGCACTGCCATGAATATATCTATAAGATATAATAATGGAATTTTCCCCTATATTCTAATACTACTCTCTTATGAACCAAACATAATAGCAAATGGATATGTTAGAAAAATAACTGATTCCATTATTTTGTTCTATGAATGACAGAAAATAACTACATCTAATGACACATGGATATTGAGAGGGCTTTAATATGGAATACATGAGCATTTGGATTTGGAAGAGCTTATTGGTCCTCTGCATAAGAATTAGACGAGTCAAGCACTTCGCTGGTTGTCCACTAGTAAGACTCCATGTTTTCACTGCAGGGGCAGGAGTCTGATACCTGGTAGAGGAGCTAATGCCTCATGTGTCATGCAGCACGTCCCCCACAAAAAGGATCAGAAGAATCTAGAAGGGACTACAATAGGTTTATCTTAAGACATCTTTGATCTCTTGGTAGAGGCACCATGGACCTCACCCATTAGACTAAATAGCTTTTTAAAATGAGCATTTTCACAAATCACAGAGTACTTTTCAGTTTAACTTTTCCAAAGCTGATATGTAATTTTGCCACTCACTGATCAATTAATTCAATATATGGAGTAAAATCCAAATGACTCCCATGGTATCATGACATATAGAAAGCCTGGAAACCAATGGAGAGTTTTCAGTGCCCGCTGGTCATTTAAAAAATTCTGAAGCTTCAAAGATATCAAGAAAAGATTCCTGAACAAAAACATGTTTGTTAAACAGCTTTTCTAAGCTTCCAAAACATTTTTAGGCTTTTCCCTTTTATTTTTCCTAATAAAATCCTATATATTCCCATATCCCTTAACAATATCACATGGGTTGATTTTTTTTTATGGTGAAGGGAATGGGACAAAGAAAATAGCATAAAGGTGAACAATATCAATAGGGCATACCAAACATATAATTCCTTATAAAGCTATTCATTAAACTAGACTTGAGATATTCACATGCTATTTTTTTTTGTCAAATGGTATAAATTGGTCCATATGCTTTTGTAAAATTCTGTAATCTAGTCTTCTATGTTCTCTGCATTGCCTTCTAGAATCCAAAAGGCTATAGTTTAAAGGAATCATAGGGGAGTTCTGGTAGCCAAAATCATGGAAAATTACTTGATTTATTTAATAGAAAAGAAAATCAAACTTCTTACTGAAAGATTCTAAAATATGTTCAGAATCTGATGTGAAATTCACTTATTGAGCACCAACTATCTGACACTAACCTGGGAAATATAGAAAATGAATAGATGTATCAAACATGGCTCTCAGAAGGGTGGTTTTAAATTATAATGTGTATTGGATTTATTTGGGACTCATATTAGTAAGACAGATTCTGTCCTCTGCTAAGATTTTACAATTTGATGGATCTAAGACCAAAAATCGGTACTTGAACACCCAGCTTGGGTGAATTTGATGCTGATACTCCAGGAGTCACATTTTGAGAATCATTGATCTAAAAAGGAGAAATAATATACATATAAATTATGAAATTAATCTGATTAGTGAGAAAGTGCAGACTATGGAATCAGCAGTTCAGTTCAATTCAGTTCAGTCACTCAGTCGTGTCCGACTCTTTTCGACCCCATGAATTGCAGCACCCCAGGCCTCCCTGTCCATCACCAACTCCCGGAGTTCACTCAGACTCACGTCCATCGAGTCAGTGATGCTGTCCAGCCATCTCATCCTCGGTCGTCCCCTTCTCCTCCTGCCCCCAATCCCTCCCAGCATCAGAGTCTTTTCCAATGAGTCAACTCTTCGCATGAGGTGGCCACAGTACTGGAGTTTCAGCTTTAGCATCATTCCTTCCAAACAAATCCCAGGGCTGATCTCCTTCAGAATGGACTGGTTGGATCTCCTTGCAGTCCAAGGGACTCTCAGGAGTCTTCTCCAACATCACAGTTCAAAAACATCAATTAGCAGACCTAGTTTTAAATCCTGATGGTATCTCATCAGCTGTAAGACCTGGAGCCTGATATTTAACTTTTCCAAATTTTAACTAACTCCCCTTGAAGGAGGCCATGACGATCCACTCCAGTTTTCTTGCCTAGACAGAGGAGTCTGGTGGGCTATAGTCCATAGGGTCACACAAAGTTGGACACAACTGAAGCAACTTAGCACAATGCAAATTTTAACTAACTCATCTAGACAGTGGAGATAGTGATCGAGTTTTTAGTATCATTAAGAGAATTTTATGAGGGAATGCATCAAGTGCTGAACAGATAGAGAATTCTAATTCTTTCTCTAAAAGTTCTCTTCATTCCTTTTCCCCATACAAATAGATTAAGTGAAGCAGAAAGGTTACAGACAGTGAGTAACACGTTGTTTTTCAGATTTCATGTATTCCTAGAGGCCAGTTGCAGAGAAGGTGATGGCACCCCACTCCAGTACTCTTGCTTGGAAAATCCCATGGACAGAGGAGCCTGGTAGGCTGCAGTCCATGGGGTTGCTAAGAGTCGGACATGACTGAGCGACTTCACTTTCGCTTTTCACTTTCATGCATTGGAGAAGGAAACGGCAACCCACTCCAGTGTTCTTGCCTGGAGAATCCCAGGAATGGCAGAGCATGGTGGGCTGCCGTCTATGGGGTCGCACAGAATCTAACATGACTGAAGCGACTTGGCAGCAGTAGCAGCAGCAGCAGAGGCCAGTTGCTTCTGAAGATACAGAGAATTCAATAGCCATGTTATTTACAGTGAAAGCTAAACAACCTGGATTAATTGTTAATGCATTTGACTTACTAAGGATCTAAAATAGAAAATGACAGTTAAATAGACAAAAAGACACCTTATAAGGATATGCTGAAACACAAAAGCACATCTTCATATTAGTTTGGCAAATCATAATTTTCTCGGAATTGTAATAAGTAGGACATTGAAAGATAAGTAGTAGGGGGTATGATGGACTTAATCAGGAGAACAAGATTTTAGGAAGCAAAATGGCCCCTCTGGAAACACAGATATCTGCAAGTAAAAACAGATCAATGTCTTGTAACTCAAATCAATATGTAATTTGGTAAGCTATCTAAATATTTTATCTGTTGAAGTGAGAAAGAGACAGAGAGGAATATGGCTGAATTCCCCAGCAGTCTCTTCTGAGGTGAGTTTTGTATCCATAAAGTCACTAAGGATAAGCCACAACAACTTGTAAAATAGGATACAATGGATTTGATAATCTACATTAATTCTCTAAAAGCATATGAATTCCTATCAACAAAGTTAACATGAGAGGCCTTTAATAAAAACCAACATTAAAATCAATGCAAGTGTGAAAGCAAAGACCTAGTTTAGTTTGAGAAGCTAAGAAGCTATACCATGAAAAGCATACCTCAACCACCCACCTGACTTATAAACTTGGAGAAAACAAAGATCAGTTCAGTTCAGTCACTCAGTCATATCTGACTCTTTGCAATCCCATGAACCGCAGCACGCCAGGCCTCCCTGTCCATCACCACCTCCAGGAATCTACCCAAACCCACGTCCATTGAGTCAGTGATGCCATCCAACCATCTCCTTCTGTCGTCCCCTTCTCCTCCCGCCCTCAATCTTTCCCAGCATCAAGGTCTTCTCAAATGAGTCAGCTCTTCACATCAGGTGGCCAAAGTATTGGAGTTTCAGCTTTATCTTCAGTCTTTCCAATGAACACCCAGGACTGATTTCCTTCAGAATGGACTGGTTGGATCTCCTTCCAGTCCAAAGGACTCTCAAGAGTCTTCGCCAACACCACAGTTCAAAAGCATCAATTCTTTGGTGCTCAGCTTTCTTTATAGTCCAACTTCTACATCCATACATGACTACTGGAAAAACCATAGCCTTAACTAGATGGACAAATTAATGCCTCTGCTTTTTAATATGCTGTCTAGGTTGGTCATAACTTTCCTTCCAAGGAGTAAACGTCTTTTAATTTCATGGCTGCAGTCACCATCTGCAGAGATTTTGGAGCCCCCAAAAATTAAGTCAGCCCACCACTGTTTTCACTGTTTTCCCATCTATTTGCCAGCAAGTAATGGGACGGGATGCCATGATCTTAGTTTTCTGAATATTGAGCTTTAAGCCAACTTTTTCACTCTCCTCTTTCACTTTCATCAATAGGCTCTTTAGTTCCTCTTCACTTTCTGCCATATGAGTGGTGTCATTTGCATATCTGAGGTTATTGATATTTCTCCCAGCAATCTTGATATCAGCTTGTGCTTCCTCCAGCCCAGCGTTTTTCATGATGTACTCAGCATATTAGTTAAATAAGCAGGGTGACAATATACAGCCTTAACATACTCCTTTTCCTATTTGGATCCAGTCTGTTGTTCCATGTGCAGTTATAACTGTGGCCTCCTGACCTGCATACAGGTCTGGTAATCCCATCTCTTTCAGAATTTTCCACAGTTTATTGTGATCCACACAGTCAAAGGCTTTGGCATAGTCAATCAAGCAAAAATAGATGTTTTTCTGGAATTCTCTTGCTTTTTTGATGATCCATCAGATGTTGGCAATTTTATCTCTGGTTCCTCTGCCTTTTCTAAACACAGCTTGAACATCTGGAA